>JARHVA010001463.1:2125000-2587500 GCA_037957365.1 Torreya grandis | reverse complement strand
AAGATTCCTCCTCTATATGGATTTGGAATGATCAATCATTAGAGAGATAGTGATATACATGAATGAGTTGTAGGCTAAGGCTAAAATATGCTAAGTAACCAAAAACAGAGACTAACTAGGACACTTAGACTTGACAATGAACTAACATGTGATCTCAAGTCTCAACTGTGTATATGCTTAGTTTATAAAAGAGGAAGAAGGGAAAAAGTAAATCCAAAGGTAGACTAGTAAAAGGAGATAGTAATGAGATAGATTGTTTTCTCACTGATCACATGGCAAAAGGAGATAATAACTAAGGGGAACATGGTTGGTATAACAAAATCACCAAGACAAATTATATGTGAAAAATAAGGATAAGAAAGTAAAAACAATCATAAAGATACAAGAAGAGAGCTTTGAGAAAAACTCTAGAGAAAAGGGAAGGGAAAGAAATGATTAATAAAAGATAATCATATGCAAAATATAAAAGAGAACATAAGCAAAATATAGTACAACAACTAAGAAATCATGATATAAGATAAGCATAAATGTGACACAATGTCAAATGATATAATTGATAAAAATAAGATTTGAGCACATGACCAATCCAATATAAATGTGAAAATGGCATGCTTATGCTCATTAATACTAGTAAAACTATCCACACACCTTATCTAATACATCAGATAATTCTCTATGAATCTATAGTCAAACTGTTGCTAAGGTTTCGTCAATATTTAATGAATATTGGGTAAATACTTCTTTTTTGATCTCCTCAAATGAAATAGTAGGAATTCTCAAATGATCATGTTGAAGAGGAAAATTATGCCAGGTTTGATTAGGAAAATGTGTGGGAGTAATATCTATATGAGAAGAAGGAATCATCTATGGAGAAGGATCCACAGCTGAAGGACTCATGGGTGGATAAGGATCCATGGGTGACGAAAGATCCACAGGTGAAGGATTCATAGGTAGAGGCACAAAAGGTGGTGAAGGGACCATAGGAGAGGATGGAACCACTAGATGTGGATCCATGGGAGAATAAGGATGAGCCTTCTTATGAGAATGACCTATGGGAGGAGTGTTAGAAGGTCTGGGAATGGTTATAAGGTTATTTTTTAGATATTGTTGTAAGATGTGATAATGATCAATGTAATGGGTACTGCATAGATGCCATAGACAATATACCTCACCATACTTGGAAAAATATTCAAGAAACACCTTTGAGGGAGGTATGATTTGTCCAATGATAAGGAAGAATGATGTAATGTATCAAAATATTTTTGTAACTTATGAAAATGGGTATAAGAATGGTTATCTATCCCATGGAAGTAATAGATATGCTTGTGAGTGGTTTTAGTAGAATCACTCATGGAAGGAGGTAAAAGAGTTATAGAAGAAGCTAGACAACACTCATCAGCCTATTTGGTGGGTATAGGAGCCATCTTAGGAAAATTAATCAAACCATCACCAAGGGAAAGTGATGATGAGGAAGGAATGGAACTAGGCTAATTGGAAGGAGCAATAATATCAGCAACAAGATAGGATTAGCAATAGTAGGAGTGTGAATAGGATCAACTATAGAAGAAGTGGGAAGAGGATCAACTATAGTAGGTTTTCCTAAGGTAGGGATAGGATCTACAAAAGGTATAAAGAGAGTTTCACTAACCTCAGGGTTAAACTAGCTACAAGGGTCAAGGTACCTAGTAAAATGATAAGGCCTGGTTATAGTACTATCCATGAGCATAGTCTTATATGGCTCCTCAAAAATTGGAGGTGTCAATGTCATCACTACCCTGTGATAAAGGGGAAAATGCAAAATATAATAACTATAAGTGAATAAAAATGATGAGATACACAAAAATATTCAAGTAAAGAAGAATGATAATAGATAATCTCAACATCACAAGCCTAGAGAAGACCACCTATTAATGGATCATCTAAGGAATAACCATCATCATAAGCTGGGGTATGAAGATCAATGACACATGTAAGAATAACCCTATCTTGTGATGAAGCATGGTGAATAGAATGTTGTGTCTTGGTCAAGACTATGAAAATGTCATCGTAAGGAGATTTGAGAGAATAAGGTTTTAAGGAAGCAAGAATATATGAGATAAAATGATCCATCCCATGGAAGTAATAGATATTCTTGTGAGTGGTTTTAGTAGAATCACTCATGGAAGGAGGTAAAAGAGGAATAGAAAAAGCTAGACAACACTCATCAGCCTATTTGGTGGGTATAGGAGCCATCTTAGGCAAAGGAATTAAACCATCACCAAGGGAAAGTGATGATGAGGAAGGAATGGAACTAGGCTCAATCGAAGGAGTAATAATATTAGCAACAAGATAGGATTAGCAATAGTAGGAGTGTGAATAAGATCAACTATATAAGAAGTGGGAAGAGGATCAACTATAGTAGGTTTTCCTGAGGTAGGGATAGGATCTACAAAAGGTATAAAGAGAGTTTCACTAACCTCAGGTGTAAACTAGCTACGAGGGTCAAGGTACCTAGTAAAATGATAAGGCCTGGTTATAATACTATCCATGAGCATAGTCTTATATGAATCCTCAGAAATTAGAGGTGTCAATGCCATCACTACCCTGTGATAAAGGGGAAAATGCAAAAAATAATAACTATAAGTGAATAAAAATGATGAGATACACAAAAATATTCAAGTAAAGAAGAATGATAATAGACAATCTCAACATCACAGGCCTAGAGAAGACCACCTAATAATGGATCATCTAAGGAATAACCGTCATCATAATCTGGGGTATGAAGATCAATGACACATGTAAGAATAACCTTATCTTGTGATGAAGCATGGTGAATAGAATGCTGTGTCTTGGTCAAGACTATGAGAATGTCATCGTAAGGAGATTTGAGAGAATAATGTTTTAAGGAAGCAAGAATCTATGAGATAAGATGAGGTGAGAGATTGGAATTTTTGATAATTAAGTTAATCTCATCAGGATCATCATCATTGAAATCTAAAATATTAGGAGGAATGTTACCAATGAGCTTAGGATGCCCATTATAACCGTAAGTTGAGTTAAAAGGAAAATTGAGACATTGAGACTCACAAAATGGAACACATGGAAAAGGTTCAAGAGTGGGAATCTTGAATACACCATGATATTAGAATTATTCAAAATTAAAAGGGTTAATCTCACCTTAAATCCTATAAATGGATCCATTGTGAGGAAATTTAATGCATTGGCAGGTGGAAGAAGTGATAGCTCTCATGTGGTGAGTCCATGGACTACCAAACAAGATGTTATAAGAAAGGGGAAAGGTAAATATCATTACCTTCACATGAATGATGATAGGTGGGATGGTAATTGGAAGCCACATGCAACCTAGAGGAGGTATTTGCTTTCTATCATATCTTTGGCATGTACTGCATGTAAATTTGAGATTGTATTCAAAATATCCAAGAGTTTTAATGAAATTAAGAGAAGTGACACAAGTGACATAACCCTCATTAGTCAATGCATGCTTGACTTAGATATCACCGATTTGGATGCTCATGAATAAGGGAGTATCATCTACATGAAAAAAAATCTCATTAGGAATCATAGAAGCTATGGGAAATTTTAAAGTAGGAGAAGTGTCTATAATTTCATCAATGTTGATATACATCTCTTCACATTTTTGTAAAATACTATCTTCAAAAATGGATAAATATGCCTCCTACCCTATGAGGGGAGGATGAGGGACATTCACATTAAACAAGATCTGTATGAGGTGGTTTTTATGATGTGGAGAAGTCCTCATAAGCTCAAGGAATGGAATTTAAGATGGGAGATTAGTGGGCTCTGCAATGGGATCCCACTCATCAAATCCCATAAGAAGGTTATTATTTATAGGTGTGTAACGGTTAAATATGTCCTCGAAAGGAGGAGCCAAAGTACATTGGAATTTTAATTGATAAGAAGAAGAATAAATTTTACAACAAGGTGGTAAATCATGTTGAGATGATGAACTAGTTGGTTTAAGTTGATTTTGAGAATTGGAAGAAGTGTTATTAGAGGCTTGATTATTATTAGAATTAGAAGATGATGGAAGAGTGGTATAAATAAAATGGGATGTGTTATCCAAGGGGGAATCAAAAACTAGATCATCAAAAGTGATAAGATCTTGCCCCAGCTTATTTAAATAAGTTGGAGAAAAATCATAGATAAAACAATTTATCTTTTGGGAAGGAGGAGTGTAGATATGTTGGGAATCAATGAAAACCACCCCCTTCACATATTAGTCATGCTAACCACATTCTCTTCTAAATTTGGTTCAATAAGAATTTATATGCTATTGGTGGAAGGGGTGGGCTTGTCTTGAGTTTCTTGGATAAGTTGATGATTAGGTAAAGGATCTTTATAAATAGCCAAATGAGCATTTGTTTGATTCAAGGCTTGAGTTTTGTCATTTGATTTATAGTCCTTGAAATCAACTTCATAGGCTTATTGGCACTTATAGATAATGGAATCATGATAAAAATTAGGTCTAAAAAGAAAATCCATAGCTAAATTATGAATTTGTCTATAGGTCTCATGATAATGACTCCAACTATCATGAAACCAACAAAACTTGTTAGCATCATACCAGGATCTCATAGGTCGGGTAGGGTCAAGTTCTCATAAAAGAGGCCTAGTAGATGCTTAAGCAATTCAGCCAAGGATAGAGGTTTGTGAATGTCGATGTTATTTGGTGAAGATAAATTAGGATTAGTATATTTTTGAGAAGAAGGAGCTAGTTCTGAAGAAGGGTTAGGAACAACAACTTGAATATTGTGAATGGTGTCATAAGAATTGGTAATCCCATCATTAGTAACATTATGGTTTTTGTGCTTCAATAATAAATGAGGACCCACATAAGGTTGGTGTGTTTAAAATTGATGCATTCAGAAATCTTGTCTTTTATCTTGGTCAATAGCCTCTTCCAAGGTACATGGAGAGAGAGTGCAGACTTGATATTGTAGTTTAGGAAAGAGAGCATTTGTAAAGAGATTAAAAGATTGTCATCTTCCATGTTAAGTTCACATTTGTTTTAAAAAGTCTTCCATATCTTAATAAAGGCTTGGGAAATTTCATTTTCATGTTTTTTTTAATTAATGAAATGGTCCAAAGTGTTTTCAGGAATATCATTGGTTTGGAATTCTTGAACTAAAGATTTTACTAAGTCCTCCAAACTAGAAATGGAATTATCTCTAAGTTGATTGTACCAAACCAAGGATTCACCCTTGAGAGTTTTGGATAGGATCTTGGTAGTGTCAAAGGTGTTTAATTTAACTGTCCTTGTAAAGATTTCCAAATGTTTTAAGGTAAAGGGTAGGATATGTTGACCCATTATAAGAAATAGTAGGCGTTATACCTCTTATATCAATGTTGGAAATTTTAGTGAGAGGTTCATTTTGTAGATGCTTGATGGTTTTGATGACTAAAGGAGGTTGATGAATGAGATTTCTTTGACAATATCAAAGAGGATGAGGGGAACATTTTGGTTATATGTGTCCTAAGATATTGGTTGCGAATGAGATTGAATATTAAGAAGGTGGTTTTGCATTCTCATCATTTGATTTGTATTATACGCTTGAAAGTTATTCATTTGATTGAGAGTTTTTAATAAAAAATTTTGTGTTTGATTAATATTAAAATCATTAGAATTGGTATTTATTTTGGTATTAGTGGCTTGGGTACCACTATTAGTGTTAATATGAGCTTGAAAAGAATCGTGAGAATTTGAGGTACTAGTGGAAAAATTTTCTTGTGAAGCAAAAGATGGACTAGTGAATGATTGAGAAGAAGTACTAAAAGAATGATTGCCTTGGGTAGAAAACAATGAACTAGTGGAAGTAGTAAGTATGATGGACCTTATGAGAGGTCCACTAGATGTAGAATCCACTATATTAGTGGATATACTAGGCATGGAGGTATAAGAGGTTAGAGAAGAAGATGTCATGGCATAAAAAGAAGTTGAAATTGAAGGAAGAGGTTGAGAACCAAAGAAAGTGGTACCTCCAAATATCATTGAGAATATAAGAGTAGGTGAATGAGGCTCTTCAATTTGATGATTAATCATGAGGTTATAAATGGTATAAGGATCCTTTCCTCTATGTTGAGTAAATTTGGAAATAAAGAAAAGCATCTCAGGAGTATATTCTAACTCAAGTTGGTCTTCTAAGAAAAGAGAAGGATTATGCTATAAAGAGATATGAGGAGGGGTCCCATAGTTCATTTTTCAAGTGGTAATATGAACATTACTAGCATCTAAAAGAGGATCCCTACTTTGTCTATGGGAGACCTTATTAGTATTGGTAAAGTTCATCATATCTATTGACTAAAACTCAATGTTATTATCCAATAAAAAGTACGTGATGAAGGGAAAAGAAGGGAAATGATAAATAAAATGACAAAGAGGTGATTAAAATAGTATAGGGTTGACTAGATCAATTCAATATAGAAATAGGGACTGTAAAATAGTATAGGGTCGATTGAGTTGATCTAGTATAGTGTATAGAAGGCAGAAAAGCTACTGGGTTGACTGGGTCGATCTTGTACATCATATAGGGAATTTAAGAAACCTATATCAGATTGTAAAAATGAAGCAAGATTTGTTTTCAAGTAATGAAAGTAAAAATATAGTCAATTGGATTAGCGATTGCCAATCTAATTAAAACACACAAAGCAAAATACTGCACTAACATTGGATAATTCAATATTTTGCACACATAATTGAATAAAGAGAAAGAAATAAACTTGAAAAGTAAATCTAACTAATTGGTCAACATAATTGTTTATTAGATTATTAAGAATGATTTTAAATTTGATTAGGAGTTGGTTATAATCAAGGTACGAGATAGCAATCTAATGATGGTTTCAAGTAGTTTGGGTTGAAAGGGATTGTAGTGGCAATGATACAGGCTTGGTATTGGGGCCTACCCCCTCACTTTTTACACTACATAAATAATGGTAATAGGTTCTTATCCAAAATATACCATAAACCACATGTTATACTTGACCAGAGCATCAAGTCAGCTTCCCCCTTGGTGATGAAATCTAAGTAGGTTGGCCTAAGGTAGATAAAATATTAAAGTGTTTATTTATGTTTTTTTTATTTGTCCATGTGTGCATAAAATAAAAATGGTAAAACTAAGTGATCAATTAAAAATCCCCTAATTAGATTATGTGAACTATTATAAGCATGCAATAAATAGGAAAAGAAAGTGTGAATTAATTACTAACAGATATGAGGTTAATTCCAACTTTGAAACAATGTATAGTGTTGACACTATATGCATAAAATATAGAATAGGGTTAAACCTGCACTACAAAAGCAAAGTCTAAAAATGAACTAGGTTGGTAGTGTTGAGCTAATTATTTTAGATAGCACACAAAACATAGAACTAGGTTGGCATTGTCAATCTAGTTAACTGTGTAAGAGCAGTTTTAGAGACTGTAAACTATGAAAGGAAATATAGAAAAAGAGATCAGTAAAGAGGTATAAAGTAACCTTGGTAGATTAGAGATGCAATTAAGGAATATTGATTATGAATAACCTTGAATTATTCTTCAGAAACCTATAACTTGTGTTGATAAAATTGATCAAGTTATACAGGAACCTACTGAAAAGTGTTGAAATTGTAAGGGATCGATAGGGTCAACCTGGTAAGCTAAATAAGATTTCTAAAAGGATGAAAACTTGTATTGGATCAATTGGGTTGATCCAATTGCCTATTTTTGGAAACTTGCACACAAAGATAAAAATTTGAGTTGATAGAATCGATCTAGTATGTTAAATATGATAAAAATGATGATCAAAAGAATGAAAAAAGTGAAATATATCATGAAAGGGTTAGTTTTATACTTGGTTCACTAGAATGTATATAATTTGAAATTCATCATGTATATAAATCAATCCTATCTCATAAAAGATAAATCATACCTACACTTCCAATTTGGAATGCGCTTGTTAAGTGAGAGCATGACCAATATGGGGATCTACTAGGCCTGATTAGAGGATCACTTGTCACAACATATCATGCTAGGAAGGGTTTCAAAGTGTGTAGTCTAACACAATCATACAATAACCCTAATGGAGTCCTAAGGTTTAAAACATTCACTTTATTCTAATAACAAGAAATCAAAATCTAATCTAGTGACACTAAAGCTTGTGGCACAAAGTGGGGGATAGAAAAAAGTAAAATAAACAACTAAACTAAAAATGTATTATAAGACATATACTCATGTCAATCTATATGAAATCCTAATACATGGGAGAATAATACAAATACATTATATATCTACTCTTACAAGGGATAAATAAAGTTAGGAATACTTACCTTTGAAGACAAATGTGATGATCCTCAATATCTCCCTTGGCCAAGGTGATTCACAAGAGATTATTGTGGTATGTAAGGATAACCAGGATAAATAATCTTTAGGATACACATCCTATCTAAGCATCCAAAATACTTCTCCACAAGATAAGATCCATATCTCCAAAGAAAGTAGGGAACCCTAAGCTTCATTCCTCAAGTAGAATGGTCAATAATCAGATATTCATTCTCACTTTTTCACTAATAATTCTTATCTTATGTAATGGTGGGAAATTAACTTGTATATATAGGTGGATCTTGCCCTAAATCCTCCTAGGAATGTTGGATATATAGAGTTGACCCAGTTGACCTAGTGTGTTTTCATTAACAAATCACTAGGTTTTTGTTAGGTCAATCGAGAGGATAACAAACCAAAAAAGTGAAAAATAACCTTAAACTTTACTAGGTCGACCTAGTCAACCTAGTATAATTGACTATCCAAAAAGGTGTCAAGGAAGAAAAGGAGGATGGAAAGAGTAAAAATACTAGAGGAGGTAGGAGTGATAATAATAAGCTTAGGGTTAATGGTTTTAGGAGATAAGTGTGTAGATATCAAGTGGGAAAAGGGAAAATAATCATGTGAAGCACTGATGGTCTACCCATCCCTTTCCCAGTGCACCCCTTAAAGCATACACTCAAATATATTGAGACTTGATAGGTTTTTACAAGATACAAAGTGTTAGTAATCAATAAAATTTTGAAAAGATTATGTTTAAACACATTAAGCCTCCTATTACCTGCAAAATTTGTAATTTTCATGAGACTGCTTAGCTAAAAAGGTATTATTGCAAAGTGTTAGAATTTTATATTCTTATTTTGTTATTCAAACACACTAACTAACATTGGAATTGCTTTCCCTATCTTGTAAGTATTATGATATTAAATTACATATGTTATGAGCTTATTCATTGATTGAGGCTAGTAATTCATCTTTATTCTTGTAGTTTTTATGTGATTAAAACTCATACTAATAAGAGATTAGGCTTTCTCACTCTGGAGTCTTCTTCAAGAGTCACATGGTATGGAATCAAGTTGGGACAAAGAATATTAATTTTTTATCCTCTTCAAGCAGATATACATCCTGAGATTAATATCATGGATATTGTTTTGCCTAATGGGTGTCATGTGTACAACATAGCCCAACATGGAGAACTTAATTGTGTGGAGTTTTGTCTAGCATTTGATATTTTATAGAAATAAATTGATGAATATGAAGTTGTTTCTAATGATCAAATGATTCAATTAATTATGATGTTCTTACTTCATCTAAGTCTCTTAATACAACCATGGTCTTAGAATCTCTATATTTTCCTAACATAGAAGACAATGAGCCTAAATAAATCACCAATAATATCCAAGATTTTCACTAGTTCCAAAGAGGAAACTATACTTTAAGGAGTAGATCACATCAAATGTTGACTACCTCAACTCCACCAGACAATATTACTACACCACCTAATCTTAAATATAAAAATGATCCACCTCCACCAAAATTGAGTGACAATCAACCCTCTACTATAAAAATGATTTATAACATTGTAGAAGACATGAAAAATATTAGAGAAAACATAACTCTCCACAAACTAGCTTAGATCACTGAACAAATGGATTTGCTTCGTAAGTATCTCACAAACATAAGTAGTCAAACTAAACAAATGGATTTTCTCCATTCTTTCTTACAATTACAATTTTTGGTAAAAAATTTCACATTTGTCTTATATATTCTAGTGCATCAGCTAATGTTATGCCTATAGGTGTTTACAATAAGTTAGGATTGGTCCCTATGGAATCAAACAAAGTGGTTGTCAAATTAAGCAAATATTTAGTCAAAGTTGTTGGAGACCTATTGAATGTACATATAGTTATAATTTGATCTGAGGTAACAACAATTTATATACATATAATTAGTTGAGATCCAAGAATCATATGGAATTATATTAAGTAGAGATTGGTCAAGATCTCTCAATGGTTATATGGAAACTGAATTTTCCCACATGTGGATTCCATGGAGAGGAGTAGCAAATAAAATTTGAATTTATAGATATCCATGAATAAAATTTATGATAACAAAATATAATGCAAGCAATTATCAAGCTAATTTCACTTCTACAAAGGTAAGTGTCTATACTTTATTAAACAAACTAGAAAAGAAGAAAAGGTATGATCATGATTCGAATTCAAGAATGTGGTCACTTTATTTAGATGGAGAATGATCTAAGAAAGGATCCAAGTTTGGCATTGTCCTCATTGATCCCAATGGTAAGAAACATGTTATAGATTTTAGATTATAATTTATTTATACTAGAAACATGACAAAGTATGAATCTTTGGTGTTGGGTTTACAATTTTCTATCAATTATGATGTCCATCAATTAAGAGTCTTTAGTGATTCTAAATTGGTCATCAACTAGGTGTGTAACAAGTTTCAATGCAAGATTTATTATTTAAATAAATACAACCATCATGTTTGGGGCTTTATTGAATTTTTAATGATTTTAACATTATATTCATCCTTAGAGCTAAAAATGCAATGGTTGACTCATTAGCTATCTCAGCTACTAACCTCATACCATTAGAAAATAACGACTTGCGAAAAATGTCAATAAAATTGATCTCTTATCTCTATGTTCACGATAATGTTAAACATTTCCATGTTTTTGATGATCATAATAAAATTATTTATTTCTTATCTAACTCCAACACTTTTGATGCATAGGTAATTGATGAAGAAGAAAGACTTAATAGTGATGAACAATAATACAATTATAATGGAGTGCTTCAATTGAAATATAACCATATTTTTAAAGGGGTGTTGTCACTTGAGAAATTGTATAAATTAGGTAATATAGTAGCTATATTAGTAAAGGAGTTTTGTCTAAGCCAATAATCATGAATTCTCAACACAGTAACTACAGATAAGCTTAAAAACATGGTGGTTAGACCTAAATGTAGCAATGAAGTGATGCAAATATTGAATAAGATGGTGTTTCACTATCAAGGTATCATAACATGGAGATACAAGGACCTAATGTATTCTAACCTAAGGTTATGACACATAGCATTCCCCTAAAGCCTAATCAGAGACCCTTTATGCAATATCAAAGGCCACTTAATCTATCCTTATAACCACTCATTATGAAAGAATTCCAAAATATGATATTAGTTGGCATTATCTTCCTAATGCATCATTCAACTTGGGTGTAAAAACTAGTATATGTGATGAATTAAAATGGATAAATTTACCTTTGTGTAGATTTCATAAATATCAATCATACATCAGATAAAAAAATCTACCCCTTGCTTTCACTATATGAAATCTTTCAATAGGTCAGTGGTTCAAAGATGATGTCCTTTCTAGATGGATTCTCAAGTTACAACTATGTTTTAGTAGATAGGGAAGATAGATCCAAAAAAGTATTCACTACTAAGAGGGTCACTTATTCATACAAAAAAATGCCATTTGGTTTTCTTAATGTTGGTGCCACATTCCAAAAAGCTAGTGTTGTTTCAAAAATTTAGCTACCAAGTAGTAAAAAGGATCTGAAATCATTTTTTATCAAGATAAATTTTGTAAGAAATTTTGTTTCTAGTTTCACCAAGATCATTAAACCTATAAATTTTATGTTAAAATAGGGGGCTAAAATAGAATGGGATACTTTGTCTAAGAAGGCATTCTAAGAGATCAAGGATGAAATTAAGCAAGATCATATGTTGGTTAGCCCAGACTATGTTACATATTTTTATCTTTATTATTTTGATTTTGATCAAACAATTGTAGCTATGCTGACAAGAAGATTCAAATATGGAGATCATCCCATAAATTTTATGATTATATATTTGAAAGAAGTTTAACTGAAATACTTTGTTTTAGATAAACAATCCTATGCATTGGTGAAGGTATTCAATAGTTTATGTCATTATATATTAATAAACAACATACACACCATAGTTCTAAACTCTCATTCAACCAAATGTTATAATAGAATGAGATGGGTGAAATAAGAGGATGATGGGTTGTTAAACTTCAAGAATATGATATTGAAGTAAAACATACAAAATTGGTATGTGATCAAGGTCTGTCCAAGTTAATTTTAGAAGTTGATCCCAACATCTCCATCATAGAAATAGATCAATCTATAATTTAGTTTGGTCCATGGTATGATTCAATCATTCATTATTGAATTTATGTAAATCCACTAGCCCATTTTGATAGGATGCGGAGAAGAGCACTAAGGTTGAAGGTTGCATGCTACATGATGCAAAGATTTCTATACCATAGGAATCATGAATGGATTTAATTTAGATGTTTATCTGAGGATGAATCATAAGAATTTATGAATTCATTTCATGAAAAGCTTAGAAGTGGTCTTCCTTTTGGTAATGTCACAACATGCATAATTCTTAGAGCTCGATACTATTGGCCAATGTTGTTACAATATGCTTATTCATAATGTGAGGAATTATCATTCATTCTAAATCTTTGCTAAGAGAGAGATTCATGCTCCCATACTACTACAACTAGTAACAGAGGAATGTTCATTTTCTTAGTGGGGTCTAGACTTCATTCAAGTCATAAATCCTAACTCATCAGTTGGTCATAAGTTCATTCTCACTACCATTGACTATTGTATGAGGTGCACTGAATCAAAATCAACAAGGAATAATATAGTTTAAGAAGTTGTTGTAGTTTTTGGAATAATATATTATAATTGATTTGGTAATCCTCTTTCACTTTTTGGTGACAAAAAACCTACCTTTCAATCAGTAGAGATAACTCAATGTGCTTATCATAATGGAATTACATTGAAATTCTCCTAAAATTATTATCAACAAGAAAATGGTTTGGCAAAGTCTACAATTAAGAATTTGTTAAATGCCATGAAGAAAGTAATTAACCAAAACCCCTAGAATTGGCATTTTCTTCTTAAAAATTCTTTATGGGTTGTTAGAATAAGTCACAAACAAAGCTTGAACAATTCCCCTTTCTTTTTCTGTATATGTATTATATCCAATTTTCCTAATATAGCTCAAGAAGCATACTTATCATTTCATACAATAATACATGGATGTAAATCTAGGAGGTTAGTCAAATTTGTGGACTTAGTCTAATTAAAATATAAATAGAATGAAGATTTACAAATTTTTATAAATTCTCAAGCTATTATGAAGATATAAAATTGGAGAATGATCATACCTCCAATCTGGTATAAGGATGAATTATGCCAAGTCCATTAAGAGCATATAATCTCAATCGCATAACTCAAGTATAACCAATCTAGCCTTGATTTAAATGGTGTAACCATATCAACCATAAATAATTGAATCATAGTGCCAAGTCCATCAAGGACACATAATCTTGATCAAACTAATAAAAAATAACCAACTAATACATATAGATAAAGGCCTAAACATTGCACCTTGGTAAGGTTGGTGCATCAATGTGTGTATAATCTGAAAGTGTTTCTATAATTTGGTGCATGTGCACCTCGAATATGTCTCAATATAAGGTATCTATCAAAATGTAACCTCTAATCTATAACATGTGCATAATATGTATCATAAATCTAAAAATATCTATCTCAAATATGTGCCCAATGCATATAATATGTCCCAAATGTATATCTGAATCATGTAAACTATGTAAATTTAATTCAAATTTTGCTCATTATTTCAATTTTATGAATGTGGATTCATGTCTTCTATGACAATCCCCCACTGATATACCCCACTTTTGATGTGATAGGATTGAAAATTTTATAATAACCTTATCTCAAAAGGATACCACAACTATGATGTATTTGTGTGAATCATGTAATAAATAAGCATATAGTAGTTTCATGTCAAAGTAGATATATCAATGAATCTCATAGTATGCATACATAACAAGCCCTAAGCCACATGATATGAATCGTGTAAATGTTTATAATATAACAAGATCAGCAAAAAATCAATCATATATGCAAGAGAACTCAAATGTCACACAAAGTGGGGTCCATAGAGGCTACAAACAAGGGGAATGTTCAAATTCCACACACTCAATTTGAAGACATGTGAAAATGGCCACACACCAAATAATAAATTAACGCTTAGGGTATTATGGCCAATAAGCAAAGGAATTTGTTCAAATGTTCCACAAGTAAGATAGAGAAGCACATAAGAAGTAGACTCAAGTAATCTAATGCAAATAGATGAAGTGAGGAGACATAAGAAACTAGAATAAGCATGCCATACTATTCCTTTCATACATGTGTTAGCCAAATGTCATGTAGAATAACATACCAAATACATTGTGTAAGATAGCAACATGAGTATAGGCATGTGTAAGATATATAATATTAGTAATATAATGGAAAATTATCATAAAATAATAGAACATATGTTAATCATGATCATCTAGAATCAATATGTCTCCAATGTAGTGCATCACACTAGAAGAGGGAAGGTCCAACATCTTAATGCTTAAGTATCATGGGTATAATGTCTCCTTGTGTCACACTCAAGTACCAGTGAAACATATGTGTGTAAATAAATGATATGCTATTTAATAACATAAATTTAAAAAAATATGCAAAATATATAAAATGTGTGAAATGATAATATTTTTTTTATTGTTGAGTTACTTAAATGTGTTTAAGTAGTTTTTCATTCATTCCCTTTATAAAAATGACTACTAAAAATTTAATAGAAATGTAGATTTTAAAGCATGCTTATGATTTATAAGGTTATGTATCATTGATCCAATTATTTTGGGAGCTCCTTTTTTCACTAGGAAGGATTACCTACATACATGAGAAAAATTGGACAAGATTTAGTAAATAGGATAGGATAGTGGATTGCCTAGTGTTAGACTAGTCCCAAGAAGTAATGAACTTCCTAAAAAGGATGTTAGACCATGTATTTAATAAATTAAATAGATAATAATGATAAAATATATTACAAGATATATATAATGATATAAATATGATATTGAAATATTTTGAACTAATCTACATCTACTTCATTAAGATGGGCTAAGTGATCACACTAGTAAGTTTTAGCACAATCTACATATTCTTTGTATAGCTTCTAAATGGTTAGAGATAGCTTATATAGTAGTAGCATACATAATGGCACAAAGCTCTAACTCAAAGGTGATATTTCTTTGATTGGAAATGAGAGGTTTAGGAATAATTGGTAAATCATGAATGTCAATGAATTCATGTGAGGCTCCATGAAGTGTCATGTATAGATAGAGTCCATGGTTTAGGGTATAGAGAATCATAATAAATCAGATGTCCTAACAAAACTAGTCTCAAATTAAAAACATAGATTACACATGGATCGATGTTTATTCAATAGGATTGAGGTTGATTCTAATGAATAGACATTAATTCTGATAGAAAAAGCAAAACTTTGGAAATAAGAAGCTAAAATATGGTTTAGAGAGGTCTAAGATAATCTAAGGGTGAAAAGGATGTTAACAAAGATATAAAATAGAATAAAGAGATATAAAATACTATAAATAATGAAATAAACTTAACTTGAAATCACTCCAAGCATATGACAATAATGAGGTTGATATATTGATCTTTGGCCTCTTGATGAATGTTGAGGGTCTAATCTTGCAATGTATCTTACCAATAGGGAATTGACTAATCAGCTTCAAATCATCTAAGAGAATTCTTTTAGCCTTTGGGATAAAATTCGTGGTGATTTTCCAAGAGGCAAGGTTGGGCATAATTCAATGTTGATCCTAACAAGTTAACATTAATTGTAGGGATCATTGTTGATTCTGATCATTTTGATCAAAAGTTTATTTTAAATTATTTAAACTATGGAATAAACTAAGCACTAAGTTGTAACATAGGTTTTTATTATGAAAGAGGTTGTTTGGAAAGTCAAATTATTTTAATTTTATTGTATTTTTGTGGATTTTACTAGATTTAGTGGTTGGGAGGATAAAATGGTAATTAGTGAAAACTAATTACTTAGGGTAAAATGGTAATTAGTGGAAACTAATTACTTAGGGTAAAATTAGGATTGGATGAGTAAACAATAAGGGGCCTAAGACATATATTAGAATGAATATCTATTATGCAAAATCCTAGTGCCTACATTTTCCCCTTTTTTTTGAGCGGTATGTAATAACTTGTTGCGAGATAAAAACTAAGATAGTTCCAATACCCAAGGTTAATGTGAGGAGGTATCCCTCCTCAAAATAGGATATGATGTAAGATGATGAGTCAGTGAGGAGTTTAAAATGATGTAGTGATGGGTAAGATAGGTAAAAGATAGATTAAAAAATGAGCATCAAGGTTGCAAGCATATTAATGGAGTACAATTTTACACTGACAAGATGTGGGATATTACAATTAAAAATTCCCTAAGGCAAACAAGGAATAGATTTACAAAACTATGAATAAGTGGGCTCAAATGAAGGAAATCAAGAGAACAAAAGATAGGATGGGATGACCAAAGCATATGTTATGATTGAAATATGTGCACTACCTAGAAACAATTATTCTCAAGATTAGGTACACTGTCAAGATCCACAGGGGATATGTTCCTAAGGAAGCATATGAATTTTAAGGGTTGTGGGACCAATAGGGGGTCTATGTCCATTAATTAGTGATGCAATGTAACAAATAACAAGATAGTGGTATCAAGCTAACTTATGTGGCCTTGGGTCAAGATTGGTAATATGTGAAAGATAAAAAGCCATGTAAAAAATCACCAAATGTATAAAATCGATACCAATCTATATGGATTGATGTCAAATACAAATAATGAACATCGATCCATAGAGAATCACTAATTATCACAAGAGATGCTATCTATAGTAAGTCTAAATTTTTAGACACTCATTTTCCATTGATGACATGTGCATATGAGAAAAAATTAACATTCATTTACATGTCTTTACTATTTATGAATAATGAAGGCTAATAAGAATGGTAAAAGAGGAGGCATAGGTCATATGATGAGATGAGTTTTTAATTTTTTCGAGTTTTTTGAATTTTTAAAATTTTGTGTGTTTGATTTGGGATGTTGTTAGGTGTACAATTATTGACAGGGATCGACATTAATATTTATCAAGTCAACATCGATCCTCTAGGATTGGCATTGATTTATTCGAATTGATTGTAATCCTCTTAGATTGACATCAATTTATTTGTAGTAATTGTTGATTTAGTAAGGGACAAGGGTGAATCAATTATAATCATCATTAATTATATAAAAATGGATGACAAGTTTTAAAACTTAAGTAATCTAGGAATTTAAAAAGTTAAAGTATGATGGGGGACCTACGATTATAGGCACGAACCTTACTGATGATGCAAGATAGGTAATGCCCTTATTAGAGTGGTTATGTAACCAAATCAATAATAAGGATTGGGAGCATATGGATGTTATTAGGTTCAGAGGGATGCACCATTATCACTATATTCACAAGGATGTGGGTTTATTGGTGGCACTGCTAGAGTGATGGAATTTGTCGATAACGACCTTCTAGTTATTGATAACGGAAATCATTATGACCATAGAGGATATCTATCAAATATTATAGCTACCAATGTAGGGAAGAAATATTGTACTAGTAGATGAGAGGGGGAATACAACAATATTGGCATGAATTTATGGGGAGGATGTTATATATATTACCTTTCCAGTCAAAGGATTTATTTTTGAGTCATTATATGAGGAGGATATATAGTGGAGGCTAGTGATGACCATCATGATGCTCTCCATCCCTTGTTAGGCATTACCAAATTCAAGGGGAGGTTGATTTCCTTAGAGTTTGATAGGTATTATTCTTGACATGCTAGAGAATTATACTATGTTGACATGGGCCCTGACCCTTTTAGCACAGGTATACATGGAGTTGTGGGTGTGGAGGACTCATTAAATAATTGGGCTAGATGTGACTTTAGTATTGTAGTGTTAGGCCTAAGAGCATATCAGAGTGTTTCACATACATGGCACTCCATGGGTACAATGGCATCAGGTATCTTATAGTGTCAGTTTCCTTAGATAGAAGGAGGATCTTATGAGTTCATTTGCCGATGGGTTATTACAAGACTTGGCATATTATCAACAAGTTCTATGGGAGATGTAGGATGGGGATGTTATCTAGAGGCCATATGTGAGGTTTTCATCATCTCTTAGGGTGGAGAGAGAGTTTGTTATGGATAGAAAGATAGGTGGTTGTAGGGGATAAGAGTAGAGTACTTAGAGTTGTTCTAGTTTAAAAGAGTTACGAGGCATTTTGGCCTACTATAGGATATTCCACATGCACCACATGTATACAGGTGGGATGATACTAAGACCAGGCTATCAGAGGATTGATTTATTGATCCATAGGTGTGACCTAATCAAGATTAGTTGATATAGATGTGGATGATTCCAAATTTACTCCAGCATACTCTTTATGGTGGGGAGACTAGCTAGGAGCACAATAAGAGAGGGTTGTGTGTCCTCGCTAGGAGGGAATAAACAAGGAGATGGAAGAGGCAGAGCATGACTAGTCTACCAACATATAGGCCATTATCATATAGTAAGATTCATTAAGAGCATAGTGTATTGAATTATAGGGATATGTGAATACATTACATAGGCTCTAATGATTGTATATTCTAGCCATGATACCCTACATGCTTGGTTTGATGCATTACAAGTATTCCATGATCAAGTAGTTCAATATCGATATAGGTATCAAGATGAGAGGGATAGACTATGTAGATGTGATATATGGGTTATAGGGGAGACAAGGATAGGAGGGGAAAGGTTTAATATAGGGAAGGGAGGGATGGTAATCCTAGATAGATACCAGGACCTTGTGGTAGAGTTCTAAAATTATGAATAGGTTTTACTAAAGCATTTTCCTAAGATAACTTGATATTCCACCTATGTATCAACATAGGGTAGGTAGTCATGGTAGACTCAGACTACTTTAGCCAGTATGGAGATTGTAGCATGAGGTAGAGATAAATATGGTAGAAGTAGAGGAGGAGATAGGGAGGGGATAGAGATGATGGTGGAGGTAGTGGGATAATTCATCTAAGTCACATCTAGTTCACCAAGTAGTTATATTTTGTTTATTGCACTAGCTAAAGAGCCACTTTACATATGTTTGTGTTATGATACTTAGAAGATGTGTGTGTGTGTGTGTGTGTGTGTGTGTGTGTGTGTGTGTGTGTGTGTGTGTGTGTGTGTGTGTGTGTGTGTGTGTGTGTGTGTGTGTGTGTGTGTGTGTGTGTGTGTGTGTGTGTGTGTGTGTGTGTGTGTGTGTGTGTGTGTGTGTGTGTGTGTGTGTATTCACAATTTTTTTATTATGAGTTAACTTTTCATTGTGATACATGATATGATTGTGGTATTAGATTATTAGATTATGTGATTGTGAATTTTGATTATGTTATGATGCAAAATGATGTTTATTACACTTTTATTTATGTTCTTTGGATGTTAATAATGCAATGATATATAATGATTAAATGTATTGACTTTTATGAAATTTGTGTATAGATAGTGATATTAAATGATGGATAATTAATTAAATTTATTTGATTTATTGGTGATTATGATAAAGAATAAATGAGGTTTCATGACCTATCATTGGTTTGGATCCTAACTAGAGATAGATGTTATATTGCATATATACATGTGACCTTTATCCATTGTTAATAAGTACTTTTAATAGACTTATGTCAATTTAGTTCATGACCCCTTAGTTTATGAAGGAAATTGATATGGATTTAATTTTAACATGATGCAGGTCAAAGTTCATTTTTTTTATTAATATATGTCTTGCCTTGTGTTTCAGAGCTTTAAGGATAATGTTAAGACCTCCTTGTGCTAATTCATGTAGACTGATCAATGCAAGAATTCTAAAACTTCAATAAATACAATTAATGTGAGAAGCTTCCTTGGAATACTTTTGAGTTGCCTTATAGGAATTTTTAGAGGCATGCTTATAGAAATTGATCAATTTAGGAAGTTTTCTAATGTGTTTTCTTACTTTTAGGATATATTCTTGAGTAATTATCCTTTAAGGGAGCAATCTATGATTTTTTCCTTTTTACGAATAGTTGTCCTTCAAGGTAGCAGTCTACAATTTTGCCCTTTGCTTGATTTTTATCCCATATTACTTTTTTTTATCATGGATTAGATTAAGGCAACCTAGGCTAATTTTTATAGACAAAGCTATTACACAAGATGATATTTTTATCCCCAAAATAAACTTTTTAGGTGAGAGATTTTAGGAAATAAAGATTTTGGGATCCTTCTTGTTATAGGTGAAGCTTATCCATTTAGAACATGTTATGAATAGAGCTAGGGTGTTCACATTTAAGGTTAGGATAGGTATGCTACCAGATAACTACATGATTCTTTATCATTATTAGGTATTTATAAAGATAGGGGGTGAGATTTTAGTATATTTTTAAACCAAAAGAAGAGAACCTATGTTGACTATAGTTTGTTAAAGACTATTAATAGTAGGAAGGATACAAATGTAAAGCATTAAGAGGCTCACATTATGGTTTCCATTCAAGATAAGTTAAGAAATATGCCCTAGATCCATATTTATGAGTACTAATGTATGGTCAAAGCCAATTTGGAGAAAATTTTCTTCATTTACTTCTTTCCATATTCTTGACATGTTGATTTTATTTAAGGACAAGGTCATCGATATTAAATTCTCATTCTTTTAAATGTTGATTATATGTATGTTTTATTCTTTCTTGATATACATAGAGATGATTGAGGGCCATTGATCAATACTCATATAATAATTCAAGTTGTGTTAATTGCTCTTGACAATAATCCTCCTCGAAAATGTTGTCTTTAAGAGAAATCTAAAGAGAAGGAATTTGGACTTATAGAGGGAGGACAACTTATGTTCCATAGAACAAAGAGAAAAGGGTAGCATTCATAGGGGTTTGAATGTTATTTTGATAATCCCATAAGGAAAAAGGAATGTAAAGATGTCAATTCTTCCCAGCCTCATAGACTAATTTGGTTAGAATTTTGGTAAGGGTATTGTTAGATGCTTTGGCCTATCTATTGGCTTGTAGATAATAAGGTGAATAAAAACTTAGATTAATATTAAAATAGCCATAGAGTTTTGGACTTGATTATTTTTAAAATATTGTAGATTATCTATAATGATCTCATGAGGAATGTTTAAGTGATAAATAATATGATGGTTAATGAAATCAATAATCTTGTTTTTTTTTGTTGCAATAAGAGGAATAACCTCCACCCATTTAGTGAAATATTTGATGGTGGTGATGATAAAACTATGTCATTAGAAGATTTAGGATTAATCTATCATATAAGGTCTAGCCCCCATTGGGAAAATGGAAAAAAGTCTTTGGCTACTTATAATACATGACTAGAGATGTGTGATAGCTTAGCATGTTGCTAACATTTTATAAATTTCTTAACATATTCACAATAATCCCAATTTAGATTGGGCCAATAATAACCTATTCATAGAATTTTCTTACCAACAACTAGGTTATTAAATTATATTCCACGTACCCCATCATGTGTTTCTCTGATAGAGATGGTAGCCTTAGATTCCTAGAGACAATGAATGAGAAGACCATAGAATCCTCACTTATAGAGAATACCCCTAATATAACATAATGGGTGATTCATCACTAAAAAACACATTTACCAATTTTAGATATATCTAGAGGGAAAATTCCCTTAGATGAATAATCAAATATCTAAATGTACCATAGATCTAACTAATTTTCCTCCATAGTATGGATAGAAAGAAGATCAGTTTTGGTATAAGAGGGTTGGTTGAAATTATGGAAGAGGATAAAAAGTTTAGATTCCTAAGAGGAGGATGGGATAAAGGAATCCAAGGAGGACATGGTATCAGTAAACTTGTTGGTTGATTGTGGGGTGGATTGAATGCCATAGCAATCGAAGGTGGATAATAAGTAACTTGATAATATTTTATTTATGGATGATGTTATTATTGCAGTGATATGTTTTATTTATCTAATTGACCACCAATTGAGAATCCCCATAGATATTAAGTGACTTAATGCTTAGGGTTAAAGTAGCTTGGATACCTATGATTAAGGCTTCATATTTTTCCATATTATTAGTGTAGTCAAAATCAAGTTTGAAGTATAAATTTATAGGAGTTACCTTTGAAGATATCAAAATGATTCCATCTCCCCCTCCAAGCTCACACTTGTATCTATCAAATAATAAAGTCATCTGATATGTATGATCTCCCTAGGATGTGGAAGAAATATATTCATTAGGGAATTTGAAATTATATGGTTAACCACCTATAAGAGGCACTTTAGCTAACTAATTAATGATGATCCAGTGTTCAAATAAATTTTGATGGATAAACCCAAGTAAAACTCAGCTAAAATCATGATCTATCGAGCTATTCACTGATTTTGACAAGGCTTTGAATGCATGAACTTAAGGGAATCAATGCTTTTGATTACATAGGTTTTATGATTAAGTAGATAATGGTGAAACTTATAAGCCAAAAATACCAAATCCATGCATAATTTCTCCATATGTGTATATCATGTCTCATATTCAATGAGAGTGTGACTTATGTAATAAACCGCATGTTCTCTGTGTTACTCATCACAATGGGAAAGCATAGTACCAAGGGCATGATTTGTGGTTGAGATATATAAGAATAAAGGTCACCCCTCCTTAAGAGGAATTAGAACTAGAAGAGAGAGAATATATTTTTTGAGAGCATCAATGGCCTTTAGATAATTAGTGTCCCAAATGAACTATGTATCTTTTCCTAGCAGGTGATAGAATGGTTGACATCAATCAGATAGTTGAGAGATGAAATGATGAATAGACTGCAACTTTCCTTGAAATATATGGAGTTTCTTAAGATTATATGGGGGTGGCATATTTATAATAGACTAATTTTTGTGGGATCCACTTCTATACCATGAATAGAGATGATGAAACCCAAGAACTTACCTATTAAGACCCCAAAAAGACTCTTTTTGGAATTGAGACGTACAAGAAATTAGATTAAGTAGTCAAATATTACTTTAATAATAGAGAGATGTTATTTTCATAACTTTGAGTTGTATATAAGGTCATCCACATAATATTTGATGATTTTATGGATTATATCATGAAAAATATAAGTCATGGATCTTTGATAAGTTACCCCTACATTTTTAAAGCAAAAGGCATAGCCCTATAATAAAAATTCCCCCAACGGTTAATAAATGAAGTCTTATGTTGGTCCTCTAGGGAGATAAGGATTTGATTATATCCATAGAATCCATCCATAAGTGATAAAATTTTAAGCTAGCCATCAAGTCCACTAGTTGATTGATGCTAGGTAAAGGAAAATCATCTTTAGGACAAGTGAGGCTGAGGTCTAAAAAATTGATGCAAAGGTAGACTCCCCCTATGTGATTCATGATAGGAAAAATGATGGACACCCATTTAGGGTAATCAATTGGTTGAATGAAATTAATAGATAAGAGATGCTATAGTTATTCTTTGACTAAGATCACAATGTGAGGGTGCATTTTTTGTAATTTTTGCTTCACCAATTTGGCTTTAGGGATGGTGATAATATTTTGAATGATGATAGTAGGGTTGATACCTAACATGTTAGTATATGACCATATAAAGGCCTCATTATTGTCTATGAAGAATGTGGTAAAGTCTTGATATTCCTAAGTGTCTAAAGATTAACTAACATTAATAATGTGTGAGAACTCTTGAGACCCTATGTTAATGTCTATAGTTGCTTCATTCAGAAGACTAGATGTTTCACCCAAAAGAGAATTGTGTAGGTGATAATTTTTTGTGCCTAAATAAGTCAAGATGAAATCATCATCTTGACACTAAAGAATGGGGATGTTAGTAGAATATTTGTATATTAGATTAGGGTAGGTAAGGGGAATGGATTTAGTTTCCCCATTGATGCAATGCATGAGAGGTCTTAGGATGATAATACTGATGAAAAAGAGTTGGGAGGAATGAAAATGACATAATCTATCTCAAAGGGAATGTTGGATGGTAACAACATGATATCTTCTTCAGCATTAGATATAGGAGTGGCTTCAGGAGAAGTTTTAGGAGTTTTATTAAACCTAAAGTTGTGTTTTTTATGGGGTTTCATAAAATATCCTAGCATGATACCATGTGATCCTTACTCATAATTTATTATGCCAAATGCTTTCCAAGAACATTATTTTAATTATGTATGATAAAAATGTGGTTTGCCTAGTAATGATAAATTTAAGGAGAATGGTTTGGCATGAGGTTAGATATCAACACATAAAGAGGATCGATCGATGCCCCTGTAGAACAAATGATCACATAGGAAAGGAGGATTGAAGGGGGTGACACCTCCAAGGTTAGGGTGATAGGTACATTATGTATCTAGGAATCCATACTCTTGAGGAGTAGGAAGGGTATTAAGTGTCAATAACTGATACTCTCCTACTAAGAGTTATTAGAATATGGAGTCAAGGGAATCCTTATTAGGGATTCATGAAGAAAGGATTGTTAAACTAGTATATGTTGTTTAGGGTGATGGCTATGGGGTTAGATTTTTTAGAGGTATTAAAACATCATTGGGTTAAAAGGTTAGGTTGCATGTTTTGAATGGATGAGGATTCGCTAGGTTGATATAGACTTGGCCCTCATGCTGGTATTTGAGTCATTAGTGCAAGGTAGATGGAATGCAACACGTAGCACAAATCCAAGGATGTCATAAGAGGATATTATATTGAAACTCGCCCTTTATAACATAAAATAACTCATGAAAGATATGGGAACATATTCAGATATGGAGGATGATAGTTCCTAGAGTAAGAGCCACTATATCATTGAAAGCCTACAAGATGACTCAAGATTGGGCTCCAATATTTTCTAGAAGTTAGAGTTTTTTAAAGCATGTGAGGAGATAATTTTAATGTTATCCCTATTATCAATCATGACCCTTTTGATCTAAGTTTGATTAATTTGAGCATTGATAAATAGGGGTGGATCTTGGTCTTCAGATGGTAATGGGACTATTTTTGAATCACTAAAGCTAATAGATGAAGGCATATATAAATATCTAATAAATGTGTTTAGATGTTGGGGTTCATCAAGTTAAAATTGAATGGCCTGAAGTGCCTCTATCATGGATTTATGATGTTACAAGGAGTTAAGCTCATATAAGGACATATTGACTGGGGTTTTATTGAGTTTTTTTAGAACCAATATCTATATTGACTCTGAAGAGTTATTCTTCTAAGCTATCCCTAAATGTATATTTTCACTTTTGGAGTGGAAGGTTTAGAGGTCTTTATGGTTGAGGAAGGAGCCTTTGCAATGGAAACTTTCACCTTGTTTTGATTTTAGATTTTGGGGGTTTGTGTTTGAAACCGTGTGGCTATGTTTATCATATCAATTTGAAATAGTAGATGGTCTATCTAAGTTATAGAGTTATTCTTATTTGGAGGTCCCAAGGGGATGTTGGAAATGGGTTGATCAAGGACATAATCAAGGCTATTAACCATGCCTTTTTATGCTTGTTTTGATCTTTCTTGTAAAGGATTTATGGTATTCACTATATTATTCTCAAAGACGATTATGGATTTAGTGTCTTTGTCAAAGAGAGGATTAGGACAACATTTTTTAATTAAGACATCATCTTCATCCAAGAGATCTTAGATTATGGCTTTGAGAGCATTAAATCTCTCAGTATCATGGCCAAGTATCCTATGGTAAGCACACATCTTATTTTCCCTATAACATGCTGGTTTTTAGATATGGGGATTGACCTGTTTGACGGGTGGTAATATGATAAGGGAAGTCTATAGAATTTGATCAAGGATGGTGGAATAGGATCTTCATAAGGGATCTTGGTGAGATCTTATCACTTTATATGGTGTTTATTTTAGGGACCTATTTACTTTTACACTCTCATTTTTTATGTTAATTGTACAAGTGGTTTTAATGGGTGGTAGAGGTATCTTGGATAAGTTTCAAGGGTAATAAAAATCTAAGTAGTTGATATGGGGTATTGGTGTTGGTAATATGGGTAGTGGTTTTTGAACTATCTTAGTTCCCTTTAAAGGTGGTTCTATAATTGTGATCTTGAAATTAGAGAAAGGATGGGGTCCTAATATGGATGGCTTAGTTTGAACTTGGGGCATAGTCATCTTCCCTTTTTTTATCATAGCTAGATGTTGAAGGAGTAACTTTATGAGGGTCTTCATTTTTATATGTTTAGGATATTTAGAGCCTTATAGGAAAATGTTGTAGAACTTTACCCTTTGGCATACCAAGGCATTTATCCCATGTGGTTGGAGTATCCTTTTTATCTATCACTTTCCTTTTTTTTGAGTATTTTGTAGCACATTTGGATGGCCATTCCTCTGGAGGATCCCATGTAATAAGATTGGGGAGGCTTGAGTGGATGATATAAATTGGTTTATCTAGTTTAGATGGTTTTAAAATATCTCCTATAAAGAATTCCATTATTCCTATTACTTCAAAAGATGATTTAAGATCACTATCAACTTATTTAGGTAAAATTTGATCATGAATAGTGTCTACTATGTGGGCCTCCTAATCTGAGGTGCTTCCTATATTATTTTGTATAGAATTGGATGAAGATGGAATATTTAGGAATGTATGTCTAAAGATATCAAGGGATTGGTTTAAAGGATCATTTGGATTGTCTAATTACAATTCCCCTTGATTTATAAGGTTCTAGACCAAGCTCTTGAAATACCAACATCTATTGATCTCATGACTAGGTACGTGATGGTAGGTAAAAAAGTCACTCTCTTTATACCATTTAGTTTTAGGATGAGAGTCATAAATGAGTATTACTAGAGGGAGTTCAATAAATAATGATTTTAATAGTTTGTCCAAGATGGAAGCTAAGATACTTCTAAGGGTGTTAATTTCTTGGGTGAAAATCATGTTAATGTTTTATGCAGTTGTGTCTGGGAAGTAGAAGAAATTGGTTGGCTTGTAATTGATGGGGGAGCTAATTTTAGGATAATAACATTTGTTGTGCTTTTTGGTTTATGATTGTTGGTCCCTTTGGAAGGATCAAGTTTAAAATTATTATTTTGTACCTTAACCTTTCCTTCCTCTAAGCTTAGATTTATAACTTGTGTGCCATAGTTAAGGCTTCATCAAAGGTCATAAACAATTGAAAGTGGAGTGTGGATGAGATATGATTTACACATGACCTTGAAAATAACTCAATTAATTAATACTGAGGAAGGGAAAATGTTAATTGATTTATGAGGCCTCACCACCTAGCCACAAAATTTGCAATGGACTCATCTTTAAATTTTTTAATGGTGTATAGGTTTATGGTGGTTATTTTCCTTGTGATATTAATTTAAAAATGCTCTAGGAAAATCTCAGATAATTATCCAAAGTAAAATAGGGAATGTTGGGGGATATAATTGTACCCATATAAATCTGGTTCAACTAGCAACATGGGGAAGTCCTCAAAAAGAGGGCATCATCATGGGCTATAAGTTAACATGCATGCCTAAATGCCCTAATGTGTTTTGTTGGGTTCTCCTTGTTTTGAAATTTTGTAAACTTGGGAAGTTCCCATTGTGATGGATATGGCTTAATTGGAACAATAGAGTTAATATGTTTGTTACAATTATTTTCATATGAAAGCATATTCTTCTACCTAAACATAGAAACTTCTAGGTTTGCCATCCTATCCATGATAATACACATGAGGTCAGGATGGGTGTTATATTAAGGCATAACCCATAAAAGGTTTTGCTACAAATGTTGATAAGGGGGAATTAAAGTAAGGAATGGTTTTGAAGTGGGATAACTAATAGACGTGATAATGGTTGGTTGATATTTAGTTACATACTATGGAAATATGGGGGTAGGCTTTGTTGTTGAGATGGATTAAGATAGGTGGTTGTGATGGAATCAGGTGTTGAGTGGTTAAGGGAATCTATTTTTGGATAGGTTGACTTAGGGGGATTTATTGTGTAGGTTGTAATGGTTGAGTGGTGTGTTGGCAATTCAAGGTTACATTTGTTTGGATTGATGGGAGAATCATTGGTATTGAGACCACTAATGTCTGGAGTGAGGAAGAGGGTAGTTTATTGGATGTGAATTATGGTATGGTAACATTTTGGGTTCGGTAATGGCTATAAAGGAGTTATCAGATACTAATGGTGGTTGATTATCCATAGGTTGTGTCACATTGTTATTGGATCGTGTTGGTGGTGGTGGGTTAATAGAAGAGGAAACCATGGATACCATGTGTTCTTATGATCCTTCTGATGGCATGCCATAGATAAATTATGGGGATTGGGCTCAAGGGGAAATAGGAATTTGTATAACTTTTTCACTACTAAGGTAATGAGTTAGGTCTATTTGATTCTTAGCCAATATATTTGTAGAGTCAGGATCTCCCTGTGGGTAAAATTGAAAAGTGCCTAACCTAATGGATTCAAGAGAGGTAGGAGGACTTTTTGTATGTTCCATTGAGGAAGATGAAGGTGGTGACTTTATTTGTCTATGTGATTGTTGTTGCATTACAACCATGTATCATTAAATAAAAAAACAAAGAATAAATGTAAAAACACACAACTTTTTTCTTATCTCATTTTAGTGAGGATAAAGCACATAATTTACTGAAATGTACTTAACTATTATTTTTCTTAAGATATATGTCTTAGAATATGACGGGGCATTTGGCTTAAAAAAGGACCAAAGAAGAGGTAAGTTAAGTCTTGTTTCAAGTCCATTTAAGGTTGGTATCCTCGATATACATGTAAAGGTTCAATGAGGCCTAGATCTATGTTGGTGGAAGTACATGGCTTAATATTGGGGCCTACCCCCTCACTTAACTATTAGAGTATGTTATTTCTTATGCTTGTTAGGTTTTAGCTAGGTTGTTTATCTTTTCCTACTTTTATCCTATGTGTGGAATTATTCCACATTTCTTAGTTAGGCTTAATTCTAATTTTACCTTATCTACTTAAGCAAGGGATCTCCATTGTATTAAACATGCTTTTTTGAATATCATTTGATTTGCCTTGTCTTTGCATTTTATTTGTTTGCAAGCTTATTGTGATGTTTTTGTTATCAATACTTCAAACTTTCTCATTCCTTTCATGG
Source organism: Torreya grandis (assembly GCA_037957365.1). NCBI lineage: Eukaryota > Viridiplantae > Streptophyta > Pinopsida > Cupressales > Taxaceae > Torreya > Torreya grandis. The sequence goes on along the minus strand of JARHVA010001463.1, from coordinate 2,558,014 downwards.
TATCAGATCCAAGAAGGGTTGCATCCATCTGTTGATAAGTTGTTATTCAGTATGAAGACATTGTGTGGTTAGTTTTGAGAAATACATTTTTGGGCAAAACTACATTTTTTAACCAAAACATAATATGTTATGATCAAATTATATTTACTCATAAATAATTTTAGGAAAATATTTCTAGGTTATGATCTCCTCTCCCACATCTTTCCATAACATCTTACAGTTTCAAATTTTGATGAGTATTAATAAAGTTATGTTCATTTTAATTTTTGGTGTTCTAGGCATTTTTCCTTAGCTTTGGTGATCTAGTGCATTTCTTCCTTGTGCATTTCTTCCATATTGAATGGTATCTTTCTTTTATGGACTAGATTTAGAGAGCCATTGAATCTTTGGAGATCTAGTGCATTAAAATTTTGGAAGAGAGGCATAAATTTTCAAGACTTTTTAAGTTTTTATTGTTTTTGAAGATTTTGTTGCTTTTGAGGTAGTAGAAGAGAACAACTCAAAGGCATCATATTTTGGTGATTTGTCATCATTTGATATCTTGAGTAAGGAATTTGGATCTATATTTTCTTTAGATCTAAGCTTAGCATGTCTCTTTTATTCTAAAATATGTTGCATAGTTACGTCTTCTTTTCCAAGTTTGGCACTTTGAAGCAAGGCATTAAAATGTGGCGTTTCAAATTTGGTAGAGAGGCATTAGAATTTTAATTTTTGCATTGGTTTGAAGATATAAAAAGATTAAGAGTACTAGCTCTAAGGAACTTTGACCTGTGGTGTTGGAACAACTTCAGATCTACTAAGCAAATCACAACATTGGCATTGAGTTTTCAAGCTATGGCATTTTCACTTTGGCATCCTATTTAGATCTACAAATAAAACTCATACTATTGATTTCTCTTTTTCAACCTTCTTTTATGCTATGTTGACTTTTAGGGAGGAGGCATATAGGAAGCAAGTGGACTTTTTTGAATAGCAGAGATCAAAGATCTGATCTAGGTATCCTTTTGTGGAGCTTGGAATTTTTGAGGATATTATGTTGAAAGCCCAGATCTACATTGTTACCTATGAGTGTCCAATTTGCTAGTTGGGGCATCCTTTTCTACATTGGTGCCTTTTTTTCTTTCAAGATTTAATCAAATTTGAAGAAGCCAACTTGGCATTGGAGTTTTTATGCTTTGATTAACTTTGGATCTATTATTTTACATCTTCTTGGAAGGATTTGGAGCAAAGACAACAGTATTTTTTCCATTTTCTCTCATAAAAACAACATTTCCATTCAATTTTTTGCTTTTACAAATTGATTTTTTGCCTCAAGAAGAAGCATAGTTTAATTGTGTAATAATAGTGTTAACCAGTAGGATCATTTTTCACATTGGTTAGCATTTCTATGTCTATGGTTCAATTATGGTTCTAATGAGTGGTTGGACGACTATATTATTTATTTATTTGGTCACAAATTTTAGTTTGTAGTGTTTTTTTAATGTATTGACCCATTTTATGAGAAATCATAACACCAATAACTTTTGAACTGTAACTCAAATTTGAGTTCTATTTTTTTCAAAAGTGCATGGTTTTTATTCTCTATCCATTGATGTCATTAAACTACAAAGAAGAACTATTTTATAAAGTGCCAAATTTGGGAGGGGTCTTGTAATATAAATTATGGGTAGGGGCTTACACTTTTTTTAGGGTGTTCATTAATTCTGATGGGAGACATTAAATTGTCATGAGGAGGATTTTGTTTAGAGAGGGTTCTTTTTCTTCTTGACTTTCTCCTTATTTTTTGACAATGGATTCCTATTTATTTGAGCCTCTCAACACATCTAACTATATTATTTGGAAGATCAAAATGTGGATACACTTACATCAAAAAGGTGCGTGGAGTGTTATGCTTGGTGGCATTCCCCACTTTACAAATGAGGAAGTTATTGATTGTATTGCATTCATGCAATATGAGGCTATTTATTTGATTCACCTCCATGTTTCAAATAGTTTGCAATGTTGTGTCACATGTGCCACATCCTCAAAGGAAGCTTTGGATGATATTGTAGCCTTATTTGAGAAGGATATTAAGTCTTCTGGGTCTTTTTCACCCTCTTTTACTCCACCTCTTTCTATTCCACTTCTTTCTCCTCCTATTAGAGAGGATTTATCTTTTAATGATGATAATGATGTTGTTCAAGATTTGAGTCTTGACAATGACATGGGTGAGGCACTATTGGCACTTCATGTTTTTCCTCTTGTCAGTGATATTTTCTCTTTTGATGATGTATTCTTTCCTCCTACTAAAGTTTCTTGTGATGACACATTCCTGATGGACATTGCTCTAATTTTTGTCAAGCCACCTATATGGGATGAATTTCTACTAGACTTGAGATATCTATTTACATAACTTACTTTTGTTCCTATGTAAGATTTTGAGCTACCACATATTATCACTTTGGAGGACTCTAATGGCTCTAGTGAGAGTACACTTGTTGATCAGTATGATACACTTCCCAGAGACATTCTTTCAACAAATGTTCCATATCTTTCTTTTGATCAGTCCACTTCTATGGAATTACATCTAGTTCATGTGCATGATCTTGCCAAACCTATGCCATACTTTAGATTTGGGCATGATTCAGAGATATTTGTACTACTACCTCCATCTTCTATTGTGGAATGGGAAAACTTCTAGTACACCATTTATGTTCTTTTGGAAAAAAGAAGAAATGTTGTTCGATGTGGATGGATATTCTACAGTATTAGAATCAAGGATCTCAATATCGACATTGGTCATCTTGCAATCTTGACTTGGAATATTGATAGCTTCAATATCAATGGTAGTTATCCTTGGGGGGCTTCTATATAAAGTCCTTACTTCCTTCTTTTACATCATTTTGGGGGGAGTTTTGTTCTTACAGGTTTTCTTCCTTTCTCAATTTCATGGATATATTATACGTATCTTATCAGGACTAGTTGTTGGGGTTCATACTGTGGATATGCCACTATGTTTTTTTTTACTATTTTTAGCCCCTAGCTTCACTTGAGGGGGGTGTTAGAGTATGTTGTTTCTCATGCTTCCTAGGTTTTAACTAGATTGTTTATCTTTTCATAGTTTTGTCTTATGTGTAGAATTATCCCACATTTCTTAGTTAGGCTTGATTATACTTTTGTCTTGCCTACTTAAGCAAGGGCTCTCCATTGTATTAAACATGCTTTTCTGAATATCAGATGATTTGCCTTGTCTTTGCATTTAAATTGTTTAAAAGCTTATCATAGTATTTTTTTATATCGATGCTTCAAACTCCTGGCTTAGAATGATATTATTTTCATTCCTTTCATTCATAGTCTTGCAACAATAATGGTGTCTGGCCTTAGCCTTTATATTACCAACCAATTATTTATACTTGACTAGAACACGAAGTCAGCTTTCCCATTGGTGATGAAATCCAAGTGGGTCCACATGGGTAGGATTTCTTTGAGTGCTTAGTTTAATATTTGTATGGTTTGGTAGTGTGTGAAAGAGGAGTGTGACTAGAATAATGAATTAATCCTCCTAATTATATTAGGCACAATATTTAGATAAGTAAACTGATAACTACAATTTATTTCAAGAATAAAATAATTTATTTTTTTATTTTCTTATTTTAATGAAAATAAAGAAAGGTTTTTTCTCAAGCATAATGCAAAACAAAGAACTATAATGAGAAACCAAGAACAATGAATCCCAAAAAGGGTCCCATCAGGCATGCCAAAATGTTTAAATAGTCTATCATTCATTCTTTTTATGAAATTGACTACTAAAAACTCAATATAAATACAATGTTTAAAGTGTACCTATGATTTAGAATGTTTTGCACCATTAATCCAATGATTATAGGAGATTATTTTTAACTAGAAAGGACTACCTGCACACATGACAAAACGTGGACAAGATTTGGTTAATAGGATAGAATAATGGGTTTACTGGTGCTAGAATCATAGTAGGAAGTAATGAACTTCCTAAAAATAATGTTATCCCACTTATTTAAGTAATTAAGAAGATAATAATGATGAAATAAATTACAATATACATAAAATGATATAGATATGATATTGAAATATTTTGAACTAATCTATGTCTATTTCATTAAGATGGGCAACATGTTCACACTAGTAAGTTTTGGTGGAATCTACGTCTTCTTGTATAAATTCTAATTGGTCATAGATAATGTCTATACTAGGTGATACATAATAGCACAAAGCCATTACTCAAAGACAATATCACTTTGATCAAAAAAGAGAGGTTGAAGAATGATTGGTAAATCACGAATGTTAATGACTTCATATGAGGCTCTAAGAAGTGTCATCTACAAATAGACTACATGGTTCAAGGAATAGAGAATCATAATAAATCATATGTCCTAAAAAAATCAATCTCAAATTAAAAATAGAAATGATTACATAGGGATCGATGTCAATTCCATAGGATCGATGTTGATTCTAAAAAAGTAACACTTTGGAAATAAGAAGCTAAAGGATGCTTTAGAGAGGTCTAAGATAATCTAAGGGTGAAAAGGATGTTTAACAGAGATATGGAACATAATAGAGAGATATAAATTTATATAAATAATGAAATAAACATACATTGAAATCATTCTAAACCTATGATAATCTTAAGATTAATACATTGATCTTTGGCCTCTTGATGAATGTTGAGGGTCTAATGTTGTAATGTTTCTTGCCAATAGGGAGATGAATAATTGTCTTCAAATCATCTAATAGAATTCTTTCAACCTTTGGGATAAAATTCATGGCCCTTTTCTAAAGGTAAGGATAGGCATAAATCGACGTCGATCTGGTCGTAGGGATCATTGTCGATTTTGATCATTTTTATCAAAAGTTTGTTCTAATTTGTTTCAACCATGGAATAAACTAAGCACTAAATTGTTACACAAGTTTTTTCTATGAGGTAGGTTTTTTGGGAGGTTAAACTATTTTTATTTTATTTTGTTTTTGTGGAATTCACTAGATTTAGTGGTAAAAAAAAAAATGGTAATTAGTGGAAATTAATTACTTAGGTTAAAATGTTAATTAGTGAAAACTAATTAATTAGGGTACATTGAGGATGGGATGAGTAGATAGGAAGGTGCCTAAGACATATATTATCACAAATATCTATTATGCAAAATCTTAGTGCCTACAAAATGTTTTTATATTTTCTTGAATATTTGATTTTTTTTTTAATTTTTTAAACTTTTAGAAGGATAAAAAAAGAAAATATGTACAATGAAAAGTGTTACTATAATCCAAGGATATCATCATGGGGATGCCTGTAGGAAGTTTGTGTATCATGTGTGTCATATTCATATGGTTCGTAATTAGTATCATTAGGATCATAACAATCATCTATATTATTAAGACCTTAATAATCAATGTAATCATTATCATAGGAGATATGTAACTTCTTAGGCTGTTCTTAAACTTTTGATATGCCATTTTGAGCATCTGTGTATGAAAAACCAATTGCACCATACATTGGATTTTCCTTCTTGAAAGTTTGTTTTTCTTAAGTATCTTCATCATTGTCAAAATGTTGCATCTCATTATGGCTTGAGAAGAGTCATGCATATTTGCTTGAATGCTAGGAAACTATGTAATTAGTGCCTTTATTTATTTATTTAAATATGAAAGCATATATTTTGTAGTACTACCCTTCATTTTTATTCCTAGATGCATGAAATAGATATGATTTTTGGATCCTTAGAAACCATAGTTGTATCATTTTATTTTTTATGTGTGTATTAATTTAAAAAAGCCTTTGTAATTTATATGATTCCCATGAATTCTATGATATGTATAATAATATTTTGATCTTCTAAGAGGATGTAAAAAATGTAATTTGATCACTTTTTGAATTATTTCTCTTAGAATTTCACTCAAACTCTTAGTAGTATTTTGTTCACTTTTTGAATTGTTGGTTGTAGATAAGTTCATTTTTATCTATTTATTTTGATATGAAACCTTATTGGGTATAACATTTATAGATAAAGATGTAAACACATGATTAACACTAGCATATATTAGATTCTCTAATTATGTAATTTGATTTTTCAATGATGTGATCTTTAAACTAAAATTATGTTAGAACTCTTCTATTAATTTGTTCATAATGATGATTTAATATTTAAGGGATTCATAAGCATAACCCTTAGTAACTTTAGATTGAATATTCATAAACACACCATCTAAGGGAGAATTTGGAGGTAGAGGGGTTTGAGGAAGGAAATATAGATTACCTTCATTTGAAAGCATAGGATGAAACACCTTACCCCTTGAAGTAGTTATAGCATGGATCTAATTAGAGGGATGTGATCTATCACCCTTAATAGGGTTAATAGGAGGAATATGCTATTTTGTTTATCAATATTAGATGTTAAAAATAATAATATGAGAATATGAAAGAAGCTACATACAAATGATAGTAAATGTGCCAACATGATAGGAAAATTTAGAACTGAATAATTTTTACAATCTAAAACCTTAGGGTAAGCTGGGATTTACATGAGAAGACATAGAGGTTGGGTTAACCAAATGTTTAACCCTTTTTGGAATCAAGGGTTGGAGAAAATTTGATATTCAATAGTGAAGTAAATTATTCTTAAAGTAGGATAATTAAATAATTTAGTTTATGGTATTCAATTTCGGTGTTGAATTACATGAAAAAAATTAATGTATAAATTACAATGTCAAACGAATTGTTTTATTGTGTAATAATGAGTAAGAAACAATACCTAGATTATAAAATTATTTGTAGATATATCTAATATGTACATGTATGAAAATAGGTTGTTGGTTGCTTAGGAAGTAGTCGTTAGATTATATAAATATTCTTTTTGATTGCCTGGACACTTACATTGACCTGTGGACACTTGTACCAATGCTACTATTTGAATCTTAACCCAATTTTCATATAAGAAATGTTCATTGTATCAATATGTGACCACTTAGATCTTTATGGGTTGTTTATTCCCTTTCATCTAATGTATTATGAATTTATACATAGGCTCTATATCATTATCTATAACTCAAACCCTAGTTTTCCACCTTAGGTTAAGTTAACTTGCCCAAATGGGCTAGTGGGATCATGGTTTCAAACTGACCTCAAATACCTTTATGCAAATGAACATTGCCTACATAGCCACTACTCCAAAGAGGGCCTCAAACATATGTATTTCTCCCATATGTATTGGTATGTGTGTAAATAATAAAGTATAATGTTATATATGAGTGCATGAAATGATGTATCTTGTAACTTGATAAATACAACTTATGGGTTGTTATTTGAATGCTTCAAACTTGTATTATTACTACTCCTATGATGGATATGCAAATAGGGGTGAATCTGGTAAAATATATTAGTTGTGTGCTTTTTAAATTTGGTAGTATGTTTAAGCTTGGGAGGTGATTTCTTGATATCCAAATGAATTGTATTTGGCTTGTATTTACACTATTTATTTTGAAATGATCATCATGGATGGATTAATGAAATTCTTTACCCGACCTATATAGATCAAAATATTTACAAATTTGAGTGTTTGTAGGGAAAGGATAGTTGCATTGGAGTAGAGACAATAACATCAATGCTCTTTATCCTATATTGAATACAGTTGTATAGGATGGAGGAAATTTTTTGAGGTTATGTAACTTTCAGTGAAGGATTTATATCATTTTTTTGGCATTCGGTGGTTACAGTGATCTAGACAATCAAAGTGATTAAATTTAGACTAATAAATAAGTAATTAGACCCAGTGAAGTGGTGAATGCAAGCCTTCTAGATGCAAGGAAGGTCAAATTAAAAACTAGAACTTTTAGAAATATTTGCCAAGTGTACATGACTAGTTTAACATATAAATCCAAATTTAAGCATCTACAACATGGAGTGTACTAAAAATTACTATCCAAATTGTAAAAACATGGGATTTATATCAAGTTTTAGGCATTCAGTGGTTACAGATGATCCAGACAATCAGAGTAATTAAATTTAGACTAATAAATAAGTAATTAGACCTAGTGAAGTAGTGAATGCAAGCCTTCTAACTACAAGAAAGGTCAAATTAAAAAGTAGATATTTTAAAAATCTTTCTCAAGTGTACAAGACTAATTTAACATATAAATCCATATTTAAGCATCTACGACATGAAGTGTACTTCAAATTACTATCTAATTTGTAAAAAAACATGGGATATACCTCCAAAATGTTTGATTTTTTTGGTCTTGTGGTATTTATACCATTAATTACTTAACCAAATAATATCTACATGCCTCTAAAGGTGGGATTGAGATCAAATATCCATGGCACTCAAAATTATCAAAAATTTATATCTAATTTTTAATTTCTTCTTCAATGATGTGTAGCTAATTATGCTCATGATTTGTCTCATGTTCTTAAAAGTGGGATAGAAATGTATTTTAATTTCACTCTTCCAATAATTCTTTTCCTTGGGTTAAATTATCATGCTCCTATTCATTTTACATTTACTCCATGCCCTACAAGTTTTGAAGTGGGGGAAATTATTTTTGATTGATTTGTACAACTCCATAAAAATATTTAAAATATTACACTCTCTTGGGATCATTAACAATTAAGAAATTGATTTTATTTGAAAATTGAGATAAATAGGAAAACTCTTTTCTTACCATATCATCATTTGAAATAATTCAATTAGCCCTTATTTCAGGTTGCTCAAGGATCATCGTCTTATTTATTATTCTCTTTTCCACCAATAATTCATACTATCAATTTCATGATCATAAATCAAACTTTCGGTAGTGATATCAAAGCCCAAAATCTAAAAAACATGGGTTGTGTTCCATCATTTATAGGATTCAATTCAACATATCCACCAATCTTATTTTAAAATAGGAAGATTCCATTCAAATTTTGGAAATCAAAGGCACATTTCGATCCCCAGTGAACTCTCTAAAAACTATTGCAATATTTTTACATTATTTATGTTATATTTGGTTTTATGACTCACCAATGGAAAGTGAAAAAAAATTGAAAACAAATGCATAAATCACCATGAGGATGGTGATTTTCCTCTATGTTTGAAAGGGGTAACTCCCTTGTAGGATAATGATTTTTTGGCATTTTGTGTATTTTTAACTAAAAAGCACAAAAATGAAATAAAATTGGGAAATGGTGGAAGCCAAAAATGGGATAAGAATGGAAGATTATGGAGGTAAAGATGAGAAACCCATGATGGAATGAATGTAGATAACCACTAGAATAACTTAGAATTAAATTAAATGGATGGAAATTTTTCTTCTCACACAAAAATGGAAATATGAATAATATTGGTAATGGACATAAATTCTCTCTTGGGAGTATGAAGTCTCCTCAAAATTTGGATTGGGTACATTTTATTTATTTTCTATACATGGGGTTTACAACACAAAGTCTAGAAACACTGAGAGTTACACACAACCAAGAAAAGCACAAAATTTTAATGGATTCTTTATTTGTGAATAGAAATAAATAATTAACAAATAAAGAGTATGAAAACCCACAAATCTAAAGATTAAAATATCTGAATAATTAAAGGAAATATGAAAAAAATATATTAATTGCACTTGTGCTTGCACATTCAAAATATATAATTAATTTTCTCAATGAATTCAAAACATAGTTATTCCATGGTGTTCTTTTATGAATTTAATTAAAATTAATTAATTATAAAAAGAATCAATAATTTAATTAAGTCAATTAATTTTGGCTCAATCTTACAAATGTCATATTTAAATTTCATTCCATCTGAAATTGTATATAATGTTTCCTTGTCCAGTGGGTTATGGAGTCAAATACTATATTACAAAAAATTAAATAATCAAAATTCTTCAAATGGGTAATTAAAATTTTGGATGTTAAATTTTTACTACAATACCAATGCATATCATATTTATCATTATATATTTACCAAATCAAATAATATCCATGCATTAACATCAGTGAAATCCATGCAAAAACATTATCTCTGTCATTAGTTGATTGTTTGTAAATTAGATGTATTTATTATTATTTTGTCATTACTTTGAATCTTGTTTTGCTGGTAGTTTTTTTTTAATATCCATTTTTGTGTGATATAAGGGTGATGATGATGCCTTCATCATCGTGTGTATATTTTAATAGGTGTAAATGAAATTATAAGGAATTTTTGGTTACTTACAAGTTTTATGATATTTTTTTTCTTTAGCACAGGTTAAGAGTATGTTTTAAAAAATGAAATTATTAGTTTTCCATTGCATTTGGTGAAATTATGACATTTTTTTGGTGGGTTGAAGACATTTTAGGAAAATGGGTTATTTATTTTCATTTAGTATTCCTCAAACTCTTTAAAATACTATAAAAAAATCTATTATGTTGTGTAGGTTTGATGGCACAAAGGGGAAGATCAAAGGAAGGTAGGTAACATGCATGATTATTTGCATTGTGTAATTATGTACATTTCTTGAAAAAATACATGTATTTTAATTTTTAAATATTATCATATTCAAGAATAGGATTGCCATGATAGTGTCACATAGAACTAATGAAAATAATGTGAAAGTCATCTCCAATGATTGTAAGGACTTTTTTAGTAGAAACTTTGAAAGCCAAAAACATTCCATAGATTTCTATTTTGTAGTGAGCTCTAAGATATTCATATATTTCTCATATGCTTCACACTCACTTAGAAATGTCTCTATATATTCTTCAATTAGGAAAAAAATGGTTAATGGGGTCAAATGAAGATAACATTTTGTTATAAGTCAAGCCATAAAATCATGTATCACTTTCATTGTAACATTAATATTACCTTGGAAACCATCTATTCCTTCCATACTATTATCTTCATGCTGACCTCTATCATATATCAATAAATTTCTTCCTATAATGATTTCTAAAAACCCAAATCCAAGCCTCTACAAAACATTTTTTTGAAAAAAAATTAAGCTTGAACATGAATTATGTCAACCAAATTTAATTAAAATTACATAGGCTCTAATGTTAATGCATCAACTTTCCACTTTTTCAATTCTCAAAATTAACAATTCTAATTTTGTAAAAGTTAACAAATTTAATGTAAAAAATTAATATGCATATATCAATGCAAATTTGTGTGATGTATATTACATCAATAAAATCATCACCCAAACTTTGCCAATCCACCCAATGCTAGCAGTTGTGTTGCTTCATCATGGATAAATTAAAGTGAATCATAAAAACTTTTGTGTGAGACAACAAAAAAAAATTACAGATAAAAATGCCATGGTTTTAATGTAAATCCTAATGCAAAATCATGGAAATTTACTAATGATTAACTTGAGTCTTTGTAGATAATGAAGGAATTTTTTCATTGGTTGCTTATTTACAAATTTGTTTCCTTTCTTTTGTCAAGGATTTTATCTAACTCTACATAATTAATTGGAAATTTAACCTTGACTAGGCTTAAGATATCACTCTATATTATAAAATGTTGAAATAAAGGTAATGTTTTGAAGTCATCTACAACAAAAATATATATTTGGTATGAAATATTATTTTCTATTATTGAATGTGAAATTCTTATGGTTACCGAAAGACCTTGACATCTCTCCTCCTTTCTCTTTCCATCAATATAAAAAAAATTCAAGACAAAGCATATGTTTAAATTAGAAAGAAAAAAGAGGAAATACTACATTACATGTCATAGTTCCCTTCCATCTAACTACTTCTCTCTTTGTTATGTACTTCTAAAATTTCCTTCATTTCATCTCTTTCTACATGGCTTCTTTTGCTCCTCTAATTTTCTAATTCCTTTGACTTCAAATTTATTTCCCTTGCTTTCCTTCCCATTTTTTTCTATGAATATGTCCCTAGACTTCTTGGCATCTTCATTACACCTTTTCAATGAAATTACCAATTATATATACATGGACCTTCTCAAATAAGTTATATGATTTTGAAGGTTCAGGATTTGTATATTCACATTTAAAATGTAAAATTAAATTTATTATCTTTTAAGCATAAACCATAACATGTTCTCCTACTATCAAGCACAATAAATTCAACATATACCACCTTAGATTTGGGACATTGAACTTCTGTACATTCACCATATCCTATGAGAAACTAACACTTTCCAAGAAAAAATAATTTTTACCAAAAAATAAAAGTTAAAAATCACGGTATAATTAGGAGTTGCCAAGATTTTACAAAAGTAGGTTTTCATCAACAACAAATTTCTCAACCCTTGACACCATAGTTATGTACGAATCATCATTCCCATTAGGAAGCTTGCCCAAAACCCTATCAATTTTTAGGTGTAGATTTTTTAAGGTATTTTGATAGAAATACCACTGGGACTAAGCAACACTCGAGTGGCTACAAGATCGGTGTAAAATTGAGACACTAACCCACACCAAGATGCAATGACACCATAATGATAATATTATATTATGAAACACATATTACATGCAACCTCAATGTTTCTCCTTTATTTTACTTGTGTGTATTACTCATAAAATAGCCTTGCATATATAGGTGATTACAACCAAGATGCAAAGTATCCTAATAAATGTGGGATAAAACCATAACTAGAATATTAAGGAATATTGGTACACCTAAACTACCATGGTAATTTTAGAACCATGAAAATGGCTACCCATGAGTAATTATGAATCTTGACAAATGCTAGGGATACCAGATGTTACTCAAAACATGGAGATAGTCATACTATTGAGGATGGTGTCAAAAATATAGAAGATTACACCAAAGAAGGCCAACAAATGATGAAACATACTACAATCCTCATATGGGTTTTAGAAAAAAAAGGGCTTAATAAGAGACCTATGTATAATAGAAGAAGACAAACTCATTATTATGATAAAAACATGAAATCACACATGCTCAAAAAAGGTTCTTATTTTTAGAAATAAATGGAATCTCTCCTAGAAAATACAAGGAGGTGCAAAAGAACGAGCCTCAAATGTCTCAATGGCATGAGTGTAGGTGGAATTTTAAACTAACCAGCATCGATGCATGAAGGCAAAGAAACTTGAAAACCAAAAAATGTCATTCATGAGTGACCCAAAATCCACTACTTAAACACATGTTCAAAAATGTAGTAGGATTCTTGCTAAATAATAGCCATGTGAAAAGAGACAAAAAGTATTTTTCCTTGATAGTGTCCTAGCAACAAGGCCATTTTAGGTACCCTTTACAAGATGAGGAAATATAATGATTTTTAAAAACTAAAGGATAATGAGAGAGAAAAAAATTGCATAAAGTTCATTGTGGGGGGCATGAGCACTAGCCATGTTAAATCTACCTGTCGGTCTTCAAACACGATATCCAGAATAGGTGTGAATGTGCCCAAGCCACATGAAGAAATTATCCACTAAAATTTGAAAAGGGAGTGAAAAATCACACACATGCATGAATATAGACAAATTTATAAACCCTCCATGGCACTTTATAAATTAGTTCAAGTATAAATACATTTGACCAACCCACCCAATATGAATTACAATTTGTAAAACAATCCATTAAGCTAAAAACTATAATATGATACAAGATAAGAATAAATATATGTTTCATCTATGAATATCACATAAAAACATGCATTTTCAAAAAATACAACATGAAAATCAGAGTTACTAAACAAAATTTATGGACTCTTAAAGGTCCAATATACATGAACTGGTTAGCTAAACTGGCAAGAAACTAAAAAATAAGGAAATATTGGTGATAAAAATGTAAAAAATATTCTTACCATTATATATATCTTGAAAAAATATCCAAATTTAAAAATAAAATCACCTTCCCAGGCTTCGTGGATCAAACGTTAGGAGCCTTGGAAGAAAAGATCTCCAAAGATGGCTCATAGTGGTGAAGGACAAGCCCTTAGGGGCTAAAAATGCCTAGTAAGTGGTCATATAGCATAAATAAAGGCTAAAAATTATTGTTTAAAACCAAAACAACATTGATATTCAATGTTATGACCTATAAGTCATCAATGCTTTAATCCAAGTGCTTTAACCATAAGTGCAAGCATGAAGCTTATTAACACAAGTGAACAAACTGATATTTATTATCATAAAATACACTAATTTAAAGGCTGAGCTAGGTGGTGAACTTTTTGGTGGTGTGATGGTGGTTATTATACTAGAAGTATTGGATTTATTTGGTTCTCCACCCAAAAAATTGACCCTACACCAAATGAAGACTTCCAAATTTCCCTCTACCTTCAAACTTTCACCACGAGTGCCTCGGTGCTCCAATTTCAAAAAATGAATACTCTTCAAAAAGATCTCAATGATAATAATCTGGTGATATAATATTTTATCCATTATTATGCAAAAAAGTTTCATAAAAACCATGATTTTCTCTATTGTTCCTCATTTATCCTGCAAAATAGAAACTTTAAAAAATCATAGAAAATCACCAGAAGCTCCAAAATTTTTGATTTTTTTTTAATTCATATTTTTCTAAGTAAAATTCATAAAAAAATATAGGATCGGTTTCATAAATTCTATATTTTTTATAGAAAAATAAAAAACCAAAAAATGACTTTAAAAGATGTTTAAGAATGGTGGGATTGTGCCATACATAGCTCTAATACCATGATAGAACTACCACTAGGACTAGACAATGCCTAAGTTGCCATAGAATCAGTGTAAAATTAAGACACTTACCCACACTAAGATGTAATAACACCATAATGATAATAATACATTTTGAAACACATATTGCATGTAACCTCAATTTTGTAATGTTTCTCCTTTGTCTTACTTGTGTGTATTAGTCATAGAAAATCCTTGAATATATAGGTGATTACAACCAAGATGCAAAGCATCCTACACAATATGGGATAAAACCACAAATAGAATAGTAAGGAATAGTGGCACATGAGTCATCAAGCACTCATGTGTGCACACACTAACCACTAGTGGTTTAACCTAACCTAAGTTAACAAAAGAGTAAATAAAACTAACATATTCCCCAATTTAGAAAATTTAATGATAAGTTCATTTACCATTGTATTTAGGTCAATTTAGAAGTCATCTTTTTATAATTTTTCATCACTTGAAAAATGATATTCCTTTTGATGCCATTAGAATTATTCTCCTAAATATTAATAATGACCACATATCATCTATGTTCCATCATCTATTCTTTTTTATAGGTTTGGTCTCACCCAAAATGGATTTAAAAAACACCGATGAAGTAAAAGATGAGGGATTAAATAAGAACATAGTATTCAACAATACAAAAGGAAGGTATTTTATGATATTCAGAGTGCAATTTATTTGGCCAAGAATCCAGCTTATCATAGTAGGATAAATCATATTGCGATAAAGTACTATATTGTCATACAAGTGATTGATGAAGTAAAAGTAACACTTGAAAAGTTTCACATAAAGGAAAATAGTGTTGATATGTTCACAAAATCAATATTTTTAGTGAATTTTAAATGGTGTTTGGCTTCTCTTGTCTTGAAGAAAAGGTGATGAATTGGTTCGCAAGCTATCAGTCAAAAATTATTTTCAAGGTGGAGATTGTTAGATATATGACAACAAAGTTAAAATTTTCATCCTTTTATGGTGCCGTTTATAGCCCATCCTTGACAAAGGGATGTGGGGGGGGTGGGGGGCGGGTGGGAGGGGGGGTTTGGAGGTGGGGGGAAATGCCCCCCACCCCCCCTCTCCCCACTATTATCGCATGGGGGTACAAGGGAAAAAATTCAAGGATTCAAACCCCTATTTATAGGAAGACAAATTCCATCAGATTCTATTTTTAAAAGGAAACTCTTAGTAGCACTTTCCACTCTATTTTTAAGAGGAGGAATCCTAACACTACTTTGCCAATTATACATATTTATATTTATGGATCTTGCATGTAATCTACACAATGAATTCTCATAAATTATTCATTTTGGAATTACTAAAGATTGATATCTTGCATTGTGGATGTTTCCTTAGCTTGTTAAGGTTTTACTACATAAATCATGTGTTTTGTCACATGTGGGGTATTTTATCTATTTAATTATCTCTATTGTTTTATTCTATTATTTTTCTATTACTAAAGAGTGTGTGATTTCCTAATAAGTGGTATTAGAGTGAGGTTACTAGTATTTTACAAAAATTGTGTTCTGGATTTGGTGTTATTTTTTATCATCAGAGGGTGAAAGTTACGAATGCAAAGTTTGAGGTGGATACGTTTAATAGTAAGAACAACTTTGAGTTGTGTAAACTCAAAGCACATGATGTTGTGATGCAATAGGGGCTATGCAAAGCCCTGGACATAAATGCAAATAAACCTATCATGATGATTGATGATGGTTGGGAAGAAGTGGATACAAAAGCTCTCAGTGCAATATGATTGTGTTTAGCAAATGAGGTCCTTTTGAACATAGCTAGATAAAATACTATGACAAGATTATGGACCAAATTATAAGGCTGTACATCAAAAAATATGTAACAAATCATATTTACTTGAAGAGGCACTTGTATACATTGTGAATGAAAGAAGGTATGAAAATTTTTTATCATTTAAATATTTTCAATACTTTGTTATGTTATTTGAATAGTATTGGTCTGAAAGTGGATGATGAAGATAAGGTATTCACCTTATGTAATTTTCCATATTCTTGGGATCATATACTAACTTTGATTAGCTTTAATATTATTTATGAACTTGACTATGTTTCTGTTATGGTAGCATTGTTGGTTGAGGAGATAAGGAGAAAGTCTAGAAACTTCTATGCCTGAAGTTATGGTTGCTATAGGAAGACCTAGAGAAAGAGGGGGAAAATATAGAGGCATATCTATATCTAATACAAAATCCAAGAAGAGTAAGGCAAAGTGTTGACACTATGATAAATTAGGACATCTTAAGAAGGATTTTTAGAAGAGGAAAGAAGGTGAAAAGAAGTAAGAATCCACCAAGGAAGCAAATCAGGTAGAAATAAGTGAAGGTATGACTGATAAATTTTTATGTGTTTATAATATTTCATCTTATCATCATGAATGGCTATTAGACTCAGGTGCTAGACATCACATGTGTCTGCATAAGAGCTAGTTTCATTCTTACCAAACCCTTGGTAGAAGTTTTGTTCTCTTGGGAAATAATATTTCTTGTAAGACTAAAGGGATTGTTAGTATTAAGATAAAAATGCTTGATGGTATAGTAAGGACTCTAACAGAAGTAAGACATGTACCATAACTTAAACAAAATTTTATTTCTTTGAGTGAATTAGATTCCTTTGGTTATAAGTTCACAAGCCAAGGT
Source organism: Torreya grandis (assembly GCA_037957365.1). Classification (NCBI taxonomy): domain Eukaryota; kingdom Viridiplantae; phylum Streptophyta; class Pinopsida; order Cupressales; family Taxaceae; genus Torreya; species Torreya grandis. The sequence goes on along the minus strand of JARHVA010001463.1, from coordinate 2,540,736 downwards.
GAAGCTCTTAAGGTGTTTAAGGGTGCCTTAGTTGTATTAAAGGATTTAAAATTTGGGAACCTGTACATATTGAAAATGAGTGCAGATATGAGTCAAGCAGTTGTGGTATCTTAAATAGCATGAGATATTGCTCATCTATGGCATCTATGTTTGGGTCACATGAGCAAGAAGGGTCAAAGGTACTAAAAATGTGAGTTACTTCCTAGTTTAAAATCTTTAGATTTGGATTTTTACAAGCACTCTATTTTCATGAAACAATGTAGATGAAAGTTTAGTGTAAGAAGTCATCAAAGTAAAGGTATTATTGTCTATCTTCATTATGTTGTGTGGGGTCTATCCCCAATATCATATATAGGATCATTTTACTTTTTTATGTTTATAGATGATTACTATAGAAAATCACGGGTCTATTGTTTAAAAATAAAGTCTGATGTTTTCAGTGTATTTAAGCAGTTTAGGGCATTGGTTGAGAAGAAAACTAGAAAGTCAATCAAATGTTTAAGAATAGATAATGGAGGTGAGTTCACATCCTTGGAGTTTCAAAACTATTTCAAGGAAGTTGGGATTGAAAGGCATAAAACCACTAGCTACACACCAAAATAAAATAAGGTTTCTAAATGCATGAATAAGACTCTTCTAGAGAGAGAAAAGAGAATGCTCAACCATGCAAATTTGGATAAATGTTTATGAGAAGAAGCAGTTTGTACAACCTACTATCTGATAAATCATTAACCATCAATTGAAATAGATGGTAAGATTCTTGAAGGGGTATGGACAAGCCATCCATGTGATTATTTAGATTTTTAACTTTTTTTTTGTAATGTTCATGCTCTTACTAATAAGAATCAACGTTCAAAGTTAGATCCAAGATCCAAGAATTAAATATTTGTTGGGTATGGTAAAGGAGATGGTGTTAATGGATACAAAGTGTGAGATCCCACTACCCACAAGATCATCATTAGCAGAGATGTACAATTTGATGAATCACCTTTTCTAAAATTAGATGTAGAAATGAAAGAAAAATAGGGAACAAAACATCAATATGTCAAGGTTGAAATCGAACCATCTTTAGATTCTAAAAATGAGTATATTCAACCATTTTTTATGGTGAAGATGTTTAATATTTACAACAAATTGATTAAATTTTTCAACAATCAAAATGAAGGTCTAAACATGAGGAAACACCTCCATAGTCAATATCGATATGTACACAATTCAGGCATCCTCCTAGTAAGTACAGTCCCAATATCTAATTTTTTTATTTTGAATGATGGGGAACCTAGTTCTTACTAATAAGCACTAGATGAGGAAGATAGTTCCAAATGGAAAAATTAAATGTAGGAGGAAATGGATGCCTTGGATAAGAAAAAGTCATGGGACCCAGTAGAACTTCCAAAATGCGAAAAACTAGTTTGTTTCAAATGGGTTTACAAATGAAAGATAGGTGTTGATGTTAAAGTAGAAAGGTACAGGGATAGATTGGGGGAAAAAGGATTTCAACTAAAATAAAGTATTTATTAACATGAAATATTTTCACCAATTTTTAAACTTATTTAAATTTGATTTGTTCTAGCATTAGTGGCTTTACATGATTTGGAGTTAGAGCAGTTAGATGTTAAAACAACATTCTTGCATGGATATTTAGAAGAGGACTTGTATGTGGAATAACCTGAGGGTATTGATAAGATATCAAAAAATGATTTTTTTTTCAATCTTAGGAAATCATTGTATGGCCTAAAATAGTCACTTAGGAAATGGTACAAGAGGTTTGATTCCTTCATGGGGAGCCAAAATTTTGTTAAGAGTGAGTATGAACATTATGTTTACTTCAATCTTTGGACAATGAATTATTCATCATATTGACATTGTATGTTGATGATATGCTTTTAGCAATCAAAATCATGGCATAAATCAATAGTTTAAAGGCTCATATAGCTAGGATATTTGATATGAAGGATATATGAGTAGTAAAACAAATATTAGGCATGGATATACACAGAGACAAGAAAAATGGCAAAAATTGGTTATCATAGCAAAGGTATTTCGGAAAGATACTAACTAGATTTAGTATGAAGTATTTGAAACTAGTTAGTATCCATTTTGCTTCACAATTCATGATTTATTCAAGTGTATGTCCTATTAGTGACGAAGTAAAGTAGTATATGTCTCATGTACCATATGATAGTGTAGTAGGAAATTTAATGTATGTTATGGTATGTACAAGGCCAAACATTTCACATGTAGTTGGAGTTATTAGTAGATATATGGAAAATCTAGGTAAATAACATTGGGAAATAGTGAAGTGGGTGTTTGGTTACTTGTGAGGCACAAGTGACTAATGTATCATTTAAAATATCTTGGGGAAGATCAGAGTTGAATAGTAGAATAAACATAGAAGATATGTGAAGCATTTACATTGACAATAGAATAGGAATATGTACAACTAAATAGGCATTTGGATCTCTTCAAAATAAGGAATCCTATGTTATCTTAAACCCTATAATAGTGGGTCTATTAGACTCATGTAACAATAATATGTAAATACCTTATCATTTCCTCTCCTTGTGTGAAAATACATCAAAGAATCACACTAATGAACTATAGCATGCAGTCACGAGACTTGCACATGGAAATGATAGAGATTAAGACTATGGGAACTACATCTAACATGAATAGGGGCCCATCAACCTATTCATGTTAATACATGTTTTATGAATTTGGACCCATCAAGCAATTCATACAAACACTTGAACCATTCAGTCACACCTCTTGCATGCTTACTACTTCAAACATGTTTATTCACACTATTATCACAATAGAGAGATATAATATTTTATTGTTTTCACACCACACATGTGAACAAGAATGTTCTTTTATTCTTATTCAAACGCACATACACTTACAAGATATATTCTTCATCACTTTTTGAGAGGAATCTTCACCACTGGTGTAGGGATGATATTCATCCCAATCGGTTTCTTCACTAATAAAAGCTTTTTATTCTATTTTATCATATATGAGATCTTGAGCTCATTTCTTGTAGTAAATAATAAAATGTCTTGGATACTTATAGTAATGACAAATAATATTTTTCCTTGAATTCTTGTACTTATTACCTGATGAACTGGCCTTATTTTTTGCTTTTGTTGCACTTTCATCTTTAATGTCTTCACTTGTTATCTTTTCTTCAGTTAGAAGAGATGAAATCATGTCTTTTAAGGTCTAAGATGGTATCTATCCAATAGTATAAATTACATTTTTATATATGGAAGATAAATTATTTAATAGGATTGCTTTAGCATCTTCATCTTCTACTGTAGATTTGACTTATGTTAATTTTCTAATGAGAGACCTTAGATTATTTATATGACTTGTCACAGAATTTCCATCACCCATTTTGAACCTAAATAATTGGAGTTTTAGTGAAAATTTTGCATTTTCTAATTTTGCTCCAAACAATTTATTTAGATTATCCCAAATTTTTGTGGATGTCTTTTCTAAGTCTACATAATGTAGCTCACAGTCTGAGAGGGAAAAACCACTAATGGATTTTGCTTTGTCATCCCTATTTTGCCGTTCTAATAGCTTATTCTAATCTATAGGTGGTTTTTATTTTCCACTTACAATTCCACATAAATTCTTATTCATTAATTACATCTAGGTTTCACCTTCCAAGTGTGAAAATTGAGACCAAAATACTTTTCCAGTGGAATGTCCATATTATGCACAAAATGATGACATAAGAAGTTGATTTCTACCAATAATGCTTCATTTACAATAATTAGTTTATGCAAGTTTTGGTTTGGACTCTTTAGACATAAACAATGATAAAGACTTAGATTACAAATTTGACTATAATTGATAACAACAAACTTATGTTAATAAACTTAACACTAATGACACTTGACTACTGACATTGACAATAAGATAAAAACTACAATTTCTAATAAAAATAACCCTATTGTGAAATATTTTTCATGTTAATTTTGATACTTTATTAAAAATCCAATTACATATTGGATTTATAAAAATAAAACTAAACAAGATGACTCAAAAATAAAATAGCTTAATTTTAAACAAAAGAAATAATTTGATACACACCAATAATATTGATCGAACGTACAAATGTAGAATTGGCAGAACCTATTAGTAGTAATTTTCCTTCTATTTTTGCCAATACATACTCTTCTCTTTGCCAACACATATTCTTATCTATAGAAGCAAATTGACTTACATCCTTTGAGTGTCTCTTTTCAATAATTTATAGACATAATCAAATGACAAGTTTGGTCAATGTTGACTGTTGAAACAATAGGTGATGTACTTAGATGGGTTATGGTCAATGTAGATCTATTGATAATAGACCAAATAGAAAAGATGAGATGTATAGGAAAGATGTTATAAATAATATTGAAATTTAAGACACCAACATAATTATTTTAATTTATTTCTTACAAGCCTCTCTATTCTAAATATGCCACCTTGACAGTGTAGCACTAGGCGATTCAGGACATAAATAACAATGAGCAGATCACATTGAGTAATTTGGACAATTGAGTCCATGAATTCTTAGGTCAAACAAATGCCGATCTAGATATAAAATGTTTGGTAGTATCCTTTGTAAATATATGAATATATCATGATCTATATGAAAGGATCATGATCTGCTAGATAGACGACTAAGTCAATGCTAGATATACAATTGCTCATGCAAGGATCAAAAGGAAACATATGCAAATATCTGAAATAGATTTGAACTGATACATAGATCAAAATTTCATGGTGAATAATGTAGACAAAAAATTAAATCCATGAATTTGCAAGTCATGCCTTCCCACACATAGCAAGCTTTCTCAAGTTGCTCCCATCATGATTTAAATCTTGCTCTGATACCAAATATTGTGGAAGATCAGAGTTAAATAGTAGAATAAACATAGAAGATATGTGAAGCATTTACATTGAATATAGAATAGGAATATGTACAACTAAATAGTCATTTGGATCTCCTCAAAATAAGGAATCATATGCTATCGTAAAGCCTATAATAGTGAGTCTATTAGACTCATGTAATAATCATATGTAAATACCTTATCAAAATAGATATGGTGATTCTATTTGTGGATATATTGATTCTGATTTTGCAGGAGATATCGATAAAAGAAGATCAACATCTAGTTACTTTTTAAACTTTGTAGGTGGACCTATTAGTTGGATGTTGAAGCTTCAAAAGATTGTTGTTGCATTAACTACTGAGGTAGAATATGTGGTTATTTATCATGCTTGTTAGGAGGTAATTTGGCTAAAGGGCCTATTGAGTGAGTTTGGAAGTGAATAATACAAAATGAAGGTATTCTATGATATTCAAAGTGTAATTTATTTGGTCAAGAATCTAGTTTATCATAGTAGGATAAAGAATATTATGGTTAAGTACCATCTTGTTAGAAAGGTGATTAATGAAGGAAAAGTATCACTTAAAAAGGTTCACATAGAGGAAAATAGTGTTGTTATGTTCATAAAACAAATTTTTTTAGAGAATCTAAAATGGTGTTTGTCTTCTCTTGGCTTACAAAAAAGGTGATGAATTAGTTGGCAAGATATCAAGGAAAAACTATTGTCAAGGTGGAGATTGTTAGATATGTGACAATAAAGTTAAATTTTGGATCTTTTTATAGTGTATTTTATATCCCATATTTAACAGGGGGTGTGGGAACGTAATTCCCCGCCCACCCCCCCACCCCGCCCCCCCCCCCCCCCCCCAACTATTATCTCATGGGGGGTCTAGAGGAAAAAATCAAGGATTCAAACTCTTGTTTCTAGGAAGACAAATTCCATCATATCCTATTTTTAGAAGGAAAGTCTTATTGGAATTTTTCCACTCTATATTTAAGATAAATTCTAATGGTAATTTTATAATTAGATTTATTTATCTTTGTGTATTTTACATGTAATCTACACACTGAGTAATGGAATCTATTCATGATTAAATTAATAAATCTTGATATCTTGCATCGTGGATGTTTCCTTAGCTTGCTAAGGTTTTACCACATAAATATTATGTTTTGTCTCATGCATGTAGGGTATTTTATATGTTTAATTATCTCTTTTATTTCATTTTATTATTTACCTATCATTGTAGACTATGGGGAATTCCTAAAAAATGGTATCAGAGTGAGGTTCCTATTATTTTTTAACAATTGTGTTCTAAACTTGGTGTTGTTTTTTGTAACATTAGATGGAAAAATTTACTAATGCAAAGTTTTAGGTGGATAAGTTTAACAACAAGAACAACTTTGAGTTGTGGAAACTCAAATCACATGATGTGTTGGTGAAATAGGGGTTACACAAATCCTTGGATGAAAAAGAAAATAAAAATGTGATGATGATTGATGATTACTACAAAGAGCTGGATACAAAAGATCTTAGTACAGTATGATTGTGTTTGGAAGATGAGGTTCATTTCACCATAGCTGGATAAAAGACTAATGTAGGCTTATGAACCATATTAGAAGGCCTATACATGACAAAATATGTAAAAAATTATATTTATTTAAAGACATAATTTTATACATTGAGAATGAAATAAGTTATGAAAATTGTTGATCATTTAAATATTTTCAATACTCTGTTATGCAAGTTGACTAGTATTGGTGTGAAAGTGGATGATGAAGATAAGGCAGTCACCTTGTTGTGTACTTTGTCAAGCTCTTGGGATCGTATAGTAACTTTCATTATCTTCATTACTACTGATGAGATTGACTATGATTCTATTGTGGGAACATGATTGGTTGAGGAGATAGGAGAAAATCTATTTTGGAGACTTCTATGCCTGAAGCTATGGTTTTTAGGGGAAGATCTAGAGAAAGAGGGAAAATCTCTAGATACATATGTATATCTAATTTAGAATCCAGGAAGAGTAAGGTAAAGTGTTGGCACTATGTAAAGTAAGACATCTTAATAATGAGTGCTAGAAGAGGAAATAAGGTGAAAATAAGGAAGAATCCACCAAGGGAACAAATCAGGTAGTAACAAGTGAAGCTATGAGTGATGAAGTTTTATCTATTTATAATGTTTCCTCTTATCATCATGAATGGTTATTGGATTCAAGTGTTACGCATCACATGTATCCACATATGATTTGGTTTTATTCTTACCAAAACCTTGATGGAAGTTGTATTCTTTTAGGAAATAATGTTTCTTATAAGATTGAAATGATTGGTAAAATTAAGATTAAAAAAATGTTTGATAGTAAAGTAAGGACTCTAACATAAGTAAGACATGTATCAAAACTTAAATAAAATTTACTTTATTTTAGTGAATAAGATTCATGTGGTTATAAGTTCATAGGTCAAGGTGGAGCTCTTAAGGTGTCTAAGGGTGCCTTAGCTGTAATGAAGACTTTAAAATTTAGGAACCTTTACATATTACATGGGATTACAAAAATTAACCAAGCAGATGTGGTATCTAAAATAGAAAAATATCCTGCTCATCTATGGAATCTACATTTGAGCCACATCAGAAAGAAAAGGTTAAAGGTACTAAAAACCCATGAGTTACTTCTTGGTTTAAAATCTTTAAATTTGGTTTTTTACAAGCACTGTGTTTTTGATAAACAAAGTAGAGATAAGTTTAGTGTAGGAAGTCATGTAAGTAAAGATATTCTTGACTATATTCATTTGATGTGTGGGGTCCAACCCCTATAATTTCGTATGGAGGATCATTTTATTTTGTTATGTTTATAGATGATTACACCAAAAAAGTATTTGTCTACTGTTTGAAAATAAATTCTAATATTTTTAGTGTATTTAAGTAGTTTAGAGCATTGGTTGAGAAGAAAACTAGTAGGTCAATCAAATGTTTAGGAATAGATAATGGAGGTGAGTTCACATCCTTGGAGTTTCATAACTATTGCAAGGAATATGGGATTTAAAGGCATAAAACCACCAGCTAGACATTGCAACAAAATAGGGTTATTGGACACATGAATAAGACTCTTCTAGAGAGAGCAAGGAACATGCTTAATAATACAAATTTTCATAAATGATTATGGGTAGAATTAGTTTTTACGAGCTTCTATTTGATAGATTTTTCACCATCAATTGTAATAAATTGTAATATTCCTAAAGAGATATGGGCAAGCCATCCATGTGATTATTTAAATTTAAAAATCTTTGATTGTAATGTTTATGCTCTTACTAATAATAATAAATGTTCAAAGTTAGACCCAAGATCCAAGAATTATATCTTTGTTGAGTATGGTGAAGGAGACGGTATTAAGGGATATAAAATGTGGGATCCTACTACCCACAAGGTCATCATTAGCAAAGTTGTACAGTTTGATGAATCATTTATTTCTAAAAACAAATACATAAATGAAAGTAAAAAATAAACCATAACATCATCATATCAAGGTTGAAATTAAGCCATCTTTAGATTCTAAAAATGAGAAAATTTAGCGATTTTTTTATAGTGAAGATGTTGAAGATATTTAAGATGTTTAATATTTACAAAAACTTTAGGAAATACCTTAGCAGTTAGAATGGATCTTAGAACATGAGGAAACACCTTTATAGCCAATATGGATATCTATACGGGTCAGGGATCCTTCTCGTAAGTACAATCCCAATATTTTAATTACTTTGATTTCTAATGATGGGGAACCTAGTTGTTGTTAAGAAGCATTGAAAGATGAGGATAGTGACAAATGGAAAAAATCAATGCAAGAGAAAATGGATGCCTTAGATAAAAATAATTAATGGGACCTAGTAGAACTTCCAAAAGATAGAAAACCAGGTGGCTACAAATGGGTTTACAAATGAAAGATAGGTGTTGATGATAATGTTGACAGGTACAAGGCTAGATTGGTGACAAAAGGATTTATACAAAAAAAGGTATTCATTACCATGAAATATTTTTCCAAGTTGTTAAACTTGTTTCAATTCAAGTTGTTTTAACAGTAGTGGCTTTACATGATTTGGAGTTAGAACAGTCAGATGTTAAAACAACATTCTTGCATGGAGATTTAGAAGAGGATATATATATATATATATATATATATATATATATATATATATATATATATATATATATATATATATATATATATATATATATGGAACAACACTAGGGCTTTGTACAAGATAGTAAAAAATGATTTGTTTGAAAGATCATGATATCATTGTATGGCCTAAAATAATCACCTAGGAAATGGTACAAGAAGTTTGATTCCTTCATGGGGGGCCAAAATTTTGTTAAGAGTGAGTATGATCATTGTGTTTACGTCAAGTTTTTTGGCAATGACTTATTCATTATATTGGCATTATATGTTGATGATATGCTTGTAGAAAGCAAAAGTATAGCATAAATCAACATTTTAAAGGCTCATCTAGTTAGGACATTTAATTTGAAGGATCTAGGAGAAGCAAAACAAATCTTAGGCATGGATATACATAAAGACAACAAAAATGGTAAGATCTAGTTATCACAATAAAGAAATTCAGAAAAGATACTAACCAGATTTAGTATGAAGTATGTGAAACTAGTTAGTATCCCTTTTGTTTCCTATTTTAAGCTTTCTTCAAGTTTATGTCCTATTAGTGATGAATACAAATAGTATGTGTCTTATGTATCATATTTTAATGAAGTAGGAAGTTTAATATATGTTATGGTATGTACAAGGCTAGACATTTCACATGCAGTTGGATTTGTCAGTAGTTATATGAAAAATCTAGGTAAAGAACATTGGGTAGCAAGGAAGTGGGTGTTTTGCTACTTGAAAGTCACAAGTGACTATTGCATCACTTATAATAGATATGGTGATTTTATTTTTGGATATATTAATTCTTATTTTGCAAGAAATCTTTACAAAAGAAGATCAACATCTAGGTACATTTTTACATTTACAAGTGGACCTATTAGTTAGATGTCAAATCTTCAAAAGATTATTGTTGTTGTTATAATGTGAAGTCATTATTCATGATCTACTATTCACTAACACTATTCATGTGATGAGGTGGCAATGATGAGTTAGTGTTGATTATGCTTATGAGGTGGCACCTTGGTGATGTGACATGACCCACAAAGAATCTTTCATTATTGAAAAGATAAGGAGAGAGAAACGGAGTGCATTTTATATGCATGTGAGAGACAAAAGGAAAGTGTATGTCATCATTCCACTTAAGCATGTGCTTGTGGGGTGTAATTCATCTATGGGTTCATTTGATTGAAGTTAAAAGTTGATAAATATTTTGAGTCATGAATATGCACATGAAAAAGTGGGGAATATTGTCTACTATTATATATTGAGGTCACATGCAAGGTGGGGCATAGCATATTGGTGCACATGGATAAGATCAAAGTGCATCATGAAGATGACATTCAAAGTTGGACCTTGGACATGTGAAAGTCAACTTTCACTATTGATGAATAGTGATGTCTCATGGAGGATGGCACATTTTATTCTCTCTCATGGTTTCATCTCTTTGTTTCCCTTCTCCATTTATATGTATGACTCTCCCTTATGTAATGAGTGTTAAGCTGGATAAAAGATGCTTGTATAAGTTTGGTGTAGTATCCTTTTGATGATTCTTGGAAAGCTTGTAAGTTAGTGTTGTAACTATCTTGAGAGTTTGAAGGCTTTGGATGGCCTTGTATGCTTCATGTATATAAAAGCATTTTAAAAGAGGAGAGTGTGTGAAGAAGCTCTATTTGTGGATAGGTTGATTTTTTGAAGTTAATAAAAGATTGGACCCTGCTATTTGCCCCATGGTTTTTCATTATTCTTTGCAAGGTTTAGATGTAACTACTTGTGTAATGTGTTATTTATGTTCATTGTTTTAGTAGTTTATTCATTTATGCATTTAATTACTTGCACTAGTTGGATATTATTTCTTAACAGTTGCATCAACTATTGAGGCAGTATCTGTGGTTGTTTATCATTCTTTTTAGGAGGTAATTTGATTAAAGGGCATATTAGGTGAGTTTGGAAGAGAATAATATAAAATGAAGGTATTCTGTGATAGTCAGAGTTCAATTTATTTATCCAAGAATCCAACTTATTATAGTAGGACAAAGCATATTGTAGTAAAGTACCATCTTATCATACAAGAGATTGATGAAGGAAAAATAACACTTGAAAAGGTTCACACAAAGGAAAATAGTGTTGATATTTTCAAAAAACCATTTTCATTAGAGAAGCTAAAATAGTGTTTGGCTTCTCTTAGCTTGTAGAAAAGGTGATGAGTTGGTCAATAAGATATCAAGAAAAAATTGTTGTCAAGGTGGAGATTGTTAGATATGTGATAATAAATTTAAATTTTGGATCCTTATGCATTGCCCACCCACACCCCCTATCAGGAACTGAGCATTAAAATAAGATCAGGCTCCACCATCCAACAATCTCCCATTTGGAGATTAATTTTTGCAACTCCATTACTACAACTCTTACTTGGATTTTTATTTGAACTTTGACCTTGGCATGTTTCTCATCTTCCTTTTTATCCTTGAAGACCTATTGAAGCTAAACAAATCTCTAACTTATCTTTAGTGACTATCCTTTGAACAAATCTCTAGATTATATTTAGTGACTATTTTTGTTAACATATCTGCAGGATTCTAACTCATATATATCTTTTCTAACTTTAGTTGACCATCCTCCAAAATTGAATGAATGAAGTGATACATGAGTTATATATATCTGGTTCTTAAGTGGAATGTTGAGTTGTTGGCTAAATGAATCATACTCTGGCTATCACTGTATAACCTAAAATATTTCTACTTATGGCTCAACTCTTCAATGAACTATTGCATCCATATCATCTCCTTGTTAGCTTTTATAATTGTAACATATTTTGCCTCTATAGTTGACAAAATAACCATCTTATGCAATTTTGAAATCCAACTAACTGTTGTGTCACCAATAGTGAATACATAACCTGTGGTGCTCCTCCTACCATCTAAATCTCTAGCCATGTCTACATCAACATATCCTTGTAAGGTAACATCTTACCCTTCATATCACAAATGTCTGTCAGTGGTCCCTCTCAAGTACCTGAGAATCCACTTGACTACATCCCAATGCTCTTTTCCTAGATTGTTCATAAACCTGCTAAAAACACCCACTACATGAGCAATATGTGGTCTTATGCACACCATAGCATACATTAAACTTCCAAATGCTAGAGCATATGACACTTTTGTCATGCAAGTGATTTCTTCCTATGTTTTAGGGCATTGTTCCTTGCTTAATTTGAAGTGCCCTCCCAAAGGTGTACTCACAGGGTTGCATCTTGCATATTGAACATGACTAATACCTTCTTGATGTATTCTTCTTGAGATAATTTCAATTTTATATATTTTTGTCTCTTTTTATTCTCATACCGAGGATTTGCTTTTCAACACCTAAATATTTCATTACAAATGAATCTACTAATTTTTTTTCAGATCATTTATATCATACATGTTAGACCCCACAACAAGCATGTCATATATATACAATAACAAGATAATATAGTTGCCATTATCTAATCTCTTAAAATAAACATAGTGGTCAAAATTACATCTACTATAACCTTGGTCTATCATAAACATGTCAAATTTAAAATACCACTGTATTGGAGCTTGTTTTATACTATACAAACTCTTCTTCAACCTATACACCATTTTCTCTTTACCTTTGACTTCGTATCTTTGTGGATACTCCATATATATTTCCTCCTCTAAATCACCATGAAGGAATGCTTCACATCTAAATTTTTAAGGTGAAAATCTTCTACTGCTATCAAACTTAAAACAATTATTATAAAAGCCATTTAACTACTAAAAAAATATTTCATCAAAGTTAATACCTTTCTTTTGTACAAACCCATTTACAAAAAGTCTGGACTTGTACCTCTTTTTGCCTCAATATTCTTCTTTCAACCTATAAACTCATTTATTCTGTAATGTTCTTTTACCTACAGGAAACTAACCAAATCCTAAGTTTGGTTGTGTACCAAAGATTCCATCTCCTCTTTCACGTCTTGCTCTCACTTTTTTCTGGTTTCTACTTGCATTGCTTCTTCATAGCTTTCTGACTCACCACCATCAATCAATAATAAGGTGAAGGAGAGTAATGTTCATGGATTCTACTTACTCTTGTAGATCTTCTGACTACACTTTTAGAAGTTTGAGGTACTTATTGTAGTTGTTGCATATTTTGATTTTTTTATCACTTTTAGAATTTCATTTCCAGTAATTTTATCAAGTATTGCATATTTTGTATTTGACTTTTCTTGCTTCTTTTCCTATAACTGATCTCTATACATGACCTTTTCATTAAATATCACATCTCTACTCCTAATAATTTTTTGATTTTTAATATCCCATAAATGGTAAATAAAATCATTAACTCCATATCTAATAAAATTATATTTCTTAGATTTTTCCTCAAACTTGGTTCTATTTTAATTATCAATATGGACATATGCTTCACAACCAAAAGTCTTTAAAAAGGAATAATCTACCTTTTTACCTATCCATGCTTCCTCTAGAATGCCACCATCCAAAGGACTTGAAGGCCTTTTGTTTATTAAGTAAACAATAGTATCCATAACATCTATCCAAAATTGTAAGGGTAACCCTGCATGCAATCTTATACTCCTTGCATGCTCCATGATTGTTCTGTTCATCCTTTCTAACACACCATTTTATTGTGGTGTTCTTGGAACCATCTTCTCTCTATGAATCTCATGGGATGAATAGTAATTATCAAACTTTTTGCTGCAGTATTCACCTCCATTTTTTGATCTGACACACTTCAACTTATTTCTTATCTCATTCTCAACCAAAGCTTTTCATTTCTTAAATGTATCAAAAACATCATATTTCTTTCATATGAAATAAACCCAAGTTTTCCTAGTTGCATCATCGATAAAAGTAACATAATAAGAAGAGTCATCAAGGGATGATACCTGAGTTAGTCCTCATACATCTGTATGCATAAGATCTAACTTTTCATCCTTTTTTGTCCTCCCAACTCTAATAAATCTGACTCTCTTTTATTTTTCATACACACATTGCTCACAAAAATTCAAATCCACCTTCTTCAAATCTAAAAACAAATTATTTTAATGGAGAACTTGTATCCCCTTCTCACTTATGTTCCCAAGTTTGTGATGCCATAATTTTGTATCTGATTTTGTAGAAGCTAGAGAAATAGAAGAGTCAACATAACCATTAGATAAATACAATGTACCTACTTTCTCTCCTTTTGCTATTACCAGTGATCCTTTAGTGACCTTTCATGAATTTTCTATGAATGTAACTATGCATCCCTCACTTCTTAAATGCCTTGTTGAAATTAAATTTATTCTCAACTCAGAAACATGCCTCACCTCTTTCAGCAATCATTTATTTCCATTCTATAATTTTATATGTATCTTACCATTTGCCTACAATTTTATAGGGTTCACCATCACCCAGATAAACCTGCCCAAAATCACTTTGAACATAGTCTTGAAAATATTTATTATGGGGTGTAGCATGAAATGAATCCCCTGAGTCTAACACCCAAGAATCATTAATATTATATAAATAAAGAATTAAAGCATCTTGTAACACATCACCTTCTACATTTGCTTCATATTTTTTATCTTGTTGATCATCTCCTTATTTTTCTTTCTGAAACCAACAATATTTCTTTAGGCGTCATTTCTTCCTACGAATACAGCATGCCAATGTTCCTCTAGATTTAGATATGCCCTTCTTAGACTTCCTACAATTATCTGGGCCCTTTCTTCTATCCTTTTATCTTCCCCTGTTCTCCATAGTCAAATCATTCCCTGATGTCTCACCTATGTTTTTTCATCACATTTCTTTGCTAAGGATAACATCATCAAACTTTAAAGTGTTTAAGCTAGCTATAAAATTACTCATAACCATGACCAAGCCATTCTAGTTTTCTAGAAATGAATACATAATCAAAAGAGCCCTAACCTCATCATCAAAATTTACTCTTATAGAGCTTAACTGATTTGTGACCATGTTAAATTCATTTAAATGGTCAGGAACAAACTCATCTTCTGATGTTTCTAGATTTATATAAACTCTTCATAATAAATACGTTGTTGGAGGCTAAGAGTTTTTCATACACTCTATCTAATGCCTTTATCACATCTGTTGTTGTCTTTTCTTTCAAAATATTGAAGGCCACCGATGTTGCTAGACACAGCCATATTGTTTCTAGTGCCTTTCTATCAAGAACCTCTTAGTCTTCATCCTTCATAGTCACCAGCTTCTTTGCTATTCCACCCAATGGTAAGAAAATATCTTTGTAATATAGATAGTCTTCCATTTGCATCTTCCATAGCTGGTAGTTTTGGCCATTAAACTTCTCGACCTTAAACTTGTCTTCTTCTGCCATTGCTTCCACTTGAACCAATAAACCTCTTTTCCTGCGAGTTTATTTTCCAAATAAACCTTTGGCTCTGATACCAATTGTTATAAATATAGAATGTAGAGCAATAATAATGAAATAAAGACAGAATTAAAATACATCTAATGCAATATCCTCTTCACTCTCTCACTTTTTTTGCCTGATTACAATGCGCTCATATCAAAAGAGGGTTACAAATTAGCGAAAAAATATACTAACTTAATGTCTACCATTAGATCTATAACCTAATAGTAAATAGTCCAAATTAATTATGAAATTATGATATTTTATAATTCATTTTTTCATAAAATTTTGTTTCAGGGGTGTTGTCCCCGAACCCTCGCCAATGGGGCTCCAAAATAGGTCGCCACCCCTGGACCCCCATGGCAACCCTAGTGGGGGGCATTGTCCCCCCACACCCCTTATTGGGAATTGGTCATTAAAATAAGATCAGGGTCCACCATCCAACACTATTGGCATTTTTTCACTCACACCCACCCCCCCCCGCCCCCCCCCCCCACATCCCCCTGTTAGGAATTGGGCATTAAAATAAGATCAAGCTCCACCATCCAACAATATTGGCATTTTTCCACTCTATTTTTAAGAGGAGTCATAATGGTACTTTGCCAATTAAGCATATTTATCTTTTTGGAGTTCATATGTAATCTACACAATGTGTTTGCATATAATCTATTCATCTTGAAATTATTAAAACTTGATATCTTGCACCATGAATGTTTCCTTAGCTTGTTAAAATTTTACCGCGTAAATCTTGTATTTTGTCTCATACATGTAGGATATTTTATCTTTTTAAATTATCTCTAATATTACATTATATTAATTATCTGTAGAGTAAAAAATACTCTACGTTTCATTCTAATTTTCAGCAGCGCATGATCCAGATTGTTGTTCGAAGACGGTGAAGTTTTAGAAACAGTACGTGGGCTCTAATTTCCTTTTGATTCATTTTTCTCTAAGTGTTTAAGTCAAGCGGAAGCTGCCAAGTGTCACTTTCTGAAACACTTTCATATTTTAATAAGGCCACGAAACATGCCACGTGTCCCATAACAACTTAGCAGAATGTAACAAGTGTTGGCATCCGCGATTTCATATCGACACCCCGCATTTCATCTCTTTTTAGTGAAAGGTTTTAACAAGCTAAGTATTGGGAACAAGCAGACAATCCGGAGTGGATCCAAGGCTATAAATAAGGGTGCAAAGATCCCCAGAATCATGAGATAAAAATATCAGAGAGAACTTTGAGAGAGAATTATTGTAAAGAGTTTAGACTTTCTAGAGTTGTGACTAAGTAATATCATTTGCTTTTGTTCTATCTTCTTAAGTTGGAAGGTTTATGTAACTGTGCGTGTTTCTGTACCTCTTATGTGACTGGGGAATTAATGAGAAGATTGAATCCTATGCTTTTGTTGATATTTTCTGTGTCATTGCAAAAGTAGTCTAGGCTGTAGACTTTCTAGAGATGTGATTAGGAATGTCATTTGCTTTTGTCTCATTTTCTTGAGTTGAAAAGTTTATATAACTGTACGTGTTTCTGCACCTCTTATATGACTGAAAAATTCAAATAAGAAGATTGAACCCTATGCCTTTGTTGACATTTTTTGTATCACTGCAAAAGTAGTCTATGATGTGAGCCTCTGTTTCTATTGTTTCCATCTTTTATATTGATCATGCACTTGTTTTCTCTTAAATGTAAATGAATCCTACATATAGTCTCACTGTGCTTAGGATTAAGGTCGAATTACATTCAGGTGCATCGCCATAGATTAGATTTTCTTTCTTGCATTTGTGTTTCTGATTAAAATTCTTATCCCTTTTTCCAGTATATACTTGATTTAAAGAAGAACCAACTTCTCAAAAATTTGGAAGTTGTTTCAAGATGAAAGTCCCATATCTTGAAACTTCCCATTGTTGTTGATTACAATCAAACGCAATTTTAAATCCCATTATTTAAAATATATGATTTCTTGACGAAAAAAAGTAATAAAATTGCTTATCTTTATAATTTCTCTCTATTGGGTGAGTGCCCCAACTTTCATTTAATCAATCAATTAAAAAAAATTATAATATGATAATGGAATTAAAGATATAAGATACAATACATATACACTTGTAAAAAAGAAATTAAAAAATAATCACAATAAAGTGTGACACCACGTTGTAGGTTATAGTCCTCATACACCTACTTTATAAAAGTCCCGGCCGTGAAAATACATCATCACCGGCAGCCCCTCCTTTACGTCGTCTTGTTGCACCGGAATAAACACACGGACCCATAACGACGGCGTCTCTGGAATAAACCTCGCGGTTAGGCGGCTCCCCGGCGGGCACGAACGGTGTGAACCACCATTGTAGGCAGGACGCGAGGCGCCTGTTAACAGTGCCGTCGCTTCTCCATTTCTTTCTGTGTGTAACTCCTCAATTTTTTCAGATTCGACGCCATTGATGGAGTTTAAGCAATTTGCATAGAGCAGGAAGCGAATGGTTTATACCCTAGTGTTCACAGCTCTGGTTGTTAACTGCACGGTACTTTGTTTGGTATAGGCTCTACCAAATTCCTGGGGATCGTTCAAGTCTATTATTAATCACGGAATAAATATTCCGGGAACCGTAACTTCTTTTTGGAAAAAACGTGGACCACACATGTGGACTGTGTATATTACGCCTACAGTCATTCAGTGGTAAGTTTCTAAATTCATGGCATTCAATTAAACAAAACCACAGATTAAAAATCAGATTTGTATCTATAAGAAAATTTAAAGCCTATAGAGAATTTTACTGGCAAAGTGTGCAGCTTTATTAAAAAATAAGTAGAGATTTCCAATCAAATTTCAGGCGTGCATGGTCGAATTTAACCAGCAGGCACAGACACGGGTGCGTGCTGACGTGGCTCCGGCCCCATCATCTCCGTTGAAAAGTCAGCAGCTTGCACCGTCACCCTTCTCTGTTAACTCCCTGACAACGTGGCATGCATTCCTAAAATCTGCCGGCTTCTGACGACGTGGCATGGCCTTGACCAACGCGGTTGTTCTTTATATTGTTAATTTTTTATTTTGATTTTGCAATTATGTTCGTTATGGAATTGCAGCATTAAAGCTTTGGAGAAGAGTTCGATATTTGGCAAAATATCCCAGAAACCGTTACCTTGTATATTACGCCTACAGTCATTAAGTTTCTAAATTCATGGTATCCAATTAAACAAAACTACAGATAAGAAATCAGATTTGCATGTATAAGAAAATTTAAGGTCTATAGAGAATTTTACAAGTAGAGATCTCAATCAAATTTCAGGCCTGCATGGAACAAGGGCATGTGCCTTTTACTTATATCTACAACACCGAAGTTCAATCAAATCAGCCTCATTAATTTATATTTGTCATTTTATAATGAGTGGGTTATGATTGTGTTTGTATTGGAGGAATTCAGAGATGTTATTATGTCTAATCGTGAAATCAGATGTATTTGTAGATCTAGGTTTATATTTTATCAACTATTACAGTATCAAACTTAACAACATGTATAAATTTTTTAATGATATAATATATATTAAAATTTAATAAAATAAAATTATAGCATAAAATAATTAATACCAAATTTTATAAATTGAAAAGAAATTTTAAATAATCAACTATTGTTTTATATTAATATTTGATAAATTTTTTAAAAAAAATCATAATTTCAAAATAAAGAATCCATTAAATCATTGACAATTTAAAGAGTCAAACCTATAATTATATTTCAAATAAGTGTGAAAACATTCAATCCCTCATTTAACATATAAAATAATTAATACCAAATTTTATAAATTGAAAAGAAATTTTAAATAATCAACTATTGTTTTATATTAATATTTGATAAATTTTTTAAAAAAAATCATAATTTCAAAATAAAGAATCCATTAAATCATTGACAATTTAAAGAGTCAAACCTATAATTATATTTCAAATAAGTGTGAAAACATTCAATCCCTCATTTAACATATAAATATATATTAATATTATGTAATTTTTCTTTGGGTCAAAGTAAAATTTTACATTTATTTAAATAATTAAAAGATTTATGAAACAATTTAGATTATTAATATTATTATTTTTTTTTTCCAGAGAAATTAAAATTCCACATTTATTTAAATAATTAAAAGATTCATGAAACAATGTAGACCATTAAATTTTATAAGATTTTCATTCATTGCATGGCACTCAATGTTTTGGCATTTTGAGAATCTCAACAAAATTCAGTTTTTTTTAAAAAGATTATTATTTGTAATTTTGGTATTTAAGATTAATTGTTTTTTATTATTGAGAACTCATCATCATATTTATTAAATATTAAAAAATAATTTCTATAAAATATATGAAAAATTATTTAGTTAGTATTCACATTCTATAAACAAAAGATCTAACATTTAAGTAATAAAGTAAATTAAATAATGGTATCAATAAAACATTTAGATTTACCTTTATTTATATATAAAAATTATGTAGTAAATATATTTTAAGTCATATCTTTAATTTTGTTTTTAAGTGATAATTTGTAGTCTATCCTATTGTCACACTTTTAAAATCAATTCCATAAAAAATAATAGGTTTGATGTTTCAGTTTTATTTACAAGACTTAAAATGGACAAGATATTTGTAATGAGAGCACAAACAATAAACGTTTGGATATTAATTTGTTAGAGAAAGATTCAAATAAATAAAAATAATTTATATATTTATTTAATTTATATAGTTGGTTATAAACTTTTATTCAAAAATTTCTTTTTAAAATGATAATTATTGTTATGTTTTTATTTCATTTTATTGTATTGTTCTATTTTAAATTGTTGTACTAATTGTTTTATTGGTTTAGTGGAAGAGGATTTCATCTTGTTATATGCTTCCATACATCATAAATAACATTTAAATATAGTTCATTTAGAAAATTGGGTGCAAAAAGGAAGAGAAACATTAACATATCCAATGTGTTCAAAAAAATTCTAGAAACCTTTATTCTTCATATAATATCATCACTTTTTATTTTGTTTAACTTTGTGAAACCTATTTCACATACTAGTATGCTTGTTAGAATAATAAGAATAGCTTGTCATAACTATATTAAATATGGAAACCCTTCAAAACATTCAAGTTCATCCCCACAAATATCCCATGCTCCATATATATATATATATATATATATGGATGGATGGTATGATTTTTAAATTGAATAAATAAATTCATCCATTTCTTCTAAAAAATTGATAGTATCTACAATATGTGAGTTCTTAACACTATTTTTTTTCACATAAACATGTTAATCATATTTTTGTTTGACGATCTTTATCATCCATCTAATCATAATAATTATGAGGAGTAAAAAACTTAGCAACATTAAACATAGGTAAATCTATGAACCTTGTATTTAAAGAGTCAATAACCTTCACTATAAAATTATTTCTCAATATAATGCAGTCATCTAGTGTCCCTTATCTTTGTGAATTAGGTAAGCTCTCAAATCTCAAAAGATGTACATGTATTATACTTTCTCCATTTGTAAACTCAAGAAATACTCCTTGAAATCTATTTTAAAAAGATGAAATATGTGTCGTACTTGTCCTAAATATGTCTCTTTGAAATCTCATATGAAGTATGTCGATATTAATATCTAAATTAGTTACAATGGAATTAATGTCAACATAATCCTCTTGAAACTTTTTATTCAACATATTTAAATCAGTAAGCATGTTTGTAAGTAAAGGGATGCAAAATTGTACTTGAAAAAACTTTCTAAATCATATATTTTTTATCCTCTAACTCTCATTGTTCCAAAAAAGAAAGCATGAGTTTGAAAAGTCTTTCCATGTCTTTTCATTTAGAGAGCCACCTAATTTGAAGAATTTTCAACACCTCTAACCTACTGATTTGAAATGAATCCATTAACTCTCTTAATGCTCCATGTCTTTCACCAAATTTCCCAAACCACGAATAAATTTTGTCTATAAAATTATCAATAAATTTTAGGTTTAGGAAATAAGATAAAACATGATTTTTTGTTAATGCTTCTCAATGAACTACGTAATTAAAATATAATAGTTGAGGAGTGTTTTGATAAAGCTTAGTAGATAACCCTTCACGAATACACCTCATGGTAGAATCCCCATCAGATCTAAATCCAAATTAATTAAGGATAAATTCATCTTAACTAAAAGAGTTATCATAACATCATACACAGATTGAGTTGTTCCATCTTTTATTTGAAGGAGGCATATAAATTTTGTTACACATTGAGCTCTTCTTTCATTTTTCAAATATGTAATATAAACTATTAAATATTGTTCTATAGTCTAGTTAGTACTTTCATCAACTAAAATTGATTAAAATAGATTATGTAAAATCTCATCTTTTAAAATTTTCTAATATACCTTCTTTTCAATTGTAGAAACTATTTTACAGATGTGGTATTTGTATACACAAAGTATTTATTTGTTAGAGGTAGATGTGAAGTGTTTTTATACTTTTTCAAGTCACAAATTGGCTTATAGAGTTCTAAATGTAAATCATGTGTGGAAAAAAAAACACATATTTTCAATCACTTATATGATTCTCTCATTCTCAATGTCTACCATTAGTTATACATATTTTGTAATTGGAGTATTAATTCATTTGATTTCTCCCTCCAAAATTTGTAAAACAAATTATGAGGCCCTGATTATGTATGGATTCTTAGACCATTGACTTGAAGGGCGGTACTCCCATCTTTTAAAAATTAAGTTTTTCTCTTATATTGTAGACACAAAGAACACTTTATCCTTTCAACATAATTGCAATATTTTACAACATAAGCCCATGGAAATCCTAGTTTCCATTTAGACTTTGATGTTCTTTTCTATTTATTTAATGCTTGTTCCTTTTTATGAATTTGTTCTCCATCTAATTCATGGTTTTCTTCATGTAGATGAACATCAGAGTCTTCATTTCAAGAATGACATTGTTGATTATAATATTGAGGGATATTAAATGTATCATCAAATTATAATTATCTTTTATCCTTCTTAGACGATCAATATAAGCCATTTTATTACAATTTATACATATTCAATGAAAAAATTAAAATAAACATAAAAATATAAAATAAATAAGTGCCTATATTTATTTGAGTTGTGAAACCATATTAAAAATTATAATAAAACCATATAAAAATGTAACCCTGTGAAAATAACTTGCTAATTTTTTTCATAAATTATGTCGAAGTTCATAAAGAACCCATAACCAACAGGACATCTCTTGCAAAGCATTACCATAACATTTGAAACATTATAGAGAATAAACAATGAAGAAGTTGCACAATAGTCTCTCAATGAATATTCACAATCTTTGTGTGGGTTTCCACAATGACCAAGTCAAATATACATGGGAGTGCCTATTAAATAGGCAAGGTAGGTTGTTTCGTGCAACAAAATATTGTTCCATGAATAACCATAAAATATGAATTTCTATTATTATTGTGCACTCAACAAATACATGCATAAAATATAATAGTATCTCCAACAATAAACAAACTTACAAAACAATATTACATGCTTTACTCTAATACCCTCCCTTAAGCACATAATATGGAGTGAAAAAATAGAAAGTAAAGAGATTGATGGATCTCAAAAACTAGGCCTAATTAGGTACCCATGTACAAAATCATAGTAAAATACAAAGTGTCCCTATGGTAACCAATCCATATTACCAAACTACATGGATGATAAATCACTGTAACCACCAAATCAAATAGGAACTGGTACTCTATATAAATCTAACTTTATAAAAAAATACTAATCTTAAAACACCAGGATAAAGAGTCAACAAGGATGAAATGTATCACTGCAAGGTGCCTAAAAACCAATAACTACAACTAAAGTCAAGAGAGCAAATAAACATATACTGCAAGGTGTCCCAAGAAAGAAAAAAACTCAATACTTGAACATAATGCTGAAGAGGTGCACTGGATACAATGAAGGCCATCAAATACAAATGCACTTAGTGGACTTGAAAGTCTCAATCAAACTCAAATATGCATAAGTGGTCTAGATCCACTGCTTAACCACAAAAAAAAATGATACTAGAATGCACCAGAATAGATCTTATAAAAAGAGATTGTCAGAGGTGTCAATAGTGCAAAATGCTTCACCAACTGAATTTGATCTACTACTTGAAGATGTGATGTACCAAGGATTAGCAAGGAACATGACAATTGAATAAGTAGGATCTGCACCATAACCCTCCATACTATTGATCAGGTGGAGTGATGCAAAAAAGGTCTTTATGAGTGGACTTAATCCACTACTCAAACACTAGTATGTTGACACTATATTCACCAAAATAACTACTCTTTAAAAGGAGATCAAGCTCTACAACAAATATGAAGTAGACTACTAATTGTAAAAAAATGTCAAAGATACAAAACAAATATCTCTCAAGAAAATGGCTCTGTTGGTGATGGGATAGTCAATAACTAAAGAGTAAGTACTTAATATGGAGCATACAAACATGAAGAAAAAGACTTCATGATCTCAATGTGACCACAAATAAAGATCCCATATAAAAAAAAACTAAATGATACATAAAACCCATAATGTGATCAATTTGTAGAAAATGCCATCAGGAACAAAAGAGTTACTCTAAAAATAAAGGAGTAATGTGCGACAAAAACTGTACTCAAGAATTTTGGGTGTCAAGCTCTATCAAAAATGTGTCTATGAGTATAAAAATGGCAACAAAAAATAATGCACACTTTAAAAAATGGGACGTCAGACTCTGTCGATAATGCATCCATGAGTTCAAAGTGTGATTACAAGAATAACAATGTGGACCAAGAGGGAACAAGCACAACAATAATGACCTCTAAAAAAATGAAAGTAAGGAGGAAGAAGAATAAGTTTACTTTATCTGTGAGGGGGTTTGACCTCTTGTCAAACCAAACCTCACCCTCTACCTTCAACTAACGAGATAAAAAGTAAACACAAAAAAAAACTTTTACCATTTATAATAATGCTATTCCTTTTTATAATTTATCTCACTTTACATTACTTATTTTTATAAAAAAATTAAAAAAAAACATCACTTGAAAAAATGAGCATGATCACTTTCCATAATATCCTACTTGAAATAAAATGCACTCTCTTTTTTTAAGAATTTTGTAGTCATGTAAAATGCAAAATTATACAACTTCAGTATGGCTAAGACACATAATCCATAAGTCCTCTTGTTGGCTCACACAACCCTTCTAGGCTACTTCTTTCACTGATTCCCAGTCATCTAAAGATTTTTGGACTTAGCCCTTTCAGACCCAGGTAACCCTTTCAGGCTTAGATCCATATCCCTAGGTCTCATCCCCTTAGGACAATAATGCCCAAATAAGATAGGAGCACTGGAACCCAAGGTGTCCTATTTTTGTCATTTTTGTCCAAGTTCACTTTGGCCTCCAATGGTCAAATTATTAGGGTTTATTATCTTTTTTTTTATGTCAACCTCATGCAAATCCATTTAACCCATGATCATCTATTTCCCTATAAAAGGCCATTCGAAGTCTATTTAGAGGGGTTGGCACTCATTTACAAGAGAGACATAAGAATACAAGCAAGTAAACTCGAGCACTCTTCTTCATTATTTGCACATAACCTTCAATATTGTTTCAAGCCTACTCAAGTCATTGCATCAGTCCCTAGTCAGATGAAGCACATCCAATTTTGCATTATAGTTGTATTGATAATACACAAATTACACAAAGCACTTCAATAGGAGAACTACATTATCTTGATCCCTCTTTAGAGTATTGTTATGTAGGCAACATGTCTACACACGGGGTGTGAAGTGCATCTAACATATCCTTTACACACTAACCCCTTCTCTTTCTTTCCCAAGTTTGCATTCAAGTTCAAGCACTAGGTGTTCCTAAGGGTTTTGAAGATTAAAATAGGCACACAATGAGCTCTGTGAGGTCTTAGACCTTGAAATTTTGGTGACAAGGTAACATGGGCATTCTGAATAGAACCCAAAAAGCTGTCAATATTAGGACAACAATGCCAGAATAAAACTACAATGTCAGACAATAGGGTGTCATATTATTAACGCTCCTATCTAATCAGGAAATGAATTTCATAGAATTGTTTCCAATTATTTTTTAGTCTTGCTCCTCTAGTATCAAACCTTGTCTTAGTCCAAATCAGCCAGAATAATCTAAGTTTCAATCTCTCTCACTTCTACTAGATTTTAAAAACCCAACTTCAAATTTTTACACAAAAACCCTAGAAACTCTAGGGCTAATTATTTATAATTTTTTACAATTTTTTACTAATTTTTCTTGAATTTAAAAATTAAAAAACTAAACATTAATTGAAATATTTTCAATAAATTCACCCAAACCCTAGTTTGCACATACTAGGTCCTATTTGCATACAAACACCTTCAAATCACTAGGAAAAATATATTTCTAATTTTAGAAATATTTTTAGATTTTTCTTAAATTTTTCAAGTTAAATTCTACAAATCCATAGCAATTTTTTTTCAAATTATTGCATTAATTTTGAAAAAAATCATTCAAAACCCTAGTTGCATCAAATTTATTCTTGGTTATTTTTCAATACTTTTTGCATCATTTTTTGAAAATTTAGTTGCATATCAAACTTAAAAATTAGTTTTCAACATTTATAATTCATAGTATTGTGCACAAGTATTTTTGAAAAATCCCTAGTTGCATGTACTAGCTCTTTTTTGCTTGTTGAGGTATCACCTTACATGTTTTGGAGTCTTGTATCCTTTTCATGCATATTTTAGTACCTTTCTTAGATTATATCAGTTTAATTTTTTCTACTATAATTCAAGTTGTTTTCCTTATGCCACCTAAGTTCCTTGCATCTCTTCCTTCAAGATGAAGTGCAAGACTTAGTGGTAATCCTCCTGAGTTCACTCAGATTCCTACAACTTGACCATATGTTGTGGATAAACAACCAATTTAGGTTCTAGTCATAGATTCTAGACATCCAAATTACACCAATTTCAATGAGGATAATTTTGACAAAGAAAAATATGAAAATAACAATCATGATGTGCATACTAATGCTCATGCTCCACCACATTGAACTACTGATTCACTTCCACCCATTATCGATAATGAATTTGTACTCAACAAAGATTGATTTTACAAAATTTTAGAGAAAGACTTAAAGAATAGCCTAAATACCATACACTAATTCTACAATCTATCATGGAAATAAAAAAGGCTAAACAAGTTGAATCTTCTAGTCATTTAGAGTAGCCAATTGCAAATGACATTATAGGGCCAACTATGTCTCAACCACCCTTATAGCAGCCGAACCTTCTTTTATGCCACTAGTGGTAGCTAGTACATCCCTATCTCCTGATGTGGTAGCCCTTGTGCAAGAGATATGATCTCTTCAATCTAAGGTACAACATCTTGAGCAAGGTACCACTAGACCTACGTAGGCTTTGGGTTCTTTTGCTCTTTTGCATACACCATTGCCACATCACATCGCTTCTACACCCTTGCCACAAGGATTTTTTCAACCCAATCTTATTATTTATGATGGAAAGGGTGATCTAGAGACACATTTGAGAGATTTTCATGTAGCATGTTTGGATTATGTACCCAATGACTAGCTACTTACCAAACTTTTTTCATGAAGCCTCAAGGATTATGCTTTACAATGGTTTTATAGTCTACCAAATTAGTCAGTCATGGCATTCAATCCTTTATCAGACATGTTCCTAGCACATTTTTGTATCAACATTGGTGATAAGGTTTCATATGCACAAATTGCATAGTAGAAATAAAGGTCAAATGAACCTCTCACAGATTATGTTCTTAGATACAAGACTATTCTGGCTAAGTTAACAAGTCTCATGGCTTATCAAGAGCTATAGGACATCTTCAAATAGAGATTTCTCCTAGCACTACATGAATCTATTTTTTCAAAATCTTCTCTTCCTTCACTGAATTGTGTCATACACTCAAAGGAAGAGAATTCAAGCTAATCTCAATGGGCAAACTTAAGTATTCAAGTATCTCAGACACAACTAATAAGATTAACAACAAAGTCCCATACAAGGTCAAAATCAGTGATAACAAGAATAAAAATCAATGAATAGTTAATTCAATTTCTGATCCCTCTCAGTGTGTGGTTCTATCAGCACCTCCTCATTGTGCATTTACCAATCTACCAGTTTTTCCAACCAAGGTTTTATTGTAGTTATTGAAATGTAACCTCATCACTCTCCCTCTTATTTAGGAAGAAGATCCAACAAAGATTCTTCCATGGGGATATGATCAACATGAATTTTAAAATTTTCATAGGGCACCATGTCATACAAAAAATAGATGCATCAATTTGTGACATAAGATACAATATTTGATTGATGATAATCTACTTGATTTGGGCACTTTAGTTGACCCTCTAAAGGCAAAACCAACACAGGATAAAAATTTGAAATTTTTTCAAATCCATTTCCATAGCATTCTAAACAAGAGCAAGGGGACACATTAGGTGTTAACCGTACATACTAAGCACCTTCAGTGAAATCACATCCTTTGAGTGGTATGATAGGGGTGTATGAGTCCAAAGTTCCATCTAAGTTTTTGATATCTTTTTCATATCCTAATATTGTTAAGGATAATATAGGTTATAATGCACTATTTATCATATCACATATTTAGAATCAATGTATTCACAATGTACTCATCAATAATGGTTCCAAACTTAACATGTACACTTTCACACTATTACAACATTTGGGTTATTTAGAGCAGGATATCACTCTGACAGACACAGTTATTAGTGGTTTTAGTGGACATATATAGAGTTCATTGGGAGAGATAGTACTTCTATTACAGGTTGGTCCTACATATATGGCCACACCATTCACTATAGTTCCTAGCGCATGTGTTTTTGACATCTTACTTGGTTGACCATGGATTCAAAAACTTAGGGCAATACCTTTTATAGTTCATAAAAGCATGAAATTCATTTACGTTAATTAGGTTATTATAGTTGGTGGAGTTCATTATGAGTCACCACTCCCTATTTTATATCCATCTACTATTTTATAGTCACCAATTTTAGTTCACACATCCCCATAGTTTCAGGATTCTAGATAGCTTCTAGCTACAATGTTCACACCTCAAGCAGTTACATTGAAGTCCCATACAGCTACACAAAAAACACCTATTCACAAAGCTTCTTCTCCTACTTACAAATGGGTCCCTAAGATCCCTCCAGTTGCATCCACTTCTTAGAGTCACAGGGGGACCCCATATTCAGTTTCCACTTTAGAGATTTTAGAGCAATTACAATGTACACAAATTTTAGCTACACAATCTTAGACACTGCATCATGCCTCACAATCATGCATGATCCTATTATTTGATATATCACACCATGACATGGGGTCTCATTTGAGACTCATCAGTTAGTATCATTTATTTCCAGCACTGATTGTACAAAAACTCTCTTTCTTGATTGTACATAGTTCAAATATTGCCAAAAATACAAAAACATTCAAATATATCAAAAACACCAAAAACATTTTTTGATTGTATGCATCATCCATGTTTACATTACTACTATCATGCTAAGACTTACATTTTTTGTTTCATGCTATTGTATGTTGATTTAACTACACTACCATGCTTCACTTCATCTCTTTTGAGTGTGCACAGTGACATCCAACTCTTTGAGTGCTTCACTCTACCCATCGAAGGGACACTCCTACTTCTATATTCGAGACACACATCAATATACATACCCACTAGGGGTATCTTCTACATGAATACACCATCCAGGTTATGTCATTCATACACTACAAACTCTGAGTTATCATAATGATACACATTCCTTACTAGATTACACAAATTACTACATCAACATTTCACTAGTACCTAGTACTTATGTATTTCTTATCATATACCTCATCTTGTACTACGCGTGTTTTGCATACTTTCACATTTTATTTGACTATTTAGATGTGTTTGTATCTTCCAATTCTTATTTTTACTTTTATTCCTTGCTTAGCATAACTTGTGTGATTGCACTTTCCAGTTTTTGCTTGTCTTCTGTGTGTGCCTTAGGGCATCTACCAATGTCCTTTGTTTGTACATTTTCATATACTTATAGCCCTTGTGCCAACTTTTCTTGTTTACTTGTATGTGTATGTGGCATTTTAACATGCCTTGTATGCTTGTCTTCTAATTTTAGTGACATGTGTCCATATCCCTTATTTGCATGCCCCTTTGGCCACCCTTGTATGCTTATTTGCTTATTTGCTCATCACTATGTGTATTGCCATGATTCCAATCATGTATTTATCTTGCTTCTTGGATGCCATGATGGACATCATGTTCCATCCGTCCATGTTTACTAACAACTAACAACTAATAGCTAACATTACCAGTCTAGTTCAGTATCATGTACATGCTTTCACATTGTTATATCTATCTAGGAATACCCCTGTTGATTTAATAATCTCTCAAGTTAAATATTGCTATATCTTAAAATATCTTATGAAATATTCAATATTAGAGCTTGCATCTATACAACATAACACACTTGTAGGACTCTTTTCTTCTGAGGGCAGCCATTACAAGTTCATTATACCTACCCATAGAAGAGGGGGCATCATATAGGGGTTTATCATAGAGAAAAAATCTCCTAATATTCAAAATAGCAACATTTAGAACACTCAGTACAGAATCCATAGGTCAAACCGGTTAAACTAGAGCAAAAAAATAGTGATAGTTTCAAATCAATAGTCAATTTTTACACTAGATAATAGCACCAAAAATAAATAGAAGTACAAAACATATGGGTGTTCACATTTTGGTTCTCCTATCCAGGTATAAAAAACTCAAGATTTCCATAAATAGGGAAAAAAATTCAATTCAGGGATAATTTTTGCACTTTTAGATCAGTTAGATTTAGTAGTTTCAATACAGTTTCTTAGATACAATGGTTTATCATGCATGGCATGATGGTTCTCACTTTAAATTTAGATTACGTAGTTGGTATAACTTCCAAATTAGAATCCATGTTCCAAACATTAGTGATTAGGGGTAATGTACATGACACATTGATCTTCTTTTATTTTCAAGTTTAGTTTATTCCAGACATTCTCAGTAGTTGTGTGTCTTACTCCATCTACATGTGGTTGGCATAATATTTGAGTTAAAATTTCATACAAGTTTAGATTTTTGAGTACCTGAGTTCCTGAGTTGTCTTTCACATAATCAATTTTACATTAGTTTTGGAGAGGCTTTCATACAAGCCCAAGCTCCATCTTTTAAAATGGCTAAGAGTGGTTTAGTTTCTAGCACACATTTAGGCTATCCATGCCACATGGTCAGATTTTTAGAACATCCATGGGCTCTATGAACCATCTCATATGACATATATTCTATACCAATATCACTTTATAGCTTCACTTCATGGGGAAATGATGGAGCCAAAGGTCTAACTAACCTTTGTATTCTTGAGCCACTTATTCAGAGGGATTGGACACACTATCTAGACATCAATTAACACATGCATGATTTGTTAACTTCACATAGTTGGTGATGATTGATCCAAAGGATCAACCTTTACATTCTTGAGCCACTTTTTGGGGAATTGAGAACTCAAATCCATTCACGATATTAATCTTGATTCAACACACACTTAACATCATCCAACACATTCTAAAATCACAACAAGTTTTGTATTGGTTCACATATCAGATGGGGTGTATTAGTTCCTTTCTCTCCCTCTTACTTAGCTCTTGTAATTTGTTGTTTTATATATATAATATATAGTAAGAATTGATCTACTTTATGTTTTCATTGCAGATTCACAATTCACAATGTGCTCTCTCTCTATGCATATCCAACATCACACAATTTCATGAGCTTCTCCCTTATAGGTAAGTTCAGGTATGTTTTCTATTTTTTTTAATCTTAGTATTTCACTTTATTGAATCACTAGAATAAATGGAGGGAAAATTTAGTCATGTAAAATATAAAATTATACAACTTCAGTATGGCTAAGACACCTAATCCATAGGTCTTCCTATTGGCTCACACAACCCTTCTAGGCTACTTCTTTCACTGATTCTCAGTCATCTAAATATTTTTGGACTTAGCCCTTTCAAACCCAGGTATCCTTTTTAGGCCTAAATCCATCCCCCTATGTCTCATTCCCTTAGGAAAACAACACCCAAATAGGATAGGAGCACTAGAATGCAAGGTGTCTTATTTTTGGTGTTGTTATCCAAGTTCACTTTGGCCTCTAACATTCAAATTCTTTCAATTCCTTATCTTTTTCCCTATCAACCTCACATGAATTAATTTAACCCATGATCATATGTTTCCGTATAAAATTCCATTCTAAGTCTATTTAGAGGGGTTAACACTCATTTACAAGAGAGAAGCAAGAATACAAGCAAGTACACTCAAGCACTCTTCTTCATTATTTGCACACAGTCTTTCAACATTGTTTCAAGCTTATTTAAGCCATTACACCAGTCCCTAGCCATCTTAAGTACATCTAATTTTGCATTCTAGTTGCATTGATCATACATAAATTACACCAAGCACTTCAATGGGAGAACTACATTAGCTTGATCCATCTTTAGAGTATTGGTATGTAGGCAACATGGCCACACATAGGGTGTAAAGTGCGTCTAATGTATATTTTACACACTAACCCCTTCTCTCTTTCCAAAGTTTGCATTCAAGTTCAAGCACTAGGAGCTCCTAAGGGTTTTGAAGATTAAAATAGGCATACAATGAGCTCCACAAGGTCTCAGACCCTAAAATTTTAGTAACATGGTAACATAGGCATTTTGAATAGAACCTAAAAACCTTTTAGCCTCAAAACAATAGTGCTAGAATAGGACTAAAATACCAGACAATAGGGTGTCCTATTTTTGACGCTCTTATCCAATCAGGAAAAGAAGTCCATAGATATGTTTTCAATTGTTTATCAGTCGTACTGCTCCAGTATCAAACCTTGTCTCAGCCCAGATTGATCGAAATAAGATAAGTTCTAATCTCTCTCACTTCCTACTATATTTAGAAAAGGCAAAAATATACTCTATTTACACAAATCAGTAGGTTAATTCTTGCATATTTATTTACTAATTTACATTTCTCATCCTCTTTATTATTTAGGAATATAACTCCAATATTCTAAAAACAATAAAACAAATTTAAAAAATGGCCACTTTAAAACTTTAGCCCCATCAAAGAATTACAAAAATTGATAGCCCTCTTTTTTTTAAAAAAATAGAACCCACACCAAATAAGTACCACTTTACAAAATAAGCTCCCCTAAAAGAAGTTACCCAATATTAAATGTCTCCACTTCAAATATTGTTTTCACAAACTCCTTTCAAAACATCATTCTAGAAAAATGATATCTGGCTATGATGTATTTTAAAGTGCTTAATAGAATGATTAATCTTATCTATGTTTTGTAATGATGACAGTGATCTATGTGTTTGTGCTAGTTGCTCTCTTTTTTCAATCTACATTTTTTATTATTTTCTTCAGTTATTAGTTTTTTCTTACAATCTTTTATAGATTTGTTAGTGGTGGAACAATTATGTTCACTATTTACAGTCCATTGTGGACTATTTTTTATTTATATAATTGCAATCATTCAATATTAAAAAATAGAATGATTAAACTTTGTCAAAATATCCTTAACTAACTTGGCTATGTCCATATTTCAAATACCTATATATTAAAAGAGGTATTGAAAATTTAAAAAAATAACTCACCAAGAGCTCAATATACAGTTAGATTGGTTTTTTGCTTATGGAAGAGCATTTAGGTAAAACAACGAGAGTTTGTTGCCATCAGGTGATTAGTCTTGGCCGAGCAATGAGGTTTACATGATACTTGGGTGGCAACTATAAATAAATGGTGAGGATATGGTCAAGCCAATGGTTTAGAGGTTTAACCATCGGTATGGTGTGGAAGACCTAGGAGCAAAGGCCATGATCTATCTTATAAACCATCCTAACCATGTAGAGACTGATGACGAAAGGCTATAGATAAATTTACAAAGCCAGTGAACAAAACTATGCCAATAAACTCAAACAATTGACAAACAATCCCATGCGAATGGGTGATTAATGATGTGGCAGAGTTGGGTGATTGGAGGTGGGGCAGATTCATAACCATGTCATAGTTCACTCCAACAAATTACCTTTGGAAGTGTAAGTCTTAGAATCTCAAATTAGAGTTTATGATTTACTTTCATAGGGCACACAAGTCCCTACAATGTAATTTATTAGTGAACTTTTATGTATGCATTAAAAAAATGCATATCTCAAGAGTAAAAACAATTAATTGTGATAAAAATAAAAAAGATGTGGCATTTACACTAAACTTATCAATGGCTACTAATTTATTATCCAGTCACTATCATAAATTATGCTTGTTTATTATCTAGTCAATGTCATAAATTATACAAGTATTTGTAAAAGGGATATTTTACTAAGGTCACCAACTTTTGTGCTTAGCAAAATGATATAAAATTTGCTATTTTGATCATTGAAATCATTGATTTGTAATAAAAAAAGGCATGAAATTCACATAATTAGACTTCACATACTTAAAAATCATTTTTTATAATAGTGTAAGAGAGAAATAAGGTATCCAAATTTATCCAAAAGTTTGCGCGTATATAATTTTCCTAAACACTAATGTGGTGTTATTAATTTGGGGGGGGACTTTTCTTAGAGATGTTAATATTTTCAATTAAAGAATTACCCATTCCTTGTTTTTCTTATCTTCCAATTTGACTTTTTCATCAATATGACAAACCTTATGTCCTCACTAATACAAATTGAATTCCAAAAAGACAACTATATTGAATTGAGAAAATATTAAAACCTCTAATCTAATGAACATCAACACCATTAAAAAAATATTAGAAACTGCAAAGTGGATTTCCTTAAATCCACAAACATGTAGACTTTCAACACTAAAAGGCATTATTGATTCTTAAAATTTCCTTACATTTCATGAAACTGTATAAAAATAAATTTAAGTTATATAAAAAGGAATCAAACTCATGTTAAATTATTATCATTAGTATTTTATATTTTTAAACTTTCAAATGCATTATCAATCTATCCAACAAGCTAAATTTACCATGTTGCTCAACTAATTGAGCTATCAATGATTTTAAATTGAAAAAAAAGCCCAACATTTGATATAACACTAAATCAATACATGCATGTCCAACCAATATCAATTTTAAATAAATCAAATTTGATTACTAATGTAAATTAAAAAAATACTTAAGGTACATAATAAGCGTTGGAAGATACCAAAAATACATAATAAAGAATGAAAAAATTTACAAAAACCTTACTTGATTAGTCGAGTTTTGATTCCAATAGATCAAGATGGTTGATAGGACCTGAATGCTACAATATGGAAAATCAAATAAATACTATATATATTACATATGTATTCCTTTTATGGAAGGAACAACTCCGAATCACATGTCACTTTGAAAAGGCTACCTCCTTTGAGCCAGGCTTAATTACAAATAACTCTTCGATCCCTATAACATCATATGCCCCTATACTTATACTATTTCTTACATACTCCACTCCATATTCTAATGCATGTGGGATTATTCATCATACTATTATACCCCTTTAGGTAAATTACATTCCATCCCCCTTAAATATGTTTTGCCCTTGAAACATGATAAAAAATAGAGGACCAAATGAAAGCTAGACCAATAATAGGTGAAGACCAGATGAAAGCTCTGTCATGTGTTCATTTTTCCTTCCACTTCTTTCATCAATGTTGGGATATGAACATGGACATGAATAGTGTTAATGCAAGCAGTATAGCATGAGATAAAAGTACATAGAGAGCTCGGTATGAAATAACCTCAATGGAAGATAGGTTATTCAAGACGATAAAATCTAGCATTAAGATTTGAAGCGTGACAATCATATTCTCAAATATAGAACAAGGAAACATAAAATAATTGTCCTTATAAACCAACTGAGGGTATATGCCATCCCCCTTAGCATTACTTCTCGAGGGAGGTGGATCATCGATTCCCTGCTTGGGATATGTGATTGTCCATGTGGGCTCATCTAAGGTCTACTCGAGCATGGTGGTTTCCTAAATGGACTCATTAGAGGAGTGTTTAGGTAATTTTGGTGTTTGCTCTAATGATTCTACGGTTTGAGGAGGCATTATTTGAAGACGTTGCTAGTTGATGCAATCTTCAATGAGCTTGGCTAAGCCCACAATTTCCATCATTGTGTAAGGACTGAACATTTCAACCTCATGTTGAATTGTATCATTAAGACCACTGATGAAGCAACATGGGAAGAATGCATCGAAGAAACCTACAGTCTAGTTGGTGATTTCTTCAAATGTTGTTTGATATTCTCAGATGGTCCTCGTTTGATGAAGTTGAGTCAAGGCCACAATGAAATTACCTCCAGATAAAATATGAGTCCTCATGATTACAATCAAATGGACTTCAGTTTCAACCGAAAATGCATCCATTACAATACGATCACTAATTTTTATTTATTTATTTGAAAATCATAACAGTCACCAAAATAATGATAATTTTTAAAATACTAAATGGAAATCAAAACTGTAAACTATTCTAGAAAGTTAAGACAGATGTCCACCAAACTCAGAAATAGTTTGACACGATTGATTACAATATGAGAATAGTTTAACAAAAGCTAGTCAATTTTTTTGATAAAAACAAGAATCTGCACTTTTTATTGACAAATTTCTGGTTTAAATTGCAATTGGGATGAGAGAAAAGAATGTAGATATGACTTATTGAAAACCTCCAAGATGAAATGAAGCTTCCAAATACACCTCTCCAAAATGTGTCTGCAATAAAGATCACAAAAATAGTCCTAGAAAGCACTCTGATATCAGATGATAGGAACCCGAATGCTACAATATAGAATATCAGAAAAATACTGCATAAAATAAATATGTTTTCTTTTTATAAAAGGAACAACTCCAAATCATAGACCACTTCTTGAGGGCTATATCCTTTAAGCCAAGCTTAATTACAAAAAACTCTTCAATCCCTATAACATTATATACCCCTATACTTATACTATTTTTTACCTACCCCACTCCATATTCTAATACATGTAGGATTATTTATTATACTATTATACCCCTATAGGTACATTACAATGATTGTACTTCTTTCTCATCTAAATTATCAAATTGTTTATCTTTGTTTTTATGGCAATACTTGGAACAAATAAAATGAAATACACTCAACTCATATATATATATATATATATATATATATATATATATATATATATATATATATATATATTCTATAGACTAGTTAAATGACTGATTGTAAAATTTAACCAAGGAACAAAAGCTTACATGGCGCTCAAGTGTTTTGGGTTCAAATAAGATCAGTGCATTGCATTCAAGATCTTTCTTGAAAATGCATTCAAGCACAGAAGAAGCAACATAGAGTTGTGTGGGAATTTGGCTCGCAGACAAGATAGGCTACAACACACAAAAGAAACCGAGTGCACAATGAGAAGAAGTTAATGGCGCTGTCCTCTGAAAAATTGGGTCACTCACATGAATTTTGATAACTAGGATTCAAAACAAAACCCTTTTTGGTATATGCTACAGCCAAATGGACAAAGATCTGATTTGTATACGCAGTGAAAGGAAATGAAATGAAACAAACAAACAAAATAAAACGAAAAGATAGACGTCGTTCAAATGTTTGATACAAAAGCATACACAGCGAAAACTTGTATTAATTTTTTCCAGGGTTTCACTGTTCACTTTTCTTACACAGTCATATACAAAGGTCCTCTGTTTTTCTTTTTCTAAGAATATTCGAGAGGTAGCTTCGATTACAAGAAAATATAAGATATTATCGTCACTAATGCACCATTAAGAAATATATGATAGTTAGGGATAGAGGGAGACTTTTTTAACAAGATAAAATATTTGTTTAGATCGCTTGAATTTCGTTGTCATAAATTATCAGTCATATATACTTTGTAGGTGCTAAGGCGAGATTACACATCTTCCAGAACATAAATTTCATAAAAATTTATGGCAAGTAAATAACCATGTAGATTTGCGACATCATGCAAAATCAAACTGTAGATCATGTCAACAGTACTCACATGAGAGTGCCCTAACTACCGACCCGGGACACCCATGTGACCTGTCACCAACTTAAGATTTATATGATCGAAAAAATATAAACAACTATTTAATGAATCTAACATTTCTTTTGTCATTCATTAAAAAAGAATAACATTTCAATTATGATATTTAAAATATGGAGTTCGATTTTGTTTGACCGTGAATTTTTCAGTTATACTTTTAAAATGGGTCAGAAATGTGCAATGAACCGTAACTTCATTTTAAAAAAACATGGACCAAAATGTGCGTGGGCGTATATTCAGTCTACATTTATTAGGTGGTAAGTTTCTGAATTCATGACATTCAATAAAACAAAATTACAGATTCAAAATCACATTTGTGTGTATAAGAAAACGTCTATAGACAATTTTACTGGAAAGTCTCCAGCTTAAAACAAGTAGAAATCTTGAGTCAAAATACAGGCTTGCATAGAAGAAGGGATCCCAGTTTATACTTTAAATCCTTTTTATGTAAGATTTTTTATGTTTTCATGGATAACATGACAGACAATAATTTATCTCTAATAATAAATCGCGAACGCATAAGATCTAATATTTTACCCACATTTTTTACCTAAAAATCTTCTTCTCAACTTATTCTTGGTACCCAACAATACCACCAAAGTTAAACGAAATCAGACCTCACCATGCTCTGTTGGTTAATTGTTCAACTCTTGCTGTTAAAATAAGTGGAATACATTTATATTGAAACAATACAGAATTAAATCGCTGTAAAATAACTACTTACTAAAATACTCAATCTTTGGCAGTTTAAGGACGTGAGCCATAATTGTATTTCAAATATGTCCGGGTGCATTCAATCCCTCACTTTACAAATGTAATTTTTACCCTTTTTTATTATATCATGTAGTGATTTGGCAGTTTCTAACTGAGATAAGAGATTAAGAAAGACATAATAATTCATAGGTTTCATCAATTAAGTATCTCTTCATTTATGTTGAGTTTAATTTCATCATTTATACTTATTTTATACAAATCTTTATTCTTTAAGATAATTGTCATTTTGATTCTTTTATTCGTGATAGTTAAAGGGAGTTAGTGGATCGATTGAATTTAAATCTATTAATACAGAAATGAGTTGTAATAGTAATGTGAATTGTAGTTGTTGCTGAATCAAAAGTAAAAGTAGAATTAAAAAAGAGACACAACAAAACAATATCCCTTCTTGAATTATAAAATGGTGAACTCTACCTCTTCCCTCTACCCCCATTGCGAATATTATAAATCATGAGATGCATGTTCAAAAGACATCGAGCTCAGTGGATGGTGCATCTACAACAATCAATGTAAGTGTCGAAAAAATGAGATTTACAAGGAAAAAAAAGATATCAAACTCTACCAATAATACATCCAAAAAAACAACTACAAAATCTATATATATATATATATATATATAAATAAATAATGCGAAGAGTTTTAACCACCTACAAAACGGAAGCTCGCCTTCTAATCTTTATCTAGCAAAAATATAAAAACCAATTTCCCATTTTTAATAACTTATAATACAATATTGTATTTAGTGAAAAACAATAAAAAAGAACTCCCACTTCCCAATAATCTTTACAAGAAATTTCGGCCGAATGAGATCCACCTCCCTTATATGAAAGCCTTATTATGAAAAGCCACCCATTACATCATCCCCAAAAAAGTATATTGTTTTTATGACAAAACAATAAAAGGAATCTCTTCACCTTAAGCTTAATTATCGATCTTTACAATATAGAATGAATCGTAACGAATGTTGAATAATGTAATGTAGGTTTGACCTTTTTAATAAAGAAAGACTCCCATCACTAGACTTGCCACCAAAACCACTTATAAATTGTGAATACCACACGTTTATAAACAATGGTTTCGGATTCAAAAAAAGTTTTTGAACATTCAATCTACTTGTAAGGGCGTCGGCTTCATACAAAGAAGAAAACGGTGGTAGAGAACAACCATGGCTCCCATGAAGGCGAGGTGCAGAGCTAAAATTCGTTGCAAGGTCCAAGGGAGGGTGAGCAGGTGCAGGCCACAAACCTTGAGTTTGTTGGCCATGGAGGAATGCAGCTGCTTCTAAACAAGAACAAAGGTAACTTTTCGAGGCAGTGAATAGAAAAAAACCAGGCCACGGGCTTTTGATCCAACATGAATAAAAAAAGACCAGGTCGTGAGCTTTTAGATCAAGCACGAATAGAAAAATACCAGGTCATCTAATGGTGGGAGGCGTGATTAGGGTTCTTCAGGATGCCAGGAGTAGACGTGCAGCCAGAATAGAGGCGTCAAGCCAGAAGACCGTGACAGGTCTATGAAAGAAGACCGAAGACTTCTTGCAAAGGTGCCAACCTGTAGAAAAGCCTCAAAATCAATACCACAAAGAGAGTATCCTGTCCAAAACCAGTAAAAGAGACCCTTAAAAAAAAATTCCATCACTTCAAATTCTGAGGTTTTTGAGATTTCAAAAAAGACACTCAAATTTTTTTTTAAACCCTCAA
The DNA here is from genome assembly GCA_037957365.1 of Torreya grandis. Lineage (NCBI taxonomy): Eukaryota > Viridiplantae > Streptophyta > Pinopsida > Cupressales > Taxaceae > Torreya > Torreya grandis. The sequence continues at coordinate 2,500,591 of JARHVA010001463.1, read as the reverse complement.
AAAAAAAAAAAAAAAAAAAAAAAATTGCTTCACAATATATGCAAATAATTTCAATATTTCAAAAATATATTAACAATAATGAAAAATCATACAAACGTTTAGTGTATTGGCTCTGATACTATATCAGAGTTCAATCGAGGTCCAGTTAAAGTGAGTGCAAATGTCCAATGGTCACACAAGACAAATGCAAGTGGACACCAACAATGAGTTGAATCAAGAATGAAAGCATAAAACAAATATTGTACGAGACAACCAAAATGAAGAAAGCCAAATATTCATTTAGTGATAAACCTCCTCAAGTGAAATATACATATAGGAGTGTTGAGTAACTCCTCCACAAATGGTAGTCAAAGACCCTCTAAAATAGAAGTATAACTCCTCCACAAAAAATGAGTTAGTGGATCGATTGAATTTAAATCTATTAATACAGAAATGAGTTGTAATAGTAATGTGAATTGTAGTTGTTGCTGAATCAAAAGTAAAAGTAGAATTAAAAAAGAGACACAACAAAACAATATCCCTTCTTGAATTATAAAATGGTGAACTCTACCTCTTCCCTCTACCCCCATTGCGAATATTATAAATCATGAGATGCATGTTCAAAAGACATCGAGCTCAGTGGATGGTGCATCTACAACAATCAATGTAAGTGTCGAAAAAATGAGATTTACAAGGAAAAAAAAGATATCAAACTCTACCAATAATACATCCAAAAAAACAACTACAAAATCTATATATATATATATATATATATATATATATATATATAAATAATGCGAAGAGTTTTAACCACCTACAAAACGGAAGCTCGCCTTCTAATCTTTATCTAGCAAAAATATAAAAACCAATTTCCCATTTTTAATAACTTATAATACAATATTGTATTTAGTGAAAAACAATAAAAAAGAACTCCCACTTCCCAATAATCTTTACAAGAAATTTCGGCCGAATGAGATCCACCTCCCTTATATGAAAGCCTTATTATGAAAAGCCACCCATTACATCATCCCCAAAAAAGTATATTGTTTTTATGACAAAACAATAAAAGGAATCTCTTCACCTTAAGCTTAATTATCAATCTTTACAATATAGAATGAATCGTTTAGTGTATTGGCCTAAACACAAACGTTTAGTGTATTGGCTCTGATACTATATCAGAGTTTAATAACTTATAATACAAACGTTTAGTGTATTGGCTCTGATACTATATCAGAGTTCAATCGAGGTCCAGTTAAAGTGAGTGCAAATGTCCAATGGTCACACAAGACAAATGCAAGTGGACACCAACAATGAGTTGAATCAAGAATGAAAGCATAAAACAAATATTGTACGAGACAACCAAAATGAAGAAAGCCAAATATTCATTTAGTGATAAACCTCCTTAAGTGAAATATACATATAGGAGTGTTGAGTAACTCCTCCACAAATGGTAGTCAAAGACCCTCTAAAATAGAAGTATAACTCCTCCACAAAAAATGGTCAAAAAAATCTGGAATAGAAGTGTAACTTGTCCACAAAATGTGGTACAAAGAGTTAAATTCTAATCTTTTGGTCAAGCCTATGACACCTATGACACACTAACTCTACCTAAGCAAGCATATCCCCAAACATAGGAAAATTTTAGGTGAACAAATATAATATTCTCAAATAAATAAAACTAGAAAAATAAATACTTACACTAGTAGTTCATTTTTTTACGAATTTGTTCTCCATCTGATTCATAGTTTTTTTCATGTAGATGACCATTAAAGTCTCCATTTCAAAAATGACATTGTTGATTATAATTTTGAGGGATATGAAATACATCAAAAAGTGATAATTATCATTTATCCTTCTTAGAATGACCAATAAAAACTATTTTCTCAAAATTTATACATATTCAATTAAAAAAATATAAAATTATAAAATGAATACATGCCTAGATTAATTAGAACATTGAAATCCTATTAAAAAAATTTATTAGAAACCTATAAAAATATAACTTTGCAAAAATAAGCTTATTAATTTTTTTTCCTAAATTACTTTTGGAAGTGTAAGTCTTAGAAGCTCAAATTAAAATCTATGATTTACTTTCATAGGGAACACAAGTCCCTGCAGTACAATGTACTAGTGAAAATTTGTGTATGCATTAAAAAATGCATATTTCAAAAGTAAAAAATAATTAATATGATAAAAATTAAAAAAATTAGCATTTACACTAATATGATAAAAATTAAAAAAATTAGCATTTACACTAAATTTATTAATGGTTACTAATTTATTATCTAATCACTATTATAAATTATACTTATTTATCACCTAATCACTATCATAAATTATACAAGTATTTGTAAAAGTGAGATTTGTTTAAGGCCACCAACTTTTATGCTTAGCAAAATGATAAAACATATTCCATTTGGATCACTGAAATCATTGATCTGTAATGAAAAATAAGCATGAAAGTCAATTAAACTGCACATGTTTAGAAACCAAGTTTGAAAATATTGTAAGAGAGTAATGGGATATCCAAATTTCTCCAAAAGCTTGTGTGTATATAATTTTCTTGAACACTAATGTGGTGTTGTTAATTTGGGGAGACTTATTTTTCAGAACTATTAATCTTTTCAATTAAAGAATTACCTATTCCTTACTTTTCTATCTTCCAATTTGACTGCTCCATCAATATGACAAACCTTATGTCCTTAGTAATGCATATTGTAATCCAAAAAGACAACAACTACATTGAATTGAGAAAATATTAAAATATATAATCTAATATCATAAACATTGACACCATTAAAAAAAGCTTAGAAATTGTAAATTGAATTTCCTTAAATTCACAAAAATGCAGATCTTCAACACTAAAAAGCATTATCAATTCTTAAAATTTCATTACATTTCATGAAACGATATAAAACTAGTTTTAAAATATATAAAAAAGAATCAAAACCATGCTAAATTATTATTGTTAGTGTATCATGTCTTCAAGCTTTCAAATGTAATATGGACCTATCCAACAAGACAAATTTACACACTATTCAACCAATTGAGCTACCAATGAATTTTAAAATGAAGAAAAAATCCAATATCAAATATAACACTAAATCAATATATGTGTGTCCAACTAATATCAATGTTGAATAAAATGAATTCAATTACTAATGCAAACTAAGAAAATACTTAAAGTACACAGTAAGGGATGGAAGATACCAAAGGTACACAAGAAAGACTGAACTAGTCAAAATGTGATTCCAATATATCACAATGGTTGCATCTTTTTTTCAACTAAATTATCAAATTGTTTACCTTTGTTTTTTATGTCAATACTTGGAAAAAATAAAATGAAATGCACTTAGATTTCATGAATCAAGATAAAAACAATTTTATAGACTAGCTAAATGACTAATTGTAAAATTTAATCAAGAAACAAAAGCTTACATGGCACTCAAGTGTTTTGGGTTCAAACACAATTAGTGCATTATGTTTAAAATCTTTCCTAAAAAATGTATTCAAGCATAGAAGAATCAACATAGAATTGTGTGCTAATTTGGATCGTGGATAAGATAGGCTACAACACACAAAATAAACTAAGTGAACAATGAGAAGAAGTTAATGGTGTTATCCTCTAAAAAAATTGGGTCACTCACATGAATTTTGATCACTAAGATTGAAAATGAACCCTTTTTTTTTTGGTGTGTATGCTATTACCAAATGATTAGGGATCTAATTTGTAGATGTAATAAAAGGAAATGAAATGACAAGAAAACAAAACAAAATTAAAATATATACGTTGTTTGATATAAAATCATACATAATTAAAACTTGTATTAAATATTTGATAGAGCTTCATTGCTCACTTTATTATTGAGTGGCATGTTTTTATTACATTAAACTTGTATTAAATATTTGTGTGTGTAAAATAAAAATATGCCACTCAATAATAATTTATATGATTTATAAATTTGTTGTATTTCACTTCAACTTTCATCATTTGTTCCTTTAAAAACATCAAATTATTTATACTAAAAATTTAGAAATTCAATAACTATTATCAAATTCTATTAAAACACGAACATGATTTTAGATGCAAACATGATTTTTAAGTATCTATGAGATGATAAATTACTTTATCATACTCATTTAATTTATTTAGAGGATCATAATACTTTACAAATTGAATAGTTAAATTCTATAAAGTAGTAATTGCTATAATATAAGCTGAAACTAGCTTGAATGTATATTGACACTCTAATGTCACTTTAAAAAACTTGCATTATTTTATTGAGATTGAAAATTAAGAACAATAGTTTAAAATAAGTGACTTGCATTATTTAACTCATTCTTTCTTATTTAGATCCTCAAGAACATAATTCCAACATATAAAAAGAATTATGCAAACTAATTAGATTTCCAAGTATTTCTATATCCTTGTTTTGGCAAGTAGAAATCACTTAAATCATCTAAATTTAAGGATTAATTTAATCCAATAATAATTATTAAAATATACTCAACAAATAGAAATATAATTTTATTCTTCATAAGGATTTTAAATCTTGTAAGAGAAATTTTAGAATACACAACAACTTATGCAATCAATTTTCTTGAATTGGGTGTGATAAAGATTGATTTATAAACTTATTGTATGGTTGTAATATGTTTAAAAGGATCAAGAATATTATCTCAAATAATAATTTATTAGCATGTCATAAAGTAATTTTAATGTTGGAATTTACTCTCTTGCATAGTGTATTTTCAAACTCACAAAGAACTCAAAAATTATGTGATAAAAGTGATGGTACATTAGTAAGGATTCACAAATATTCAAATAGAAAAACTTGAAATTAATATGCAAGTGCAGCCATTTAAGTGTTATTCTTGTATGTAAGCAAGAACATAGTCTTAAGAACTAGTTTATGAAATATAAAATTTAATTGTTAACTGATAATTATTACATTTATTGGAATGTAAATAGCAATTTAACTTGTAAACAATTAACCTTTTATTTACTTGGAGGTATACAATCATCCACTCAATTTAACCAATCGAATCATTTAATTAAAAATATAATAGTAAAATAAATAAATAAATAACAATATAAAATTAACATGCTTCTATTTTGTATATCAATCTCAGTGATTATTATTCATTTTTAAACATGTTATAATACAATAATAACTGATAAAATAATAAAATAAACCATATAATTACACTAATATTTAGTTGATTAATATAACTTCTCTACATGATCCATCCCAACCAACCCCATATTATGAGCCCTCTAATTCGTAGCCCTTACCACCCCCAACCATCAACTGGGAAGTGGAATCTAGTTTTTAGGTCTTTGCGACAAGAGTGTGAGTAATAAGGGATAAAAATCATCACTAAATTTTTAAAATTTACTTCAACCAAAAATCATTCTATAACTGAAAATAAAGTACACAAATACCAACAAACATACAAAGATTTGACACCTTTTGTTCTACCTCTAAATATTTTCAAGTATCAACTATAATTTTAGTTGAACCCATTCAACTTTTATCCTAGGTTTTAGGTGTACCATAACTAAAATATACCACTATAAATGATATAAAATCAACCAATAATAAAATAATAAATATTTACATAATACATGTATAGGAAAATAGATAACACAACACCAAACTTTTAGATGTCTTGTATTTTTGCCAACTAATCAAGTAAAGCCATTTTATCAGTTATAATACGTGGTGAAATCATTATATCTAACCCTTTTGTATGGCTAAGTCAACCCTTAAAAAAATACTATCGTAAGCATATTAAAGAGATCTCAAAGATTTGAATAAGAATCAATGTTACAATTGTAAACTTGTTTTAATTATTATAAACACAAAGTAAGATTTTAAAAAAATACAAATGAACCATGCTTAAAATGGCAAACCAGCTAGTTATAAAACCCCAAATATAATCATCCCATACACTCTACTAGGTAAATAAAATAATCTAAAATATTTTGTTAATGGTGAATAAAAGTCCAACCATGAAAGCACTAATTTATCCAAGTAAAATAATCTCAAAATGTCATTCAAACTAACTACTTCATTCAGGGAAAGAAAAATAAAAACTCAACCATCTAAATAAGGCATCCTCCTCTACAAGGTTGAAATACCCAAAACCAAAATGTAAAAATAATCACTAAACCCCAGATCAAACCCTGCAACCAGGCAAATGGAATAAAATAATTATTTATTTGATTATTTTTATAAGGCCAAGAAAGAGCATAAGAAAATAACTTTAGGGTTTTATAAATAAAATTTTATTTTTATACTTTAAAACCTCAAAATTCATATTAACTAAAAATCAAAACTAAATCATTCCATGATAAAATGAGAGCTAAAAATTCATTTTAGACTGGTATAAAACCTTTAGAGGCTCATCAAGAAGTCTATTGACTTCCTTATGAGCCTACAAACAATCCTTTATTATTTTTAGCTAAAAACATCAAACCCTTCATTTTTACACAAAATAAAAATCAACGTGACTTGTTCACTACCCACATAGGAGAGGAAAGAAAAATTAGAACTTGCTTACTTGCCAGCAAAAACTCTTTGTCTTCTCCCCAAATGTCATGCCCACCTTTTTATATCTGCGACCCAAGCATGTCTTTCTCCCTCCTCCATTATCTCATTTTCTCCCAAATCTCCTTCCATATTTTCCTCTAAAACTCCTCAACTACCTTCTCAACTAAATATTTTGGCATTTTTGCCCCATATCCTCAAATGCACCGAGCTAAAAAAAATATTTTCTTCAAAGACCAAAAAGTTAGGCTATGATAGTTGTTTGTTGGGAGTTAAAACCCCACGACCCCTACCCAAAATTGTCATTTCATAAAATCAAATATGTTATTTGAAATTAAAACCATACCAAGACAATTTGTGGATCTAATAAGGGTTAAAATAAACATAACAAAACAAAACATTAATATTAAACCTTTTAACACTGTGATTAAGTCTCTTAGGATTATAAACATAACAAAAGAAGTCCTTTATTATGCATGCCAAGATAATACTAGATTTAAATGTTTTTATAAACATCAAGGCAAGTTTATATTTTGGAAACAAGTGTGGGCTTATGTTGCTCAAGCTCATAACTCAAAGGGCTTGCCTCATTTATTCAACATTCAAACAATATTATAGGCACAATTGGCTATAAGCCAGTAACAACTTATGAGAAAACAAGATAATGATTATGCACAACACAACATGATAATAATATAAAAGTATAATGATAATTAAATCAAAAAAAAATCAAATAATGAACTCGATCAAGAAACTATTATCAAGCAACCAATGATAAAATAATCAAGGCAAAATCAACATAAGTTGAGAAGATGATCGAAACAAGAACAAGAGTCAAAAATGATTAAAAATGATGAAATAAAAAAGTGGATAGACTATTGCATATTGACTATGGTTCAAGTATAACATCCCTTTTTATCTATGTCAGTTACTTGATTTTTTATTTCCTTGTTGGGTTCGTTTAGTCAATTCTACTATGACGTTGAAGCTTCTCCCCAATAGACTAGCACGCTGGCCCTATCACGTGAGAGGTAAGTCTCATGTGCTCACATGAAGCACACAACAAAAGACCAATTCTTGAAGGCTTTGGAACACAAAGTTATATGTTTGTTCATCTTTTGTAACACAAATTTTAAGTTGTTCAATACCATAAATATACCATTATTATCCTTATTGTCTTAGACTTAACTACTATGATAACTAGGATCGCCATTACTATTTAATAGTAGTAATAAAAGGAAAAGATGCCCATGACTTAAAAATAAAACATACTCATCATTCAACACTTAGAATGTTCACAAATCATCACATGATATGGCAAATACTAATTATTTATTGATTGCTTAACAAATTACAAGATAAAATATTGTATCTATTCTCTAAAGGTCCACACCTGCAAATGATTATAAAAAGGGTTTTTATACTTATTTTTCCTTGACCAAGTGTCAAGATTTTAACTATCATGGACAAATGGCACACAGACTCCCAACTGACTAAGAGTCATGGCTTTTACAACTAAATGTTCCTATAGAATCAGGGCTTTGCACCCCTAGATGCTTGCTCTATGTTATGTTCTAGTGGCTAAGTATTTTATTTCTCATGGGCTAGTACATATTCTATGATTGGTGGGGTCAAAATGGCTTACTCAAATTATTCATCTAATTGATCCCATGTTCCTCATGCTCTACTTCCCTCACACTCCCTTAGTCTTCCACTTCCTATTCTGAGTCCTTTACTCTCAAGTCCCTCGTGACACATTCTTCCTTGACTGGGTCTTCTCATGCTAGGTCTCCTATGCCATTTTCCTCTCATGCTTGGCAACTTCCATTGCATAATACTCTATCACACCATGGTCTCCCTATGTCATGTTGGTACTTGTCACAAAATGAATAATGGTTTCTCCATGCCATGCACCAAGATTGGAATAACACTTATATAAAATTTAAGGGTCAACATCACCCCACACAAAGTCTTTAGTTCATCTCGAACTAAACTACACTAGCATCTTCCAAAAATTTTGGCCCCTTCTACTCGAGCTCCTTTTTCAGCCCATCCTAGTGGGATAATACATCAAAGAGTTTGGAAATTATTTGTTTAATGATCTACTTTTCTTCTTTCATTTCCTCGGGCTGAGTTGGAGTCTTGATCTTTTTCACCTATTCATCTAGGATTACGTTGGCTTCCTTATGGACATCTTCTAAGTCAAAGATCTCCTTGTCAACCTATCCTCGGAGTATGGAAAAACTTACATTTATGTGTTGAAGATGTTTATTAATGGCATTTTCCATCATCTCGACATCCTTGAATGCTTTCATGCACTCAATGTGATCTTTTTATTAATAGGGCAACATCAGTTGCTTGCTCCCTCAGGACCTCCTCATCATTGAGCTGGGCTTCTAATATTTTATTTAGGCATGCCAATTATGAAAAAATGCCATCCAAAATTTGGATAACCTCCCTAACTCTCTCTAAAGTACTTTTACAAATATTTTTCACTGTGATGAATTGTTCAAGTATTTATTAGGCCTCATCTTTGGGCAAGCGGTGCTCTTTATTTATTCTTGAGTAATAACTCAATCAATGTTTATAATTTTTTGATAGCATCCCCATCTAATGGTACACCATCTACAAGTGTTAGATCTTCTTTCAAAATTATCTTGTACAAGTTTAAAACCCTTACCTTAGCCTCAATGGTCTCTTAAATTTGTTTCTTCAAGGAGGCCACTTCCTCGACTAGCACTTGATTTTCTACATACTCTTTATTATACATTTCCACAACTCTACCATGTTTATTTTCTACTGTGCACACATCTGACTGTGACAAAAAATTTTGTCTCATCATTTCTATGGCTAGTTTAAAAAATGTGGCACTTATCATTATTGGTGAGAGCCATTGTGGATCAATTCTCATAAGGTCTAGTAGAACCAGAACATCTAGGCTAGAAAAAATACAATCCAAAGGAGTATCAAATTGAGGCTCTTCATTATACATTTCCAAGAGGAAGGATAACTAATTCATTATTTATGGGGTTGTATCCTTGGGGTGAAAATGCTTCCAAAGATATAGGTTCTCATCTTCTATGCCAAACTGGTATCGTTCATGCAGAGTGGGCAACCCTCTCTATTCTGGTTCCCCCTCAGCTAGCCCCTTTCCCCTTTCTGAGTCTCGCTCAAGTTCTCTTTTTTGATGGAATTCAATGGCCTTGTCATTTGTTCCCATTCCATTATTATCAACTTGATCACCAAATGAGACATCTTGCACTAGGGATGGAGTCTTCTTTAAGTCCAATTCCAAATTATGAATATGTTCATGAGAAGGGTCACTTTGGGGTGCTTATCTTTGACAGTGTTGTGGCACTGATTTGATGGTAGTCTTTGGAGAAGATAGAGGTGAAGGTGGTCATGGATGAGGAGAAGGTGGGAAAGTTGGATGAGGAGATAAGGCTTTGGGGTAGGTGAATGAGAAGGAGTGGAATGAGAAGGTGAAGATTAAGTAGATGGTGATGAGTTGGAGATGGTCAAGGTGGTAAAAGTGAAGGATGAGGTGGAGATGCTAAAGGGCAAGGTGGAGGTGGATGTGGTGTGGATAGTCAATAAGTAGTGGGTTAGGAGGGTTGTGCCTCTATCATCTTCTATCATTTTTGAGAGTCCTGCTACCCACTTGTGTTGGTACTTGGCTCAGGTTACTTCTTCCATTTTTGTAGGGCCTTGGGGACCCTCTCATTGGGGTTTCCATCTTGATGGTACTGATGGGGGCGTCACATATAAAATAGCTTGTGGACCTACTCCCCAACTAAGATATTTTTAACCTTAATATCAGTTAAGTTCATTTATCCCCTATCTGTGAAGGACTTTTTTCTTGGATATACAAACGTCTTCGAAAGGGTTTGGTGATCTTCATCAATCTATTCTATTTATAGACTGATTGAATGCACATCATAAATCTTGTTGAAAGAATCAATGAAGTAGCACATAGAGAAGACATATGGTAGTTTAAGCCATACTAAAATTTCTCCTAAAGGATTCATTTGAATACACACTAGAGAGTAGTGCTGCTTCATAGTGAATTTTTCTTAATCTATAATTAGGGGGAAAAATCCTTAGGGATGCACCATTCATTACTGAAAGCCACTTTCATCCCATCAAACCAGTACCCCATCTTCAACTTATATGTTGGGGTGATGTGCTAGGGGTAGGTGAAAGCTTTGAAGTGCTTAGTGGGGGACTTGTGAGTGGGGGGCTATACCCACTTCAAATATCTTGAACTATATTCAAGCACCCCAATCTCATAAAAAACAAGCAATAAGAGGATTGCTCCCTAAGGAAACTTGTACTTAGTTATTTTGTGTACCTTCTTTGTGTCTTCAACTATCTTCTAGGTAAAATGTAATGCCTAGTTGTATTATTTGCCCTAAACCACCTGGTGAGCAATGTGCATGTGGGCCATATCCACTTCCTTCCATTGGTTGGTCCCTTTGACCTTGGTAAAAATGATTTATGTTATTAATCTAAGGGTGGAATCCTACAAGTTTGTTATATGCATTACATGCCCATATTTTAAGTACATCAACATGGTGGTGGTCTATTGGATCTCCTCTATATCTACCAAGTCATCCAAAACATTGACCCCTGAGCTCTAAATCCCTATGAATTTATTTATCCTCTCCACCTTGATCTTCATGTTTCACCCCATGAAGTGGATGTAGTCCTCATGAACGTGCGAGAGGAGGAACTGAACTACCTCAGTAGGCTTGCCAAAGTATGGTAGTTTAAAGAGTTGAAAGAGGTTGACCTTGTCCATTTGGTTCTTGATGGACAAGTCATAGACCACTTGGTTTCATGTGTTAGTGGTTTGGAACTGATAGCCATTTTCAACTCTACTTTGTTACCTAGATGATGGTAGTTGTAGTTAAAAATTGTTGTAGTTGACACCTTGGAGACCTAGTTCTCTGCATGCAAGACCAACTCTGGGTAATGCATCTCTTCTATTAAAAAGGACAGAGGGGGGATGTTATGGAGTTTTATGATGAAGAGGCTTTCATCTACTTTACCATCTTTGATTTTATGCTCTCACTCACTTTTCTCACACTCTCTCTCAAGACTCCCATGCACTACACTTTTGGTCTTCCTTCTGAGCCTCTCAAAACTTCTTCTCTTATGGGAAACCAAGCTCTTCCACTCACCTCTTCTTCTTCTAGTATGGTTGGCATATTTTCAAGTCTCTTAGCATTTTTCTTTGATCGCATTACCCTCCATGGTGCTCGAAGGTTAACCCATGCTCATCCCACATTTCTAAAAGAGTTCATGGTGATGATCTAAATTTCCTCAACTCTCGAGCTTCATGCTTCAACAATGGCAGAACCTAAAACTTGGAAATTCAATAATCTCTACTTCTACACACAAGTCTAAACTTAGTAACCTCTCTTCTTCACCTAGAAACCCCTGTCATGTCTTTGTCTACTTTACAATCACTCTATTTTGCAACAAAATTTGTCTCATCGATCTCTTTTTCTCTGGTTCATCATTCACACTTAGCACTCAAATATTTAAGCAAGGTAAAGTATAAAATGGCTTCAACAAGATTATTTATAGGCCATATGAGGGAAATTACCTCCATTAATTATTTCCCTCCCCTTGTCACTTCTAGTCATTAATGCATATCTTTTAATGGCCTTCATACTTTGATTCTTATAGTGAGCATTAATTCCTTTAACCAACTTGTCCCATCATTCTACTTGCATGCTTCTTATCATAACTAATCTTATCACATTAATGGTCCATTTTATCCCATGCCTTTCTTGAAAGTAGATGATAACTATCCCACCTTTCTGCTGAAGTGGAATACAATTGTTACCCAAATGGTGGGAACCTTTCAAAAAAAAATTGAAGTGCATTCAATGACTCTTGCACCCTTAATCACTTGCATGCCATATATGATTCTTTCACCTTTGAAACTTGTGTACCTGTATGTCATGTCTTGTATTCATATGCATGATGCCTTAGCTCACACTAAAAAGGGTTCATGGTCCTCCACAAAAAACATTCAAAATACAAGAACTAGAAATTACATTAAAGAGTCATGCACCTTAAAGTCACTACTTTTTATTAAAAATAATAAATCCTAACCTAATGGCCTTGAGCCTTATTGAATACAACATAAAATTAAACAAAATCATAATATAGCCAAAGCCAACTACCATTATAATGCCCTGGGAGGAATTGACCATCTATTGATTTAATCAATAGGCTATGGTGGGTTAGATGATATGTATTATGAATGAACCATCCTAATGGGCTCAGAGCTTCCCAAGGTGATTCACACACTTAGAATCATATAACAAAACTTTCATGCTTGGAGAAAGGACTTTATGCTTCAGATGGTGATCATGCCATGCTTTTTGTTTACATTTCTCAACATCTTGACTCCAGTGGGTGAGGAATCGAGCTTCATCTAGTTTCATCAATTCATCAAGCTGAGCTTTCAAGAGGCTTCATCATCAAGGTTTCCCACATATGCTATTCAGAGAGATGGAATAAGAACTCCACTAGCATGAACTCTTCCTTTCCATAAACTAAGTTGAATGGTGTAATTTTGTTGAGGTGCTTGTGTGTATTTTGGTAAGCCCAAAGTATGGTAGATAATCTATCATCCCAATCAATGTAGCCAACATTACAAATTTCTATCAAAGTGGTATCAAGGATCTTTTTAAGGCTTCAACTGTTCCATTGGCTTATGCGTTGTATGGTGTCATCTTGTGGTTCATGATCATAAACTCGACTAACAAGATGTGAATCATATTATTCAAGAAGTGGGTGCCATGATCACTAGTGAAACTTACAAGACATATGAATTATGTTATAATGTTTTCCCAGATGAATCACATGGTAGTTGTTATCCTACAATCTTTTATTGTCATTGTTTCATCCCAGTGCATGAGATAGTTGATTACCACAATGATGTACTGAGAGCCCATTTATCATCTTATTGGAATGATAGTTCCCACAAAGTCAATATCCCACTTTTCAAAAATTTCTTGAGAAGGAATAAGGAGTAATGGCATAGCATCTCTTTTATTAGGTTTTCCTATGCATTTGTAGACATCACATTTCCTAACATAAGCCTTTACATCTTTGAATAGAGTTGGACACCAAAGTCCAACAAGCAACACATTACATGTGGTAGCCTCTCCTACATAGTATCATCTAATAATACCTTTGTGGACTTTTCATAGTACTTCAGGGTACTCATGTTGCATTACATAGTGGAAAATTATCTCATCATGGTTTATTTTGTACAAATCTCTTGTTATGAGTTGATAAGGTGTGAAGTAGATCGTAAGTTACTTTTTTTATTATAAACTAAAGGATTCAGGTATGCATCTAGTGTTGAGAAATGCCATAATATCCTCCATCTCTTTAGGTACTCAAGAAACTCAAAATCACTGAATGTCAGGAAGATCATCTTTTATGGCATGTGGGGGTTTTTCATTTTCAATCCAGGATAAGTGATCAAGTCCATAGTTGATCTTCTCAGGATTCACTACTATAGAAAACTAGAATTCTTAGAAGAGTATAATCCAATGACAAATCCTTCCATGTAGTAATGGCTTGTTGACAAGATAATTCAAGGCCGCATTTTCTGTATAGAATATAAATGGAATGGCCAAAAGGTACTACCTAAACATTTGTAGAGCATAAACTATAAACAAAGCTTCATGCTCAGTGGTGGTATAGTTCCATTCTATCAATGTCAGCTTCCTACTAGGAAATTAAATCAAGTGATCTACATTTCCATCACTTGGTTGTGCAAGTATCATTCTGATTGCCATCCCAAACACATCAACATGGACATGAAAAGGCTTTATCTAATCAGGAAATTGTAAGATAGGAGCTATAACTAACCTTTCTTTGAGTGTTTTGAAGGCTCTTTTGTAAGAATTATTCTATATAAATTATTCATTGTGATTTATAAGCTCTTCAAAGTGCACGATGATCTTGGTATAACCCTGAATGAACTTTTTGTAGTAGTTCATATGTCTTAGGAACTCACACACCTCACACTGAGTTTTGAGCATTGGCAGAGAAAGAATGATAGAGACCTTGGTTGGATCCACTAGGAGTCCCTCTTTATAAATGGTATGCCCAAGGAGTACACTAAAAGGTGTTACAAATAGGCACTTCTTAAAATTTAGGGAAATTTATAACACTTAACAATGCTCAAGCATGAGCCTCAGATTGGCATAATGGTCCTTGATCAACCTGTATATCAGCCAGTTGTCTAAGTAGACTTGGAGAAACTTATGGATAAAATATTTGAAAACCTCAATTGCTATCTGTGAGGACACCATCAAGGTATTTTTAAACCTAAAAGGCATGATGGTGTAGGAAAAATATCCCCATTCAATAGTGAAAGTAGTCTTGGATTAGTCATCTTTAGCTATCTGGACTTGGTGGTACCCTGAGAACCCATCAATAAAAGAGTTTATCTCATAACCGGTAATACCTTCTAGGATTTCCTCTATGAACAGTGTTGGAAAAGGATCTATCACATAGTATGCATTTAAAACATGGTAATCCACATATATCTAGATATGCCCATTTTGTTTATACTAATTACCATGGGACTGACCAAATCAAATTCATCAATGGGAGTAATTACTTCAGTGTGGAGCATGTTATCAATATCCTCTTTTACATACACCCAAAGGTCATGATTCATCTTGCATGGATATTTCTTCACTAGGTGAATGTTGTCAATTAGCTTTATGTGCATTTTCCCTAGAGAAGGGTGAAATCCTTTCATTTTGCTATAATTCCTTGGACATGCATCTTAATATTCTTTCAGCAACTCAAAAATCTATGAGATTTTTGTCTTAGTCCAATAATTTCCAATTATATCCATCTTAAGATCCTACTCCATTCCAATATTAAGCTGAATAGTTTGAATGGGCTTGTGATAAGGGTTATTGGTTGGAGAACTAGTGTCCCAAATAGTTCATAAACCAGTACTTTTAGGGATAATTAGATGGTTTGTCAAGGGGTCGAGTGAGGTAGATCCTTCATTTTCATCTACTTGGAAGATGAGTTTATACTTTCCCAGGTAGATCTCTTTACGATTTTCTTCATTTGAAACTGTCAATGATGCAAGAATTGATGGTGTGGGAGGATCATTAAATAAATGCAAGAGTTCTTTAGGTTCCTGATGAATATGGTGTAACTAGCCTTCAATGGGACTTGGATCTGTAATGATTGCTTCACACATGACTTGAAGGGTGAGGCACAAGTCCATCCTTGGTGAAAAGTAAGAAAGTGTTGATGTTATGTTTTTCTTTAATAAATGCTAGAACCTTGAACCCATGTGACTTTCTTCATGAATATACCAAGCCTGTGCCCAAGTGTGCAAAGTCCCATAGAATGCATGGACTTAGAGGTACTCTGATAAGAATTATTCCTCAACTCACCATATTTTCTCACAAGCTTCAATGTGAGGTTCAGGTGCTTTCATTCCATTGTAACTAAGTGTGCCTCTAATCTAGTTTTCATGGTAAAACTTATGTTGTAGATCAGCTCACACTTGATCCCAATATAAAATACATTCTTTATGAGCACACCACCATCTAGCAGTGGTACAATAAAAAATGTGATATAAAGACCTCATTTGATCATTTTCGGTAGCATAGAACTTTTTGAGGTGATGGATAAAGTCACATACCTCTATTTATCCTTGGAACCATGGAGCTTCCTATAGTCTCTCCAATGGTGGTCCCTCTAGTGGCCCTCTCATTATTAAACCCATGAGGCACACAAACTTGTGGTGTTTAGGGAGCTGACACATGATGTTTTCTCCTCTATTTATGATGCTACATAATCTTTTAGTTAGATCATAGGCACCATGGGACCAATAGTTGCAAGCATTACTTGTAGTATCAAAAATATACTAGTTGTCTATCCATCAGAGAATACCATCTGGTGTTGGATCATGTTGTTCATCATTTCAAGCAGTCATATTATACAAATTGTTGATGTCTTCATCAGTGATCATGGGCTCAATATAGGGTGGTCCTTGTGATTGGTCTAAGGGTATTACCACATGATGATCGAGATTTTCAAAGCTAATATATATGTTTTTAAAACTCAAATATATATGATTTTTATAGCACTAGGGTCTTCTTAGTACCCCTAAATAGTCATAAACTTTGACCAACTCCAAAACATCAAAATTTACTTTGAAAGGAACCCTAAGTATGTCAACAGTGGCATTTTTGAGGACCCTAATAGGATGTACTCAAGTCTTATTCACCATGAACATGACATGAGGAAAGGGATGTAGGGCTAGACTAGACATAATTTTTCAATCATATTTAGTGAGAACATTCACCTCCATGCAAGTATCTACTAGAATATCCTAGATTACCCATTCATTGATTTTTACATTAACTAATATCTCTCCATCTTCTAGGGAAGATGTACTACGACTTTCTTAATGTTGGGCATGATTTAAATATCAATCTTCACTTTTTAAATTGAGGTGATGGTGGACTTAATTTGTTAGGTAAGATTGACCTTTAATCCAAGCACTGAGCTAGGAATGATGTCTTCATCGAGCATATGTTTACATAGTTCCTAAAAATCATCCTACACCATAAGAAGTTCAACTTCTTTTTATACTACGGCATGTTGTGTGACATCCTTGTCTTTGAGGTATTGAATTTCACCTTGGATATCTCGTACAAGTGTCATTTTATCTTGAAGGACATCTTTTAGTTGTTATACATTAGGGTACTTCCTTACTCATGGTTCTTCCCAATGTACCTTCTCAATAGGGTTAGTTGTGGATTGAGTTTGACCTCCACTACAAGTGGTGATGTTCACTTACTACACTATGGGGATCATTGATTATGTGCACTATTGTGGTTTGTCTATGTGAATCATGCCAACACCCTTTTCATTTTAGTCTTTACTGATGGTTACATATAGATCAGGGCATTCTTCTAGTAGCTTGTGAAGGTTCTTTCTATAAAAAAGGTAGCAATAATCCTCCCATGAACCATTGTGTATGCCGAGCAGGATTGATTTCAAATGACAACATAGAAATCAAGGTTTTCAATCATGCATCATATTCATGTATGCTTTCTATAAGTCCTTATTTTATGTCTTTTAGCACAACTTTACTTTGCGACTCAAACTCAAGAATGTTAAATTTTTGTAAGAAGGCTACATTGAGTTGGTCATAATCAACCACTACCTATTGAGGGTCAAATTTATGATACCATTTATGCATGTGCTCTAAAAGGGTGGTTGTAAACTACATTACCTTTCATTCAAAAGATGTGATACCATGTGCCCTCCAAATTATTTCACACTTATGAACATGCTCAACTACATTCTCTATCCCATAGTATTCAAGTAAATGCAATTTCATCTCATAATAGACTGTAGTGGGTTATGGTTGTGTGGGTGGTTACTAGGAATATCTATCTCTAGTTCTATGAGGGGGTGTGTTTCCTCCAACACCTCCTCCTAGTCCTCCTCTAGTGCTTCTAGTATAAGTGCCCAAGGGAAGAGTCATGGTAGAGGGTTGATTTCCTAGATTTGGTCCTATATTCTAGCCTTGAGGACCAGATCCTCCAAGAATTCTAAACTGTGCCATAAAATTCCATTAAAAAGGGAAAGATGTAGATTCTAGATTATCATCTAATGGCCTAGTTTTAGTCTCCCTTACCTATTCAGTTGTTGAGTCTATAATATCTATATCCCAATTCTATATATGTATTTTGTCTGACTCAAAGGCACGAGCACACACTATTGTGGGGGAGCCTAGTTGACTCATACTTGGTTCTTCATCTCTGGTAGTACAACTCATTTCTCCTTTGTAGGGTAAAAGTGGCAAAGGACATGGCTTGAAAGTGATGGATTCCCTACACGTGTCCATCTCCCTATGACTCTTCATAATGCTCCTTGATTTTTCTTGATATCTTCCCATGCCACTAACTCCCATGATCCTCTACCAAGATTTATCATACTTCCATTTCTGTAATTCTCTTAGGCTTACTACCATGTTCAACCCACAATCTTCAATCAACCATTATTCTTCCCTCTAAATGTGCAGCTCATGCATAAGAGATTTTAGCCTTCTATGGGTAGAGTTTCCAATCCAAGGTCAATAATTAACTTCTTTACCTCTAAGGTAAATGACAAAATATATCATCTCCTTGACTCTCATAGGAATTAGAACTTTACTTCCTCAAGACATGAATATGTGGTCACCGCATATTCCAAAATATAGCTATTCCGAATGCCTCTCCACCAATAGTTAACTGCTCTCATCCAGGAAGCTTCAAGTCATGTTAAACTCCTTTACTGTTTAAGTGTTCATGATTTCCTTCATCCAATATTTTGATATCATCCTTGAACATATGCTAAGATCCAAGAATCCAAGAGAACTGGGACCTCAAAAAATAATGTGTCACACAAAGAAATATAGAGATTCTGCTCTACCCACTATTGTGCAAAAGTTCTTGGTTCAAGATATGGAACCACAAAGTTATCTTCTACAATGGTAACCCATTATTCAATATTATCTAACGTAATATGCTCAAACATTGCCCGTGATTATATTCTAATTACTTTAGGTCTTGGTAATGAAACCAAAATGTTGGGTTCATTAGTTAGTTCTACTATGGCACTAAAGCTTCTCCCTAAAGGACTGGTGTGCTAGCCCTATCACATGAGAGGTAAGTCTCGCACACTCACCTGAAGTGTTCAATAAAAGACTAGCTCTTAAAGGCTTTGGAACATAATGTTATATGTTTATCCATCTTTTGTCACATAAATTTTAAGTTTTTCAATACCATAAATATACCACTATTATCTTTATTATCCTAGACTTAACTACTATGATAACTAGGATCACCATTACTATTCAATGATAGTAATAGAAGGAAAAGATGCCCATGACTTAGAAATAAAACATACTAATCATTCAAAACTTACAATGTCCATGAATCATCACATGATATGGCAAACACTAATTATTTATTGATTGCTTAATAGATTACAAGACATAATATTGTATCTATTCTTTAAAGGTCTACACCTGTAAATGATTAAAACAAGGGTTTTTATACTATTTTTCCCGGACCAAGTGTCAATATTCTAACTATCATGGATAAATGGCACACAGACTCCTAGCTTGATGAAATTCATGGCTCTTACAAAAGAATGTTCCTATAGAATTGGGCCTCTACACCCCTAGATGCTTGTTAGATGTTATGTTCTCAAAGTCAAGTATTTTGTTCCTCACAGACTAGTACATAATCTTTGATCAGTGGGGTTGAAGTGTCCTACTCGAGTTACTCATCTAATTTCTCCTACATTCCTTGTGCTCCACTTCCCTTGTGTTCCCCTAGTCTTTCACTTCTTGTTATGAGTCCTCTATTCCCAGGTGCCTTGTGACATGTTCTTCTTTGACTTGGTCCTCTCATGTTGGGTTTCCTATGCCATTATCTTCCCATGCTTGGCAAGTTCTGCACCACAATACTCTAGCATGCCATGGTCCTCTCGAACCATGCTAGTACTTACGATAAAATAGATAATGGTCTTTCCACACCACATGCTAAGATTGGAATAATACTTGTACAAAATTTAGGGGTCAATAGTCCTTGTCCCTTATCCCTTGACCATTGGATTCCACCACCAACCTAGCTCATGTTACTTATACCTACACCCACAAATATGCATCAACAACACCCATACAATATAATAATATATATCTCAACTAAATAGTATAATTACAAAAACTAAATGATGTAACCAAATCAACACACTTATAAAATAAACTACATCTATAGTATCTATTCCAATGTCAATAATAGCCAACTAGATATGATTTGAAATAGATTAGACATCACTTAACATAGTACTAACAAAATAATAGCTAAACAGTATAAAAGTATATTGGAAAATATAAAAGTCTAAGAAAATAAAGTATGTTGGCTAGGTTATAACATGTAAGTGGACATAATTTAAAAAATATTATAGCTCATGTGCATTGAATTGTCACATACTAACGTTTATATGTAATTATAGATCATAAAATATTATATTTATATTGATGGCCATCTACATTGAATTACCATTACTACTCTCATATAAAATGGTGATAATAACATTATCTAATTTCAAAGTTGTTGGAAGTTTTAAGAATCAATAATCCATGTTGATTATTTTTCACATTCACCCTCTCTTTCCTAGTTCTTCTTCATGTCACTTTTGGATTGCAAAGTTATTATAGATTTCTAAAGTTTTTTTTAACAAACAAAGAAGTTGGGGAGTAACTACAAAGGTATTTTAATAATTAACTAAATATATAAATACCCTATGCCAAATTATATAGATTTAATGCTCTTTTCATTTACAGTAGCCACTTCTCCTCTAAATGTAATTGTGAAATTATTCAAGATCATTATAAACTCATTTATAGTTAAAAATACATTATTTTCCTTGTACACTTGTATCAACTTTTATGATTTTCATAAAAAATTTGATCTCAATCTACAAATTTTTCTTGATGTTCCCTCAAACTCCAAAAATACTCTCCATGTTTATCTTAATAGTGGTAGTGTTGGGTGAATATTTTGTCTTCAACTAACTGAAGGCAAAATAGTCATATCAACCATAGTGTAATAAGATAAATCTCTCCTCTCAACAAGGGGAGGTTCCCTATAAACTATCACAAACTAAATACTAACTCAGGGGTGAGACCATATCATCTATTTCTCTTTTTTTAGAAATGATGTTTATAAAATAGAATAACACTTTCTTGATACTAACTAAAAAAACCAAGATACCTACAAGAGCACAAAGTCTATCATTGCTTCTTTTGCTGATTTAAAACTTAGAACATAGTAGAATGAGGTGTAGCCCAAAGTCTTCACCGAAAACTATGACAAAATATAGGATCACAAAAGATTATAGTAGTTCAAAGTCTTTCTAATATCCTTTATTTTAAAATTTTAAATCCCAAACTAAAGATAATTTTTGTAGCACAAAGTATCCACAATCAAATTTAGAACATCTCCCAGATTATTTTCACTTACACTACTATTTAATCAAACAAATAAGATCATACTAGGAAAAACATGTAAGAACAATTTCCAATACAACACAAGTTATTTCAACAAAAAATTTTGAAAGATCACTTTCTTTCTCTCACTTGATAAAATTTGATTTACAATTTGAACTCAAAGTCTCAAAATGCTTTTCAATTTTGGCAGAGTTTCATTTCATTAACTAAAAGATTCCTCTTTACAATAGAGGCCCCCTTTATTTCTAGGGAGAGGCCTTGAGAAAATTTAGAAAAAACCTAACTAATTTGACCTATTCAAAAATAGGAGTCCTTATTGACTTGGGACTTCCTAATTTTTTACATGTAATTACATATGAAAAAAGTATGTATAGAAATGTCCAAAGTTATTTCAAAAGTATATCTAAAAAATAGAAAATAAACTAAGGGAAAAAGATACTGCTTCAATTTATATCACCATCTTTCTTCATGTGTCCATCATACGTAGTGAAAGACGTTTGCATCCTGATACTATCTAGAGTAATAGTGTTACTAAAAATCATCTTGGCTCTAACTATGGCATCTCTTACTGTGGTGATTGATTTTGCATAAATAGTTAATTTGATTTTCAAATTATTTAGAGTTAACTGATTGTCCATAATATTATCCACAAAGGCTATTGAAAATGTTTTATCTTCAAATTCTTTTTGGAATATATCTTCAAATTCCCGAATCATTTCTTCTACCGAGAGATATTGGTTATCTTGTGATGTAAGCTTGCAAGGTAGCTCCTCTAATTTATGTAAAATACTGACATCACTTTATTCACTAAGTTTCTTTGTAGATTCGAGGTCATTAATCAAATCTTTAAGCACATGGATCTTATATGTCAATGCCTCTTTAGTTTCGGTATAAGCATCCCTATCAATAATGACACCAATTGATATTAGAGTGCTTATTTTCAATTTTCTCATCTCCACCCATTTATCATGATTCTTTTATATGCACTCAATGTCTTGAGAAACAACTTCACTGAGATCATCAAGTTCTACTCTTATTCTCTTCATTTTATCTATTTTCTCAGATAGCTCTATAAGTAGGGAAATTCCTTATGCATGCATCCTGTCTAAGTACTCTTCAAGTACTTTTCCTTTGAGATGAGTCTTTTCTAATTTTTGAATGATGGGGTCTTCTATAGAAATGGCCTCAGGAGTTACTATTTTTGAACTCAAAGTGATTTTCCTTACCACTGCAGTCAACTATTCCATGTTTGCTTTGTAGTAATCTTTCATTTCTTTCTCCCTATCAAACTTCTGAATCATGATGTCTATGGTTGAATGCATATCATTCTTATCACTTTCAAGAGTTATCTTGCCTAATTCAACTATAGAGATAGAGTAATAATTCATGTCAAAATTTTCAATGGTTGAATCCTATGGAGGTCTTGCAATCTCCAAAAATTTGTCCCTTATACCCAAGTATTTTTGAAAGAATCTTTGGCTTCTTCAGGATCTTGGCTTTCACAAGCACCAACTTATTAAAATCAAAGTCATCTGGGGAGATGGCTTGTTTCTTCATTTTGGGTGTATAAGCAGACAAACATGGTGGAATCATATAATTACTCACATTAGGGTCTATCCCCATTGCCGATGTCACCATAACTGAACTTGCACTGGTAGTGGAAATAATAGGTAGAGCATTAGTAAAAACTACACCTTTTACAAAATGATTAAAAATAGAAGTACCTATAATATCAAAAGATGATGAGGAAAAACTAGGAATAGAACCTAAAGAATGGAGAACATATTCAAAAGTGTTTTAAGGGTTGTTAAAAATTATTTTGGAAGGAGAATGAGATTCAGAAGAGGGAATATTAATAGGAGAAATAGACAAAGGAGCTATAATAGGTGTGTCAAGCGAAGGAGAAGAGACTCCCATTTATTGTTGTACATTCTCTTATGGGGACAAATTTTCCTCCTCTTGTTGATTTATAGGCCTATCTTCAATCTCCATCTCTTCCATCACAGGTTCTTCAATGCTCTATTTCTCAACTTCCATATCTTCTATTTCGGACTCTTTTTCCACAACTTTTGACTTATTTATCACAAATATGATCTTAGGCTTATGTGGCTTGGAAGAAGAAGGAACATCACTTTTGTTTTTCATCCTATTTTCCACCTTTCTTCTTGTTTCCTTTTGAATCTTAGTTTCTGACCCTGTGAGGAATTATTTCAAAGCAATTCCCTTATTTGCTAGCCAAATATTGGTGTTGGCCAATATGGGTTCAAATGTTTTCCTCAAAGAGGTCAGCTCTTTTTGGGACCATTAGATTGGAGGGAGAGGGGAATTAGCAAGTTTTTTAGTATTATATATATCATTAAGCAACTCTCCATCATCTATTAGTTTCTCAGGAATATCACCAAGTCCCATATATTTAATCTACTCAAGAGATAACCTGTTGTAGTCTATTTTCTTGACATTTTCTTCTATTCTCAAATCTACCCAAACATCTTCAACCATAGGTTCTTGATTTTGTCTTTCATGCCCCTATAGTCAAACTTTGGTCTTCTCTTGAATTTCTTCATAATTACAAGATACATCTGAGTTTCTATGGCCCTAGTCTTTGTAGTAGTTAATACCGAATACCTACCAATTTCAACTGGGAACCTGAAACTAGGCTTCTTAAGCTCCATTTGTTTATTATGCATGATGATCATTTGTCTGCATCACTCCATTAAGATTAGTTCATCTAAGGGGAATATTGGAAGCATATAAGGATGACCTTGGAAAAAGCCAACCCTCAGGTATGAAAAAGAAGGAAACTATAAGAACATGCATCTAAAATCATTTACCACTATCCAAGTCTCATCTGAAACTCTTATTTGTTCTAGTTGAGGATTAAAAATACATAAGAATACTACAAAGAAAGCATAATTTACTCTCCTAAAATGATGAATAAAACCCTTCAATGTTAATTGAGAATAGTACTGATACATAGGGATTACTCTCCTATATCCTTCTGATGTTAGACCTAGAAATATTCTCATTAAAGTTATAATATACACTAGATAAGAAGTCATGTAGAACTTGAAGGTAGTAGTTACCTTTGTCAATTGTTCATGCAAAGCATTACTAATTTTTTCTCTGCAGAACATGATTTTTTTGCCTTGAAGTATTACCTTGATGAAAGGATACATCCATTCATGAAAATGTGAGGAGGATGACAAACCTCTTATCTTGTTGAGAAGAGTTATCAGATCACCAACTTCCTCTATAAAGTCACTTCTAGGAAAACTCCATGGCCACCTTGAAAAATTTGACCTTGACATCTTGAGCTATTTATTATTGATTCCCTTCTTTGCCTTTTCAAGATTTTTTTCACTCTTTTTGTGCTTCAACGAAATCAAGCTTTATCACTTCTATAGCAGGAGGGCACATAAACACCTTATCAATGAATTTGGGATCTAGTCTGATTATTACATTTACACTAGCATCCATCAAAACCCTAGTATCTCTATTATAAAATTGAGCACACTGAAGAAAAAATTATGTGTTGTGAGCTACCAATGGGAAATAAGATACCAAATGAATGTTACTGTCAATTATCTTCTTGATTTCAGAGCTAGGATTGCTTGACTTGGTTCTCTCCACAAACTCAGCCATGCCCACATGACCAATCTCTATATCTCTAATGTCATTAACATTAGAAGTAATTGAGGTGATTGGAAAAATACCTTGATATTTTTACTTCATTACTTTTTACTTCTTCAAAGACAACTCAGTCATCTTAATGAGCTATTACCAGAAGTATGTTGATGAAGAAAGAAGATCAACAAATAAAATTTAATAAAAAGTCATGATCATGCAATTAGGGAAAATACTAATAATCTGGAAAAATTGCATGTCAATGATCACGACTATGGAGATGCACTTGAAAGGGCTAAAGTGTGAGCAGGCCAAAAAAATAGAGGAAAGTGGGCTTGGAAAAAACAAAATTGAAAATATCCCAAAGTTAGGAAAATTTAAGAGAATGCTTGTATAAGCAGCAAAATTCACCACCCTTGCATGTGAAGGATATTATGCATTTACATTAGTGGCAAAATTCGCTGCTATTACATGTTGGTATGGGGAAATTCAAGTATTATGTAGTGGTGGAAAAATTCACTGATGTTTCATGTTGGTATGGTTTGTTATTGATGTTCAAGTGCTAGAAATTGCTGCTATTATAGATAATGAGAGCAATGTTTGATGTTTGAATGGAAATTTTTTTTGACAATGCATATGTTAGGAGTTGGAAGTTGTGTAAGGTTAGTGGATTTCACCACTGATACATTTCCTCTTTGAGAATATCTCAAAATACTTCAGCGGTGAAAATTTTTGACTCTGATTTTGACTTGATTGCAACAGAGACATGTGAGAGTGGCTAATAAAACCATCATCACAATGTTTTGGGAAGAATGGTTATCAACCAACATGTTGGAAAAATCTTGGTTAGGTCGATGACACACAAGAAAAATCTAGGGCACGAATGATGGTCAACGTATTTCGCTAGCAAGGCTCACTAGAGCAAAAAATAATGAAAGAACAAAGGTTGATGACACACAAGACAAAGTAAAAGAAAACAAAAAATGAATCTGTAGTAGATATTTGATAAAAAATGAAACCCTAGAAGTCAAAAATAACTTACGTGGCGAGTTTGAAACCCTAAGCTTGGTAGTGATGAATTCAAAATCTTCCTCTATCACCAAGGTCGAGTGGTTGTGAAAAGGGGTTGAGGAAACTTTGATAAAATAAATGACAAAAAGAAATGCACTTAAAAGCTTCATAACAAGCTTCTATTGATCCTTTCATCAATATAAATTTTAAAAGTCTGATCTTCCACTACCTTTGCCAACTTCAGTACTGGCAATTCCAAGGTAATTGGTATCTCTACATTCAGACCATACAAAATTTGAAATGGTGACATACCTATTTCCCTTTTAGGGGTAATCCTATCTACCCATAAATCATCAAACAATGCTTTATACCAAGTTCTCTGCTTCTCATCTACCAATTTTGTGATAATAGTAACCAGATTCTTGTTACTTGATTCTGCCTGACCATTTCCTTGCAGATAATAGTCTGAGGAGTGGGAAAGAATGATCCCATGCCTGTAGCAAAAGTTAGTAATCTCATGGGAAGAGAAACAAGTAGCATTATTTGTTATGATCTTATTTGGAACTCTAAATCGATAAATAATATTTTCCTTAAGGAAATTGCATACCACTTCTGAAGTAGCATGCTTAACTGGGATGGCTTCCACCCACTTGGTAAAATAGTCTGTTGTGGTGAGAACATAGTCATGTCCAGCACTTAATGGTGGGTTCATAGTTCCAATGAATTCAATGCCCCATTGCTGAAAAGGTTCTTCAATCACCATCGGCTTGATAGGTAATGCAACCAACTTAAGTTTCCCAATGAACTATTGACATAACTCACACCTATGCACCTAATTGTATGCATCTTGAAATAATGTAGGCCAATAGTATCTAGCTCGTAGAATCTTGTGAGTCATCATGGGTGTATAAAAATGTCCTCTATAAGCCAAATTGTGGAAAGAATCTAGAATTCTACTCTGTATCGCTTTATCCATGCAATGAAGAAATACTCCAGCAAGGCTTATTTTGTACAAACCATTGCCCCATAGGACGTAGTTATCAACCTTCGACTTAACAATTCTTTTCTTATTATAAGATAGATGGGTAGGAAAATAAGTGATATTTGAATACCACTCATCAGTAGTAGTGACAAAAAGAATTACCATAGGTAAGAAAATAAGTGATATTTGAATACCACTCATCAGTAGTAGTGACAAAAATAACTATTGGCATGTCCTCAACTTTTGCTTCTTCATCCCCTGTCTCTTTTGGTATGTTATTAGAAATCAATTAACACAAACATCTATTATGCACAAGCTTAGTAGGTTTGATATCAAGATCAAACTCTTGGATCTTATCAATCCAATTGCCCTTTTTAGTACCAAAGTCTTGTTGAGTTAGAATAGACTTTACTATTGTGTCAGGCACTAGAACAATAGTATATGAATTTAGGATATAGAATCAGAAATGCTTTACCACCTTAACCATGGCATAAGCATGATTCTCCATGTTTGAATATTTCAATTTGTGAGCTTTGAGAGGATAAATCATAAATGACATGGGAGATTCCACACCTTCTTCATTCTACTGAACCAAAATGGCTAAAAGTGTATGTTCAGAAGTGTAGTTATATACTATGAAATCTTTGGTATAGTCTACACAAATAAGGATTGGAGCATGAGCAATAGCCTTCTTGATATCCTCAAACATCACTTTATCTTCTGTAGTCCAACAGAAAATAGCCTTATCTTTCATCATTTTGATTATGTGATGGGTTTTTTCTACAAATTCAAGAATGAACCTTCAAAAAAATTTCACCTTTCCAAATAAAAAATGAACTGCAGTCTCACCAGCATGTAGAGTAAGACTTTGAATAGATTTGACTCTTCCTATGTTAATTTTATTGCCTTCTCAGGATACAATGTGACTGAGAAGTTTACCTTTTGTAACCCCAAAAACTGACTTCTTAGGATTGAGAGAAATACCATTTTGCCGACAGTGTTCTAGCACTTATCATAAATGGTGTGCATGATCAGGATGATATTTAGAGAAAATATTCAAGTCATCAAGATACACCATAATGAACTTCCCTATTTCATCTTTGAAGGCAAGGTCTATTACTCAAACCAAAAGGCATTTTACGATATGCAAATATGTTCCAAAGTGTATTGAAAGTAGTTTCATACTAATCTATTTCATTAAATTTCACTTGATTATACCTGAAAAAACCATCTAGAATAGATAACACTTTTGAACTAGTTACTATTTGCAATACTTGATCTATGATGGGTATGGAGTAGTTATCCTTTAGAGAATATTGGTTGAGATTCTTGAAATCAACATAAATATAAATTTATCTGTTCTTCTTTCTTACGGGAACTATTTTTGTGATCCAGGTGGAATGATGAATTGGAAAAATTATCCTTACATTCAACATCTTCTGAATCTTAGAAAGAATAGTACCTGATATTTTAGGGTTGTATTACCTTTGTTTCTACTTGTGAGGCAAGGACCTAGCTTTAAGGGGAATTTCATGCTAAATTTCCTTGGGCTTGAAGGACTTTAGATCATTATAAGAATATACCAAAACATCAATGTAATGACGAATGAGAGTAATGAATTTGAAATTTTCATTAGTAGTGCAATATTTCCTAATATTAACTATTTTGGGATCTGCTTCTAAACTCAAATTTACTTGATCAAATTCCATAGAAGAACTTGAATCCATTTATTGTTGCTGCTTGATACATCTTTCATGCTTATCAAATAGCTTTTCAAGAGAAACCAAACCTTTTATAATTTTATTCCCTTTTAGTTGAAGAAACTCTTCATCAGTTTGTGAATCTATTTCAGAAATGTATTACTGTGGTGGAGATTCACTACCTTAAAAATAGAGCTCATTAAAGCTATCCATCTTTTCCAATAAAGCAATGATCTAATTATCACCATTGAACACCTACCACTGGTCAACATTATTAAGTATACTTGGTTGAAATACGAGCTCAATAATGTACTTGTTTCCTTTAAAATCTTTATGAGGAACCATGAGAGTTGCAAAAATAGCCAATGAATCTACACAATCATTAAACTCTCTTGGCACTATAGAGATATTAAAAGCATCAAAAATTTCCATGCAATCCCATACATGATTGTGATAATGTCACAATCTTTCATTTTTGGTTTGATACAAATTTCTCACTTGACAAACCACTAATTCAACATCTCCTTAGGCATGATTAATCTTAACACCTCTAGCATGAGTAGCTTTCAATCTGAGCAACAATTAATCATATTCAGTGGTGTTGTTGGTATTATTGAATTGCAACTTATATGAGCAAGGGAAAATATCTCCTTATGAGGATATCAAAACAATTCTAGCTCCAAAACTGGTAGAGGAACAACTACCATCAAATTTTAAAACCCAAACCTCATTAGAGTTTGATTTTTTTAAATTTTATTAGTTAGAAGATTCTTCTTCATCAATGAGGGAAGATTCCACTTTACCTAAACTTTCCTCTAAAAAATCTTCTAATTCTCTATCTAAATTATCTGAGCTATCCCCTGATGAAATCTCACTTGATGAATTAGAAACATCTTTAGTGGACAAGAAATGATTACCCATTCCCAAGGACTCAAATAAAATTTGAGCTTCAGGATTTTCCATTTGGGTAACAATATATTTTTCCTCTTTCTTAAGAAGCAACTTCTGCATGATGCCTTTAATAGGTATCCTTGCTTCAGATAGATCCATTTTCAAATCTCCACTTGCATCCTTACAAAAATTAAGTCTGAGTAGAATGCCATAAGAAGCTAGAACATCAACCACTAGGACTTTCATCTTAATCCTCTTGTCTGAAAAAGTCAAAAATGCAAATTGGGTATCTTTGATTTGACCCAAAAGTGGTACTTACTTATTTTTCATGGAAAAACATCTCCTAAAAGTCTTAGTTAAGGTGAGACCAAGGGATTCTACTACCTTAGTGGGCATAACATTATCAGAAGCTCTAGAATCTATTATGCAATTGCTCAACTTATGACCATTTACCAATAGAGAAATATAGAAAGGTTCTATTTTTCTAGAGGAAACAAGGGGAGTAGTGATAATATTATTTTGGGTAGATTTTTTTTTAGAAATCATGGGTAACTTTTAAAAAATCTTGTACTGTAGGGATGGTTTTGTTTTTGACGTATTCAGCCAACCTATCAAACTATTCAGGATTAGCTTGTAAATATTCAACTTCAGACATCTAGATTTTGGTCTTCCTAGCATGATCTATTATGTTGAATAACTAGAATGAACTAGAAATAGAGGAAGGAGATCCATCATTATTAATTTTTATTTGATGTAGTAATGGTTTGAGGGATAGTAGCATAAGATACAATATTTTTAGATGTGCTTACTTGCTTATTGCCCATTGGGTCCTTTGATTGGAAAGGCAGTGGAGTTCCTCATTTGGCAATTGAGATCACTAGCTGAGGTTCTTCTCTTGCTTTTCCCTTATCAACTTGTTGAGTTGACTGATTTTGGGACCTAGTAAAAATAACATATGTTCCATCATACACTTTTCCTTCTTTTTTAGCTTTGTCTTGGTAATTCAGAAAGCCAATGGTGGAGTCACCAATTAATTCTTCTTCTCCTTCTATAAAGAGATTATTATCATTTTCTTGGTCTAACTTAGGTTGAAAAAAATGAACATGTTTAGCTTCATAATAACTAATTGTTGAGTTGATCGACGCTACTTCAATGGCAAGCTTCCTCTATGTAGGGGGAAGATGATTGGGTTGCCATTGATTTTTAGTAGTGTTGCCTTGATATGAATTGTTTGGAAATGTTATCCTTGGTATATCCCAATAAGAAGGAGGGGTAGACATACCTTGGGACATTTGCCTTTTCAGAGCTATAAATTCATTTGCTAACTTTTGTACCATATGTTCAGTGGTTCTTATGGAAGAATTCTTAGTAAAAGAGGAAACTCTATTTCTATTGGAATCTCTTCTTATCTTACCTACAAGGATAAGATCATCTTTGACTTTGATAGCTAAAATATGAGCTCTAGGAAGATCTATAGGGCCAGCTCACCTTAACAAAAAACTCACTTCAAGAAGTTGACAATTGATAAAGAAGCACTTAAGATTCTCTAGTGTTGGATGAGCAATTGTAGGAATCTTATTTCTCATCTTACTGAATTTAGTGATGAATTATCACATAGGCTCATGAGGCTCTTTCTTTATTTGTGTAAGATGACCTAAAAAGGCATGAGCATCTTCTGTTGGTTTGAACCTAGCTTCAAACTTGGTCTTGAGAGTGTTCCAATTGGTTATAGTCTGAGCTTGGAGATGATAAAATTAATCCACGGTAGCACCTTGCAATGTTTCTACAAAAATCCTTATTGATACATCTTCATGTTCAACACCTATCACACCACAGGATATGTAGAAAACTGCAATGTGTTCATTAAGATGGACTTTTCTATCACCATAGAACTTTGAAAAAATATTTTTTGAACTATGGGGTAGTTCATGGAAAAGTGGGGTTAAATTTAGAGGACCAAAACTGTTACTCCAAGGGCCTTGGGCTGCCATGATGCACTGATTAAAAGGTAGGATAATAAACCTTTGTGGAGTATGAATAGACAAAACTCTGTTAGCACTAGAACTAGAAGCTTCACCTGGTATTGGAGACATGGTGTTGGTAAGAGGAAAACTCTTGGTTCACTGAAAGTGAGGTCATAGAGGCAAAAGATCAAAATTATTTTGTTACATCAACTCAAATACAAGATCAATAATACCTCAAGCTCTCTTGCTTCGCATATATCATGAATCTGCCAGAATGTAGTATACTCAACAAAATTTTGGAACAAATGAAAAAGAACTAGAAATGCTTCAAATTAGAACATGAGGCTTCAAATTGCACATTCTTTCCCTAGTGGAGTCACCAAAAACTATTGGGTGAATATTTTATCTTCAACTACTTGAAGGCAAAATAGTTATATCAACCATAGTGTAATGAGATAAATCTCTCTTCTTAGCAAGGGGAGGTTCCTTATAAACTATCACAAACTAATTTAAATTAAATACTAAATCAGGGGTGAGACCATATAATCCATTTCTCATTTTTCAAAAATGATCTTTACAAAATAAAAGAACACTTTCTTGATACTAATTGAAAAAAACCAAGATACCTATGAGAGCAAAAAGTCTATCGTTGCTTCTTTTTCTGATTTAAAACTTAGAACAGAGTAGAATGAGGTGTAGCCCAAAGTCTTCACCAAAACCTATGAAAAAATATATGATCACAAAAGATAATTGTAGTTCAAAGCCTTTCCAATATCCTTTATTTTAAAACACTAAATCCCAAACTAAAGATAGTTATTGTAGCACAAAGTCTCCACAATCAACTTTAGAACATCTCCTAGATTATTTTCACTTACACTACTATTTAATCAAATAGATAAGATCATATTAGGAAAAGGACGTAAGAAAAATTTCCAATACAACACAAGTTATTTCAACACAAAGTTTGAAAGATCACTTGCTTTCTCATTCACTTGATAAAATTTGATTTACAATTTGAACTCAAAGTCTCAAAATACTTTTCAATTTTGGCAGAGTTTCATTTCAACAACTAAAAGATACCTCATTACAATAGAGGCCCCATTTATTTATAGGGAGAGGCCTTGAGAAATTTAATAAAAACCTAACTACTTTGACCTACTCAAAAATAGGAGTCCTTATTGACTTGGGACTTCCTATTTTTTTACATGTAATTACATATGAAAAAAGTGCATGTAGAAATGTCCAAAGTTATTTCAAAAGTACATCTAAAAAATGGAAAATAAACTAAGGGAAAAAGATACTAATTTAATTTATATCACCATCTTTCTTCATGTGTCCATCATACATATTGAAAGCTACTTGCATCTTGATACTGTCTGGACTAATAGAGTTCCTGAAAATCATCTTGGCTCTAACTATGGCATCTCTTACTATGGTGACTAATTTTGTATGACTAGTCAATTTGGTTTTCAAATTATCTAGAGTTAACTGATTGTCCATAATATTGTCCACAAAGGCTATTAAAAATGTTTTATCTTCAAATTCTTTCTGGAACATATCTTCAAATTCTTGAATCATTTTTTCTCCTAAGAGAAATTAATTATCTTGTGATGCAAGCTTGTAAGGTAGCTCCTTCAATTTACGTAAAAGACTGACATCTCTTTGTTCACTAAGTTTCCTTGTAGATTCAAGGTCATTGATCAAATCTTTAAGCACATGGCTCCTATATGTCAATGCCTCTTTAGTTTCAGTATAAAAATCCCTATCAGTAATGACACCAACTGATACTAGAGTGCTTATTTTCAATTTTCTCATCTCCACCCATTTATCATGATTCTTTTCTATGCACTCAATGTCTTGAGAAACAACTTCAATGAGAGCATCAAGTTCTGCTCTTATTCTCCTCATTTTATCTATTTTCTAAGATAGCTCTATAAGTAGGGAAATTCCTTGTCCATGCATCTTGTCTAAGTACTTTTCAAATACTTTTCCTTTGAGATGATTCTTTTCTTCTTTCTAAATGATGGGGTCTTGTATATAAATGGCCTTAGGAGTTACTATTTCTGAACTCAAAGTGATTTTCCTTACTACTACAGTCAATTGTTACACCATTACTTTGTAGTGATATTTCATTTCTTTCTCCCTGTCAAACTTCTGAATCAAGATGTCCATGGTTGACTGCATATCATTCTTGGCACTTTCATGAGTTATCTTACCTAATTCAACACTAGAGATAGAGTAATCATTCATATCAAAATTTTCAATGGTTGCATCTTATGGAGGTCTTGTAATCTCTAGAAATTTGTGTCCCTTGTTCTTATGTTTTTTTGAAAGAATCTTTGGCTTCTTCAGGGTCTTAGCTTTCACAGGCACCAGCTTATTAAAATCAAAGTCATCTGGGGAGATGGCTTATTTCTTTATTTTTAGTGTATAAGCATAAAACCATGGTGGAAGCATAGAAGTACTCACATTAATGTATGTCCCCATTGCTGGTGTCGCTAGAACTGTACTTGCATTGGTAGTGGAAATAATAGGTGGAGTGTTAGTAAAAACTGTGCCTTTTACAAAGTAATCAGAAATAGAAGTACCTCCAATATCAAAAGATGAGGAGGACAAAATAGGAATAGACCTTGAGGAATAGATAACATCTTCAAAAGTGTTTTGAGGTTTTTCAAAAATTATTTTGGAAGGAGACAGAGATGGAGAAGAGGGAATATTAATAGTAAAAATAGACAAAGGAGCTGCAATAGGTGTGTCAGGCAGAGGAGAAGAGACTTCCATTTCTTATTGTATATTCTCTTGTGGGGATAAAGTTTCCTTCTCTTGTTTATTAGTCGGCCTATCTTCAATATCCATCTCTTCCATCACTAGTTCTTCAATGCTCTATTTCTCAACTTCCATATCTTCTATTTCAGACTCTTTTTCCACATCTTTTGACTCCTTTATCACAAATATGATCTTAGGATTATGTGGCTTAGAAGAATAAGGAACATCACTTTTATTCTTCATCCTATTCTCTACCTTTCTTATTGTTTTCTCTTGAATCTCAATTTATGACCCTATGAGGAATTCATTCAAAGCAATTCCCTTGTTTGTTAGCCAATTATTGGTGTTTGACAATATGGGTTCAAATATTTTTCTCAAAGAGGTCAGCTCTTTTTGGTACCATTGGATTGGAGGGAAAGGGACATTAATAACCTATTTAGTATTATATCTATCATTAATAAACTCTCCATCATCTATTAGATTCTCTGGAATATCAACAAGTCTCAGATATTCAATCTGCTCAAGAGATAACCTGTTGTAGTCCATTTTCCTGACATCTTATTTTGTTCTCAAGTCTACCCAAACATCTTCAAGCATAGGTTCATGAAATTGGGTTTTCCTCTTGATTTTGTCTTTGACAGCCCTATAGTAAAACTTTGGTCTTCTCTTGAATTGCTTCACAGTTACAAACTGCATCTCAATTTCCATGGCCCTAGCCTTTGCAACAGTTAATACCGAATACCTACCAATTTCAACTAGGAACCTGAAATCGGGCTTCTTAAGCTCCATTTTTTAATTATGCATGATGATCATTTGTCTGCATAACTCCATTAAGACCATTTTATCTGAGGGAAATCTTGGAAGTATATAAAGATGACCTTGGAAAAATCCAACCCTCAGGTATGAAAAAGAAGGAAACTATAAGAACATGCATCCAAAATCATTTATCACTGTCCAAGCCTCATTTGACACTCTTCTTCGTTCTAGTTGAGGATCAAAAAGACATAAGAATACTACAAATAAGGCATCATTTACTCTCTTGAAATGATGAATAAAACCCCTCAATGTTAATTGAGAATATTATTGATACACAGGGATTACTCTCCTATCTCCTTCTAATGTTAGACTTGGAAAGATTCTCATTGAAGCTATAATATTCACAATATAAGAAGTCATGTAGAACTTAAAGGTAGTAGATACCTTTGTTAATTGTTCATGCAAAGCATTGATGATTTGTCCTCCCCAGAAGATGGTTTGTTTGCCTTGGAGTATTACCTTGATGAAAGGATACATCCATTCATGAAACTATGAGGAAGAGGACAAACCTCTTATCCTATTGAGAAGAGTTATCACATCACCAAATTATTCTATAAATTCACTTCTAAAAAAACTCTGTGGCCACCTTGACAAATTTGACCTTGGTGACTTGAGCCATTTATTATTGATTACCTTCTTTGCATTTTAAAGATTTTTGTCGTACTCTTTTTATGCTTCAACAAAATCAAGCTTTATCACTTCTATAGTAGGAGGGCACATAAACACCTTATCAATGAATTTAAGATCTAGTTTTATTATCACATTGCCACTAGCATCCATCACAGCCCTAATATCTCTATTGTAAAATTGAACACATTAAAGAACAAACTTCATGTTATGAACTTCCACTGGGAAAGAAGATACCAAATGAATGTTACTGTCAATTATCTTCTTCATTTCAGAGCTAATATTTCTTGACTTGGTTCTCTCCACAAACTCAACCATGTCCACATGGCTAATCTCTATATCTCTAATGTCATCAACATTAGAAGTAATTGAGGTGATTGGCAAAACACCTTGATATTTTTACTTTATCACTTTTAACTTCTTTAGAGACAACTCAGTCATCTGAATGAGCTATTACTAGAAGGATGTCGATAAAGAAAGGAGATCCACAGAAATTATTGCAACAAAAAGTCATGATCATGTAATTAGGGAAAATATTGGTAATCTGGGAAAATTGCATGTCGATTATCATGACTATGGGGACATGCTTAAAAGGGCTAAAGTGTGAGTAGGCCAAAAAAATAGAGGAAAGCAAGCTTGGAAAAAATAGTTAAGAAAATTTAAGAGAATGTTTGCATGGGTGGAAATATTTTCCACCCTTGCATGTGAGGAATATTGTGCATTTGCATCAGTAGCAAAATTCACCAGTATTGCATGCTGGTATGGGGAAATTTAAGTGTTATGCAGTGGTGGAAAAATTCATCAACATTTCATGTTGGTATGATTTTCTATTGATATTCAAGCAATGGAATTCACTACTACTATAGGTAATGAGATTAATGTTTGATGTTTGAGCAGAAACTTTTGTCAAAAATGCATATGGTAGGAGTTGGAAGTTTTGTGTAAGGGTGATGGATTTCACTGCTGATACATTTCCTCCTTGAGAACATCTCAAAATACTTAAGTGGTGAAAAATGCTGACTCTACTTTTGACTTGATCATAACAGAGACATGTGAGAGTGGCTAATAAAGCCATCATCACAATGTTTTGGGAAGAATGGTTTTCAACCAACATGTTAGGAAAAGCTTGGTCAAGTCGATGACACATAAGAAAAATCTAGGGCACAAGTGATGGTCAATGGATTTCATCAGCAAGACTCACTAGAGTAAAAAATGATGAAAGAACAAAGGTCGATGACACACAAGAAAAAGCAAAATGAAAAAAATCAATCTACAGTAGATATTTGCTAAAAAAATGAAACCCTAAAAGTTGAAAACAACTTACCTGGTGAGTTTGAAACCCTAAGCTTGGCAGTGGTGAATTTGAAATCTTCCTTCATCACCAAGGTTGAGTGTTTGCAAAAATGGGTTGAGGAAACTCTGATAAAAGAAATGACAAAAAGAAATGCATTTAAAAGATTCAAAACAAACCTTTAATACTTGATACACATGGCCATTAATGCCACTCAAAGTTCAAGATCTTGAAGATCTTGCTCAGGTAGTGAAATTGGCTAACCTGACACATGTTGGCAATAAGAACATGTAATGGTAGCAAAAAGTGTCGCTCGTGCATGTATAATAACAAAAACCATGTAAAAGAGGCAAAAAATGCTGACCTTACATAAGCAAAATCAAAATTCACTAACACCCTGAAAATGATCAAAATTGTCATTTTGATCAGTTTATGACTAAAGTATGTTTCATGATTTTCAAAAAATCATGGCGGGGGAATATTTTAAACTTTCCTAGGATGTCAGACAACTTCACTTGACATCAAGATAATCTTGTCTCGATCAACGAACTTAGAGTGTAAATTAAAAAATGGACAAGTTTCATAGAGGTTGTCAACAAAATGAGTACAATTGATTTTAGGAACAACATGTAGCATTCTACTTATTTTATTGTATTTATTTACTTGTGAATAAAGAAATAATTTTAATAGTGAATTTAGTCTACACTTTTCATCTTTATATTTTTCATGGCCACATGGAAAAGTGCACTATGTTTCTGTTGACCAAATTTTACTTTTAGTTAAATTGGCTCAACCCCTACATATTAAAACTTTTCAAAGTTCTCCATATGTATTATAGGGTCTCTTGTGTGTCTAAACATCTCACCTATCCTTGCTCTAATCTTGGTGTAAGCCTATCTTCCTTATACTTGCCTAGTTAACTCTAGTCAACTCTAGTGAACTCTAGTCAAATATGGTCAAAGGCTAAAATTATTATAGAAATGTCCTAATATGGTCATTTTAGTGTTTTAAGGTGTTCTTAAATCATAAATTTGTCCTTTGCCATGCTTCATATGCAAAAAATGCCATTTGGTAACATTTTTGCCTCATTAAATGACTTGTATGAATTTGTCAAACAACAATATTCACCACCAAGCA
Organism: Torreya grandis; assembly: GCA_037957365.1. Taxonomy (NCBI): domain Eukaryota; kingdom Viridiplantae; phylum Streptophyta; class Pinopsida; order Cupressales; family Taxaceae; genus Torreya; species Torreya grandis. The sequence goes on along the minus strand of JARHVA010001463.1, from coordinate 2,462,164 downwards.
AGTTTCTAATGTGGATTGGGCTAGAATATGTTAGGAAGTAGTCGGAAGTAGTTAAAAAGCAATTTTGTGCACAAAAATAGGGAATTCCCATTAAAAATAGGCCCTTAATGGCCCTTGTACAAAATTGAGAAGTCCATCTTCAGCTAAAAATGTGGGCATAGTGTCTCTTGAGCTCACTAAGGTCTCTCCCATGCCTGGTGTGAAAATATTAATTTAGAAAGATCAAATTTTTCTTCTGCTCCTTTCTTATCTTCAAAATCCAAGAAGGGTCAACTTTAAATGCTTGGTACAGTCCATATAAATAGAGTTTAAGGGAGTGATATTTTGAGTTAAAAGGGGTCTTAGCCTACTTCAAATCCATGGTAATAAGTTTGAGTTTCATGGATCCTCATTTATGAACCATTGTTAAGAAGCTAGGCAGCTTTTTATGCTTCTACATTCATGAGGGGTCCCTGTTTGAGCTTGTTTGAGAATGCTTTACTTTGATTTGATAGGTTGGTTATTTTTAGTTTTTTCTCAAGACCTATCCATAGTTTCTCCCCTATTATATTAGTTTTGGAGATATCAATAATTCAAGAAGCCTCTTCTAGGATTATTTGTGCTTGTAAACTGATTCTTTCACACCTACAGTTATCTCAGACAAAGCTACAGAGATTTGTATGGAGTTATGGGTGAAAAGTACTGGTCTCCTTGAGTTGTGAAGTAATTTGATAGCCTGATTAACTTGATTTATTCCTTTGGTATCCCATTATATGTTGATAAACAATTCAAAATAGGCAATCTAGTTTTTAGAACCATTTTCCCTAAAATGGCATAATAGAGGGCTATGTGTTTTTTAGCAATATTGGATAGGTATAAGAGATGATTTATTTTTAAACCTTAATAAATCCATATGATAACCCTACCATGAGGGTATATTCTTGAAATAAAGGTAAATTGGAGAGTTCAAGAGACATAAGTTTGGAGACCTTGAAGTCATGCTTTCACTCACTAAAATTGCTCAATGTAATCTATAGGAATAAGCTCCGAATGACTCTCAAGGTGACAATATGTAAAGACTTGAAACCATATTAAGTGATTTATATAAAGTGATATCACATAAATGTTTCAAATCCCATCTAGAGGAAGTTTAAGGCAAGTGGGAAAATAATGGTTCAAATCTAAAGAGGCTCAGGCAACCTACAGGTCTCCTTTTTTATACCATAAAGCACCTACAGTTGGGGACTTCACCTTGGGATAGAGCTTGACATTTCTAGGTGATTGATAACATAGATGGAATAGAAAATGGATGTAAATGGTGTCAAGATAACTTTGGTAATATTAGGGGAGATGGGACAAAGATGAGACAGAGGTCTAGACCCATAAAGACCTATAGGTGCACTTAGGCCTGGAAAATGGCCATCTATAGGTTTGTTTGGGAAAACACTTGCAGGTTGCAAGAAACCTATAAAATAGAGACTTCAAATAATACTTAAAAACATCATGGATGCATTAAATGACCTAAGTTATACCCTAATATGCATAGTATAGGTCTTATAAGGATAATACACTCACCTACAAGCCTCCTTCAAGCATAAGTTTGACACTTATAGCTAGACAAATAATGATCTAAGAGGTGAGTCTTGATGATATTATAGATCACTAAAGGTAAGTCCAAGGTGAAGGAAAGTAATAATTAACCACCAAGATTAAAGTGAATATTCCCTATATATAACACATGATCTAAATGAGCTCATGGTGAACTATAGGTATGGTCTTAAGGGCTAAAAATGTCTTGTCAACTGAGACAAAGTATATAGTGACTTAGACAATGGGATTTGATAGTAATAGATAAATCAAGTGGATCTAAAGTGAATGACACTATAAAAATATGATATGAAACCTAAAAGGGGAGTTCATTCAATGTGTTGAAAGGCTCGACAAGCTAAAATAACTCTAATAAGTAGGAAGGTAGAGCATAGTCTTGATGGAGTCAAAGTGGAGGACTGTGTGATGGGTTAGAGAGATAATAAATCACCCATTTTATTTAAAAAACCTTCATGACACTCTCACAATGTTCTATCAATCAAAATTGGAGCTTTGAGATACACCTACAATCCACTTGAGAAGGGTTTCTACACAGTCTACCCCTAACAAGTTTGTTTTGAGGTTTTGAGAAGCTTGGAGGTTTAGACTTGTCACTAGGGGTTGAAATTTTATATAGAGAAACATTAGCCAATGCATAAGCCTATTAAAGCATTGTTTTTTTCTAGGCAAATAGGGGAAGTACCTCCTATTTTATCTCAGACAGGGGGTACTTTCCCCTTGAACAAAACCTGTAACTTTGGAATAGAAGCAAAGATAGAGGACCATAAGCCATGGAAAAATTATAGGAAGATTTGAAGATATGTATGACATCCATACCAATATAGAAAACCAATCTAGAAATATTGAAACCAATCAAGGTGATCTAAACTATAAGGGTTACAATCAACCCAATAAGTATAATTAAGGCCTAGTTGCCAATTTGAGAGCCTTTCACATTTCTAGCCTTAGATAGGCTATCTAACAAGTTGGAACATGTCTATGATATAGTTTTAGATATGCTTTAACCTTTTGGATGCATGAAAAACATGAAGAAGGTCATTTGAGCCTTAGGTTGTAGGTGGACTTTTGGAACAAGGTTGAAGCCTAAGGCAAATGGTAGGTCAAGTGAATTTATAAAATTATATGATTATTCCAATGTTTTGAGACATATTTTTTGGATGTGTATATAGGTGTCTAAGTCACTAGTTTTTATAGAAGTTCATCGAGAGGCCATTTCTTGGCTTGAAGGCACTCAAACCCTATAGAATGCATAGAAATGACCTACGTGGCCAAATTGAAATGATTGTATCTTCCATGATACTTTGCACAAAGAGATAAGGTGTTTAAGGATGTTAGAGAGGGTCCCCAAGAAGCCCTAGGTGGCATTAGTTTAGATTTCCAATGTGCCATTTCTATGAACAAACACTAAGACCTAGAATGACTCTAAACCCTCAGAAAACCCCATCTCAAACCCAATGGAGAAGATATTGGAAATGGAGTATCAATATGGGGTTTAAAGGCTAGGTAAATGATTTAAAAAATATATAGGACTCTTCAGGGATATTACCCATGTAATCGAGTTGTACTACACCTATACGAATGGTATACAACAAGGTTTTCTTTTATAGATTTGTGTGTTTTACAGGTATGGAGAAGTTTTAGATGATGTAATAACCTTTAAGGGAGAGATTGGGACTTTTTATAGTTCACCATGATCATTTATAAAGCTATCTAGTCTCCTAAGTGTGTCTATTATCTTCTTCATCTCAGCCATTCTAGTGGGCAGATATTGAACACTTAGTGAAAATGATGAAGACTCCAATTGGGAAGCCTTTTGAGGATTGATTCATGGAATTGATGACATGTACACTCTTGAAATGTGTCATTCCTCCTTGTGCATGGATTAGATTGAAAAATTGAATAATTTTGTGTACCAAGTGTGAGGGGTGCATAAGAAGGAGTCATTTGTAACTATTAGAGATGATTGATCATGACCAAAAGGATATGAATGGTTTGAGATCATTTCAATACATGTAGAGTCCTATTAGTAACCCCTCCCCATTAGATCAACCATTAGACCTGACCCTATTTAGTGTTGAGGTAGTCTCATGAAGGCAAATTATGAGGGTAGTTTCATATGCATAAGAGAGCATCTATGCCACATTTGGAGGAGTTAGATAAGCTTGAGAGACATTTTTTCTTGTTTTCTTTATAGGGCCTATCTCATTCTTGATTTAATGATATTTTAAATCATTATCCTTACTTAAAAAGTGTCTTATTTACTCTTGATCTTCACCCTCTCTCTCTTTTCTCACATTTGTTATATATACTAGCCTTTTTGGCTATTGTACGGATCTCTCCACTTGGGTATGGTGAAGCCATGCTAAATTTTTACCTTGAAATAATAAATAATGATGTTTTTACCTCATTCATGACTTCATCAAGTGCATATTGTGGTTGTTGGTCTTGTGTAAGTGTATTTTTCTTATCTTGACATGTTATCCTATCTAGTGCCTTGTGTAGTTTGAAAGCTCTCTTTTGTAGGTCAACAAGAAGTGTCTAATGTGGATTACAGGTATATTGAGTAGTATATTCATTAGTGTTTTTAGGAGACTTATTTTATAAGTACTCCTAACCTAGACACTCCTCAATACCCCATGCTTGAAACATTGATGTAGAAGAAGAGATTTTAGTTTGATGGATGAAGTGTATGTGTAGTTTTCCTTTTGGTTCTAAGTGCATTGAAAATGGTGTGAGTAGACCATATATTTGGTGCATCACATCATTATCTAGGTTTAGTTTAGGCTTCTTAACCCTTTTCCTCATAAATTAAAGTGTGGTTGTGGTGTGTGGAAGTGGTACATCAAGGGAACTAACCCTAATCTAGAGACTCACCTCAAATTTGGGTCACCCACAACCCTGAGGTGTTTCCATTGTGCCACTTGAATGAGGAGAGATTTGTCATCTCATCAATGGGTGCAAGTTCAAGTGAAATCAGTTTCCACATGGCTTTAAACCTTCATTGTATTTTTTTCCTGCATTGAATTGTCACTACCATTCTCATATATAATGGTGATAATGATATTGTCTAAATTTGAAGTTTCAACTTTCCCCTACCTAGGTTTTCTCTTTATCATGTAAGGATTACAAATTTCATGTGGATTATTTGAATGATTTTTTTAACAAATAGATAAGATGGGCAATGATTATAGAGGTATTTTAGTAATTGACTAAATTTATAAATGCTTTATGCCAAATTGTATGAATTTGATGCTTTTTTTTCAAGGACCAGTTCTTATTTGAATGCAATTTTGAAATTATTTAGGATCATTTTGAAATCATATGTAATTATTAATTCATTTTTTTCTTTGTACACCTGTGGCAATTCTTTTTTTTTTAATAATTTTTTTGATCTCAATGTAAAATTTTACTTGCTCTATTTCCCCAAACTCAAAAATCCTCTATGTGTTTATCTCAATAATGTCAACATCTTGTGTAATGTAATGTATTTATGCATTTATGAATAAATAGTTTTTTTTCTTCATGACTTTAATTTTCACTTTTCATCTTTATATTTACCTTGACCACATGGTAAAAGTGTATTTTTTTCTCACGTGGATTCAATTCTTTATTGTATTTTTCTATATTTCAAATGATCAAAGGCACACAAATGTAACTTGTTACTTGTGTAGTTAGTTTTTAATTCCCTTTCCATCAATGTAGATCAAATTTGTATTAGCAAGTGTGCCACCAAAATTGAACAACTATAAAGGCAGCTTGGGTATATCAATTTGCCAAAATAGAAATATATCAAATGTAGATTATATAAAGACACTCATTTGAAGGTTTATCAATGTGTTCTTGGTTTTTTTCCCTGAATGAATTGTAGTGAATTTTTAGTTACAATTTCTCTTACTTTCACCTTTTCCTTGTTAACACATATATACATATGAGATTCAACTGAATCACCAAAATTATAAGGCACTAGATATAAAGAATTGTAAGTATGTTGTTGGGATGATTTTTCAAGGACTATAAGCTTTATCAAATTTAAAAATTGAATAGTTCAATGGTTTTAAATTTTAATTAAAATCATTTAATTATGCAACTACTAATCATCTTAATGGGTATGTTCATAAACTATGCATGTTTATAATATTATTGTCCCTTTTTCAAATGAGTGTACTCTTAAAAAAATGTTAACAAAAGGGGAGTTACTCTATTAGATTTATCTAGAAACAAAATCTTCTTATTTTTTTCCTTTTCTAATAAAAAATACATTTTTATATAATTTTATTAATCTCGATAATTCTAAATTAACATTAGCACTCTCAACCTTTTTTCTTAAGATTTTTTTACCTTGAAATAAATATATATATATATATATATATATATATATATATATATATATATATATATATATATATATATATATATATATATACAATGATCTAAATTTGTCATAACATGATTGCCTCACTGCATAATAGTAAATATTCTTAACATTTTTATCTAGAATTCTAAAATTATTATAACTTATTTATTTCATTTGGTTTTAACTTTGGTTAGTTTAATATAAACATGTTTTTTATTTTATTGGAATATGGAATTAAAAAATAAAAAAAATCATTCCATCTTTTTTGTATGTTTCAATTTCATATAATTTTTATGAGTTGGGTTTTGTAATTCATATGCATAATTTCTATAAACTTTCTTCTCAAATATATAGTTATAAATAATTTAATTATTGATTTTGACAATACTTAAGAATATATTTTAAAATTTATTTGAAACATATATTATAAAGGTTTCATATAAACAATGGCTATATTATAAGCAATAGAATTGGCTAACTAAAATTTAAAAATAAAATAAAATAGAAACATCAAATGAGGCTATATGCTCATTATTAAAGGAAAAAAAAAACACATTGAATTAAAAATAAATAATACAAGATATATATATTTTGAAAATAAAATAAAAATTAATTTATTTATATAAAAGTTTATGATCAATATATGATTATTAAAAAATATACTTATTATTTAATTTCACCCTAGGTTCATGTTTATTATGCATAATTCTTATTATTTTTATGAATTTAATGCTCTTTCCATTTTCAATGGTAACGTCTCTTCTAAACACAATGGTGAAATTACTCAAGATCATTATAAACTCGTTTGTAATTAACAATTCATTATTTCCCTTATACACTTGTAATTTTAGCTTTTTTTTAATAAAATTCATGATCCCAACAAGTGAATTCTAGTTATTGTGTTCCTACAAACTCCCAAACTCTCTGTGCATTTTTAAACTCCAAAACTCATATGAGGACAATTTTAATGTGAAAACCTCATCATAAAGATCGATAGAGATGAAAAATAAAAACCTAAGGGTGTTTGGTGGCTGGATCCTATGGCAGTTGGGGTTTGTAATAGCCTGCAATTGCAACCACACTCTTTTCTTCCTGCTTAACCACTATTTTCTCTTCCTACCTAACTATATGGTGCTAGGTTTTGTAGTTGGTGATTTACTGAATGAGGGTTCAATGAAACAAACCTTTGGTTTTTCTTACAAAGATGTTGTTCATACCAAGGCTCCTTTAACTCAACCTTCAACATTTCCTATCCATACATTGTAGAAAAATTAGAGGAAATCCATGTAGTGGAGATCTCTCTTTCTAAGATAAATGGGTTAATATCTTCATTTGAAGATTATGTATTCATTTTTAAGTTTAATAGGTTCTAGCCTAGGTCAAAAGATTTGCATAAATGGATCTATACTACCTGAACCAACAATTGTGCAACCCATCTATGGTCTAAAGGGTTTTACATAATTCAATTTTTTTAGCTCAAGGATTATCAAAGAGATTTTCAAGAGGGTCATTGGTTTTGAAGAAGAGCTAGGTTCTTTTTTATCTATTGGTTCTTTGATTTTGATCCCTCAAAAATAGTCATATCAAAAATGTTAGTTTGCATTCGGCTCCCAAACCTCTCTCTTCCCTTTTAACACCACACAATGTGTGAAGCTATTGGTAACATGCTTGGAAGATTCATCAAGATAGATGTTGAGAAGGTTAACCAAGGGTTATATACCTATGATTGTATTTGTATAGAGATAGACCTTAGAAAAGGTCTCCCTGATAGAATCCAACTGAAACATGAAAACCTCCTTTGGCTCCAAACCTTGGATTATTAAAACACTACCTTTTGATGTCATTTTTGTCAGTAAATTGGTCATCTCTAGGGAGTTTGTCCTCAAGTAAGCAAGCCAAAAAAGAGAAAGGATCAGTCTTCTCATCCTAAAGGTTGGCAACTGCATGAGTACCCATCTCCAAACAAGGACACAAAAAAATATAAAGAATACATAAGGAAGAAAGAAGGTTCAAAGTTTAGTAGAGAAATGCAGGGGATAGATTCCTCATTTAAAATGATATCTAGCGATATTACTTCAAGTGGAGGTATCAAAAGAGCACATGAATCTGAAATTTTTGACTCTGATAAGGATCAACCATTATTGGAATCTCAACATAATCCTAAGTTACCTATGGTTATTGCTAGCCCAATGGATATTGGTCACACAAAGTGTTGGATTAAGGCTCAAAAGAAAAAGGGCAAAAAAGACCTTATGATAGATACATGACTCAGTCATCTATAATTTTTCTTATTGACCTTTTATTTTTTTGGATGGCTTTTAGTGTATCACTTTTTCACCCATCTTTGTTCTATAACTAATATTGTACTATTATTTTATTTATGAATAAAAATACACTTTTTCAATTAAAAAATTAATGCAAAAGCAATGATTATCTATGAATTTTTAACTTTTTTTTTCATCTAAGAATCTCTAGAATATACATGTTAGGATCATGCAACATCTTAATAATGGAGTTTATAAAAGCTTTTTTCACATTTGACATTCAATTCTCGTGTAGATTCTCACCTTTATCTCTGGTTTCTTTCTATCATAACCATGTGGAATGATCTGGCACAATATTCATTCACAATTGGCTTTCCCTATCTTTTCTTGTAACCTTGTATGCATCCGTTTAGATTTAAAGCCATCAAGAAATTTAATTCCTTTGCAATCACGGAGTTCACGGAGTAGTTTTAAACCATTGAATGAACTTTTATTAGTAAAATGAAGATATGCATTTATTTAATAATGTTGTTGAATAAGAAAAGACACCTATAAATCATTTATAGGTCCTGGCTGAATAGAGTAATGGGCTATATAGTCCATGTTTATTTTCAAAATATAAGTAGAGATGTTAAATATTTTATGTAATTTAATATTTTTATTTAATATTTTTAAATATATAATCAAAAAAAGTTTTATATATTTTTTTTTTATGAAAATTGAATTTTGAATACATTATAACAATAAAAATTGATAATAAATTGAAATATATTCTTTAGATTCACCGTAATTAATGGAGTTTAAGCAATTATGCATACATACACTGTTCACTGTTCACAGCTCTGGTTGTTAATTGCCCAGTATTTTGTCGTTCAAGTCTATTATTAATAAATGAAGAAATGTGTAATAGATCGTAACTTCATTTATAAAAAAAATATGGATCCAAAACATGCATGTTGTATATTCTGTCTACATTTATTTAGTGGCAAGTTTCTGTATTCATGACATTTTAATAAAACAAAACTACAGATTAAAAATCATATTTGTGTCCATAAAAAAAACTTAACGTCTAAAGATAATTTTACTGGAAAACTATATTTTTATTAAATAAACAAGTAGAAATCTACAGTCAAATTCTAGCCCTGCATTAAAGAAGAAATCCGGGTCTATACTTATAAACTTTTCCTGTACCTTTTCCTTATATACACATTACCAAAGTTAAATCAAATTAGACCCTACCATGCTCTGTTTTTGCTTATGTAGTTCATTAAACATTAGCTCTTGCTTGTACAGTTCATTAATTTATATTTATCATTATATGATAAGTAGTTACGTTTGTATTGAAGCAATCTAGATTCAAATTCACAATTAAATCATTTATAATAATGACGTCATGTTGTAGAATAATAACTTACTAAAATACTGAATTTATGAGAGTATAAGGATGAGACCCATAATTATATTTACTATTAGAATGCATTTGTAATATCATTTAAAAAATACCAATATATATGTAATATCATTAAAAATATATCAATATACAAGATAGTTGCAATTATATGGTGATTAGTAGAAGTTGCTTTTTAAAAAATCAGTTCATATTAACAAAAAATTTAGACCAGGCATGATGGTGAGAGACCCAAATAACTTAAAACAACCACCATATAAACTGAAAATAACTAGGCATAAGCTACTACCCTAGAAGGAAGAGGTGGTGGATTATCCTTACATTGTTAGGCACTCCAAAAATAAGACTAACTAAAAGGAGGATTTGGTGCCATCCAGCCATCTTGTATAAGATTTAAGAGAGCCAAAACTATAATGATACGCCAACCAGGTGGTGGTTAAACAACATTGCCAATTGAATCACTTCCTTGCACATGTGAGCTCCACCAGGGTATACCAGTAGCAGAGTTTTCACAGGGCAGTTGAATCCATGCCCTTCAATGAGGAGGGATGGAGAAGTGGTTGTAATTGTGTGAATGACTTTGTTGGCGATGGAGTGTTGGGGTAGGAGATACTTATGATGGGTGGTTCAGGGAGATGCAACTTATAGTACAAGGAGCACTCCCCCAATGGTTGAGTAACTCCTACTAGCATTGGAAATTACACCACCACCTTCTTTGCTTGTGCTTCTATCTACATAAATGCTGAAGAGATAACAATCACCTTGTCATTAACAGAAAAAAGACAAGATGCTTCTTCATTGTTAAATTACCTAGAGTTCCTACCTTTCCATAATTGAAAGATTTTGATAGCCTGAAAAAATCTATAGAAAAATTATACATGGTGACCATTGAGCATTATCCACAAAAAAGGCCATTCGCCAAGAGAATAGTTATGGGTGGAAGGGCTGAAAATATTTATGGATCCAATGCCAAGTAGATTGGGCTTTACGTAAAATCTAAAATAGATGCTTGAATGACTCTGGTCTAGAGGAAGTAGGACACTTAGGTTGAGCAATCCCAATATGAAGGAGATGTTCCTGGAGAAGAAGATCTTGGTAAACCAAGCACCAAAAATGTGAGCAAGTGTGGGTTCAAACTTAGAATTCCTATTATGTTAAGTATGGAAATCAGATCTTAGGCAAAGAATTTAGATTCTAGCACCAATTTAAATTATCCAAGGTTGAAGAGAAAAGGATCATAACTTGATAGAAGAGATCTAGAGAGTAATTATTAAATTGAGTATCATAGTTTTATCTCCAATATTTCCACCAAGCCCTTGGAGGCTATAAACCCTTCTTATACGGCATGACATCGGGCATCATCTCTTGGATGTGTAGAATGGAAGGTAAGTCATAATTAACTAACACGTATTTTTATTCTATCAGAGGCTAAGGAGCCTAATTATGGTAAGGGATCATATATTTAACTTTATGAATACCTTTTTTGAAAAGCCTCAAAGCTTTGATAACTAGAAATTATGTTAAGAGAAGATTGGAATTGGTCATAATATGATACCACCACATGTTATGGTCATTGAAGGATGGGGCACTAAGAAGACCATTTCACACCCATTTGATGTATAGCTTGATAGCTTTGAAATCATTACAAATGCTTTTAACAATGAAAGATACCTCAATCTTGATGAGGGTAGTGGTAATTAGTAGCCACCCATGTTTATTATTCTTGTTATTGGACCCCTCTAAAGCCTCATATTAAAATTTGGCCAAATTTATTAGGGATTTCTTATGGGTTGATGTTAAAAAAACTAGTGGTTATCATAGAGTTGCTTGGGATATGTTGTCTTCCTCATGATAAAATTAGTATTGGCATCATTGACATTTAAATAAAAAGTATTGCTCTATGTGCTAAATGGGTGGTTCGAGTAATCTAAGGCAATGAGGCATGAAAAATTCTTCTATGACCCTACATTTCCTTCCGATTACTTTGTGGTAAAACTAGTTCAAGAAATGTTGGGTTTCACACCCTAATTATTACCACTACCCTCATCAAGATTGAGGTATCTTTCATTGTTAAAAGCATTTGTAAAGCTTTCAAAGCTACCAACATTTCTTGAACTAGTTTTACCACAAAGTAATCAGAAGGAAATGTAGGGTCATAGAAGAATTTTTCATGCCTCATTGCCTTAGATTACTTGAACCACCCATTTAGCACATAGAGCAATACTTTTTCTTTAAATTTCAATGATTCCAATATTAATTTTCTCATGAGGAAGACAACATATCCCAAGCAACTCTATGATAACCACTAGTTTTTTTAACATCAACCCATAAGAAATCCCTAATAAATTTGGCCAAATTTTAATATGAGGCTTTAGAGGGGTCCAATAACAAGAATAATAAACATGGGTGGCTACTAGTATCTCAGTAAAAACCTTAAATTTTATAGCTAATTAGAGAGGCTTCATGATCCAATACTCCACTTTTTTTCTCCATTCGATCAATACATATTGCCATAGTTTGGTGGGAGAACTATAAAAAATAAATGGGATGCCAAGAAATCTAAATTTATCACAATTTTTGATCCATTTTTGATTGTATTGTTTAATCCATCCTATTATAAGCATCATGTTGTATTTGAAGCATTATGTTTTATCTCATTGTAGAATAGAGCTCGAGGCTTTGTTGAAAATATAAGGAAATTAAGTATCTCTTTAACAAAAGATTCTTGCTTGTTGAGAGTGAGAAATGTATCATCTATGAAGTGTCCATTTATGAGCTAAGAAGAGTGATGAAGAAGAAAATTTTCCCTAATGAGCTCTCACTCCAGCCTGTGAACAAGTAGATAACCAAATGCTTTCGATAAGACATACATAGCTGACACCAAGAGGAAGCCTTATTTGATGGAACATAACAAGACAAAGTTGCTTGATTTGAGCCCATTGATAGTGAGGTAGGATAAGGCTTATTTAAACAAAGTTTGAATTATAGAATTAAAAAATTGGCCAAAACTTAAGGCTTGAAGCATGACTATAATAAGTAACCACTCAATTCCATTATAGGCCTTCTCAAATTCTAGTTTGAGGAATATAATTTATTGCGAGATGTACACATCCATTCCATTTCTTCCAAGAAAGAAATCAAATAATATAGAATGTATATATTCTTAATGAATTTGATTTGATCTATTTGGACAATGACATGTAGGATGAATGAATATGGTTTGTAAGGGCTTTTGTAAGGATTTTATAAGACACATTGAGGAGGGCAATGGGATGCCAATTAGTGATGAGATATGCATATTTAGCCTTGGGAATGAACTTGATATTTCCCTTATTGATGATATTTCCCATATATTTGTTCATTTCTTCTTTATAGACTTGTAATAGGCTGGGTTCTATAAGGTGCCCTGTAGACTTGTAAATTTCATAAGGGAAACTATTGATACCTGGGTATTTGTCATTGGCCATGTATTGCACTTCCTAAAAGAGCTCATCAATAGCTAGAGGGGCATCATATAGCTTTTGATTATAATTTATAAGCTTGAGAGGCACCACATCTAAACATTCTTACATATAATGCACTATTTTTGTCATCTCTCCTTGCACTTAGAACACTAGCTTGTAGTGGTAAAAAAAATACAAGGAGATTTTTGGTAAGCTAGTAAAACATTGGTGAGAAAAATTAATATCTTTTTATTTTCCCCTAGATTTCTTGGTCTAGAGGGATTTTAAAAATTATTTTTAGGCCCAGTCTCTAACTTTGAGCCAATGTAGTTGAGATCATATTTGAGACCTTTTACTATGTGGCTATATGAAATTTTTATCTTATGCTTTAGAGAATTAACTATGGATCGTAACTAAAAATTAGAGACACTGTGTCCAAGAAGAGAAGAGATTATTTGGTAATATTTAAGCATAACCCCATCAACCTATTTTTATACTTAGGCAACTTGTTTCCATAGTGACAAAGGAAGGTGGTGGTGTGAGTGATCACCTCCTTCCACCACTTGATTCAATTGAAGGCATAGGGTAGATGTGGCCATTCCAAGAAGAGTCCTTTACACATCCCATAATATTTTTTAAACCTTAATATGTATTTATTTTTATACTTCTCTTTGTTTCAATAACATAATATTCTTTACTCACAGTACCAACCACATAAATGTGTGTTGGTCTCAACAAGTATCTCACCCTCAGAATTTGGTCATTGGATTAAACATTCTAAAATAAGTACCTAGAGATCAAACCTAGTAGGACAGAGTCCACTTATTTTTAGGATTTACTAGTGATCCAAGGGTCAAAAATTCACAAAATAAATATATCATGGACAAACATATAAGTTGTTCAACTAGAGGCCTACTGTGGGTGATTATAGACTAGTTATTTGAGTCTAATTCCTGCTTAAATCAACTAATGAAGCCATACATTTAGTTTAATGAAATTCATTTCAATCCTACACTAAGGGAAAGGTGTTGTCAAAATAAAAAAGGAGATAGAGAGGTTGGGGTAGAAGACAAATGGGTTATTTTTTTATCACACCAGCCATCAAAGTGTTTTGAGCTATGACCAAGCTTGGCCATAGTTGTACCACTATGTGCTCAATCCAGTTGTTACATGAACTTAAACACACTACAAGTGAGTTACTAAGGGGACATTGTGATCACCATTTATTCATCCAACCTATTGAAAAGCACATCAATGACCTTTAGCTATTTCACACATTGGTCATAAGATGACTTCTTGATAAGCAAGGCTAGGCATTACAGAGTGAATAAGACTAGCTATAAGCATAATCTAATTCAATAATTCACACACACATATAGGATATTCATTCATATGTTACTTTATTTAAAATAAATCACAACTCACAACATGTAGTTTTTTCACACCTTAGTTGCATAAAATCCTAGATAAAATAATAATAACTCTAATAGACCAATTTAATCAACTATTGCATAATTAAACTGAGACTATCTTGATGTAACTAAATCTCACTTACAGTTCTTATCACTTAATGAAAATCATAAATAAAATACATGAAGACGTGAATTGAACATAATGCTAAAAATGGGCTAAAAAATAACTCCAACTATGTATTCAACATCTAATAGGGTGTCTATTAAAATTGGCTTCTTTAAGAAAGCAAATTAGGTAATTAAGAGTGAAAGAATGGTCGGTGCATTTCAAGCCAATTATAGCAAATATTAACCATTTAAAATTCCCTAATTTTATAATAAAAACAAAACATCTACTTAAATAGTCCCAAGCTAAGCCATGGACACTAATTGCATTCAACTTCAGGTAGTTGGCAAAATTAGATTTGAAACTACAATTCCAAGGCTACCCTTTGCTACAAAATTTGATTCAATCAGGTTGTTATTACTATAGTTATTTCAGACATGACATTCTCCTTTATCTAGAGTAATTTTTTATTTAATTTCATCTCTAGATCTTGTCTCCATAAAGCTCTGCGTAGTCATTTAATTTCTCCCAATGCTAGTGGATTTTATCTCTACCTCTTGGCTTATCCATAAACTTGCCATGTTTTTGAATGGATTAAATAATTATTATGAATATTATTGCAATAGCCTCCTAACTTAGACTTCGAAGTAGCTTTATATTAGTTTCATTTAATAGGCACAAGGAAGCAATTGGGATCACATCAAGATTACCAGCCACCCATTATTCTATACAATCGATTGTTATGACTATTTAATGCTAGGTTTGTATTTTATTATCTTCACATAATCCCACTACACACACCATGATAATTATTCCCATCCTATTCATGATTCAGTTGTTATGTGATTTGATTTTGCAAATCAAATTAAATGTGTACTCTATTCTCGGCCTTAAATAGTTTTGACGACCAGATGAGATGTCAATTTTATGCTCAGGCATTATTGGTTGCACTACCAGTGTGTCCTTTGTTTGTGATGTCCTTGCCATGAAACTTCTCCTTTATTTTCATTTATCATGTAATTGGCTTTGCTTTCATGGGTACCCTTTAACCACTTGACAACTTATTGATACCTATGGGGTTTAGCTTTGGTGTTTGCTTTCATTATTTCCATGGATATGTGGCCTTTTTTATCTCTCATGGGCCTTTTAATAGTTTTGATGGGAAGATGGACCATCAAATTTAGGCTCATGCTTTATTAGTTTTAAAACCAATGTGTCTTTATTTCTAACAGGGTCCCTACCACATGGCTTCTACTCCTTAGTTTTTTGGTTGAAGCTTTAAGTGCATGTTGACTATTCATTCCATGGTGAAGCGATATTTTCCATGCATCATAATCTTGCTCAACCATTACCCTAACATATTATTCTACTTTCTCAGACCATGATGGGGCTATAGAGCATCAATATTTCACCATGCATAAACATCTCTCTCACACGTTACCATGACACATTTGTCTACTTACATGGACTGATGTGTGTCTATAGAGGAGTGGGAGCATACCACATCGTGCCATCTCACACACCTACTTTCCTAAGGCTACTACATCATTTTTAGGTTTTACAAAAATCTCCAAGAGAATGGGGTAGCAATATTACACTATGTGGCATCATCCAACTCACTTGAAGCTTTACTCATGTGGAAACGCATCAAGTAAACTTCAAAAAAAATTGACTAAGTCTTTAAAAGACTCAAATGCATTCGGTACCATTTGGATATTGACATGTGTAATCATGTAAACTTTATAAAATTAGCTAAGTGTCAAAAGTCTTTTGAAGACATGAAAAGGTACCACATGGATGTGGGCAACTTTTGTGAAATCATCCAAATCTCATTAAACATAAAAGTGACATGTGGCTCTGGGAAAAAGCATGAAATTGACTAAATCTTAAAAGACTTCTTGGATGGATCTAGGCCACTGGGAGCAGCAAAAAGTTACCACATGGAATAAGAAAAGAGTTGGGATTTATTTAATCACCTATGGGCAAAAGGAAAATAAATCGAGTCAGTAATCATTAATTTGAAAAGCAAATAATTAAGAATTTAAAAGGAAATGGCTAAGTCTTTTGAAATATAACAAAGAGACATAAAAACTTATCAAAATAAAGCCATTTTAAAGAAAATTTTATCCATTTTAATGCAATTGAATATAGAAAAATATGAACTAGAGGAAACCTATAGCTAATTTAGATCAAATTAAAGTAGGAATGAATTCAAGTGCTTAAGAAAAGGAGAAATAAAACTTTGAAATGGTCAGAGAACTTGCATAAATCTAAGGCAAACTAGTCTAAAATGAGGATATAAAATGTGTTTCAAAACACAAGAAAAAAAATATACTAAGACTTAATAAATCTATGCAGACTCAAACATTAAAATTCAATCACTCATAGATGAAAGCTTAGACTATATTGAAGAAATGCAAAGACATTAGATCAAACCCATTCAATCACTTGTAACTAATCATCTAGTAGATTGCCAAAAAGTCTGATTTAAGCAATTAACCAAGATGAACTTATGAAAGGTACAAGACCAAACTTAAAATCAAAAGAGGGTCCCCATTTTCAGCTTAAAAAATGGGGCATGTTGGATCCCAATAATATAGAAGTTCATCTAGTACCAATAATCTACATGAAATGTATTAGTTATAAGTTTAGACAGAAATAAATACACAATGACAAAATAATTTTAAATTAAAATACACTAAATAAAATAAGTTAACTTTAATAATTTAAATTGTAACTTACATTAAATACTAAACTTAGCAAGTCTATCTAATGTACCTTCAGTATCATCTCTATTTTTAGTGTTTCAAAAATTAAATATTGCTCAGATTCACAAAATTTCCAAAAATATTTGTTGTGAGGTTTTCCATGGAATTTTATCAATTGAATATTTTTAACAATAACCAAATTTAAATAATGAAGTATCACTCTTTTCAGTTCAAAGTCCTCTAATAATCATTGCTTTAATTTTCTATGCAAGTATTTTTGAAGCCAAGTTCTTGTAACCACCACAAATCTAGTGGGATAAACTAGTTCTTCCCCATATGTGACAATTGTGGTTATTTTATTTTTTGCCTCTAAAAATAAGAAAAGTATTAGTATGTTCTCTCATAATTGTCTTCAGGTCAAATTATTACAAAACTTAGTGTAATCAATTTTTAAGGGCACATATGCAAAAAGTAAAATATCACTAATGTTTAAGGATACAATTACATTACAAATAATTTTTTATTAATTTCACAAGATCTAAGATGTGATCAAAGTCAATTTTTGATGTCATTTCATGTTAGCCTAGTGGTTTTAATAAATGAGTAGTCTATGTAGGTTTTAGGGGTCTAAATACCATCCTTCAACCCATTATTTTGACTCACATTGATTCCAATCAAATTTCATACAACGTAAACAAGAGAATGCCATGTTCCTAACATAAATAGTCCATGAACTATAATTTTAACTTCAAATTGAGTGGAAATCACTCGATATAGGTATTTTACTATAATATTCATATATTGCCTTAGTTTCTTACTCCATTAACTAGAAAAATATTCAAACTTGAGATTATTGATCTGATCCATGAGAAATTATTTAATTACACCAAGCCACAATAATTAAAACATCAATCAAATCAACACTGTCCTTGTGATTATCCTTTCATTTTTCAGAGGATATTTTTGCACATTCACTTGCACCATCATTATCTTGGTGGTTCTACCTAGCCTTAAAGAAACTTCAAAAATGTTTTACCTCACTCTTCATATGCATCTTGCTTAACTAGTAAAAATTTAGGAATTTTTAAAATGTCTTTCCCAATTGTTTGAAAAAGTTTAGTGTGTATTGAACACATTTTTTCTTGAATTCATAATTTTATAAAATATATCAAAACAACTTTGGACAAACTCTAGTGAATACGATATGTTATTGCTCATATAAAAGTGGCACTCCCTAGAAATATTTATACTATCCTTTCTACTACCAGGTATACGTTTGAATGTAATATATAAAAAAAATTAAACTTTAATTTAAATATAATATTTGGGATCGAACTTCATTTTATGGTTGTAGTGTGTATTGTTTAGGAAAGTACACAACTATAACAATGGTCATGAGTGGGAAGTTTTCCTTACGTGACTTGAATCAATTATTTAACCATTTTTATTAGTGTGTGTGTCTTTTAAATTGTTGTAAATTATATTTATGAATTATATGGAACCTCAATCTTGTAAAATTTACAAATAAATATCATGGATGTAAATTTAGCTTCTAGACCTTCCCTGTTACTAAACGGCTCACATACACTATATATATATATATATATATATATATATATATATATATATATATATATATATATATATATATATATATATATATATGTACCTAATTACTTATATTTTAGTCTGGCCAATGTTATTATGATGATTCATGCCTTATTCATGCCCATAATGTTATAAACTTAATTGTCATCCATATCTACAAGTTTTATACCTTCACTTATTTCCAACTGCCCAAACACTTGTGTCCCATTCATACGCCTATGTTGATGTAAATGTCCTACCCCAATGTAAGTGTCCAATGCCCTAAAGTCATCTAATTTTAAAATAAAGTGTATTCCTATGGTCAACCTAAGTGATTTAATTCAAGATATTTTCCAAAGGATTGGTGTAAATATAAGATCAACCCTCATTCATTCCTCACCTAGAAAATATTGAAGATAGACCAATGCAACTTACCAAAAGCATTCTATCAAGCACTCAAGTGAACAAAGCTTTCCCATTTTCTCTTATTTCTATATCAGTCATAGGGACAACACATCTATAGCTTTAAAGTACCAAAATATCATCCTAAGAGATATATTTTCCAAGTTACAAGCTAGGTAATTATTGTACTTACTTATCACATATTACATGATCCACACACAATCCAACATCTAGGGAAGAAATACATAAGTCTAAGGCCCTCTTTAAAGTATTGGATATGTAGGCAATCCTAATTGATAGAGGGGTCTTTAGGGAATCTCAACATCATTTTCCCAATAACCCATTTTCCCCACAACCACTATGAATATAAATAATTAGGGTTTTCTCATTTGATAAGGAGTGACATTTCATGACCCAGATCTAAATGCACCAAAGTGAAGGAAACATAACTCTTAGAAAAATACAAGTGGTCCCATACAGTTTTGGTAGGTATTATATACTAAAAACCTATGTCTGAGTCAGATAATAGTGTCAATGTAATCATCCCAGGTTGTCACAAGTGTTTTTAGCTATAGAATTAAAATTTATATAATCATGCAATTGTTCTAGAATCTAAATCTAGTCTACTTTCTACCTATTCTAGATCTATATTTGTGTTATCATAATAACCAACTAAGTATATTGTTTTCATTATCATTGTAATATATATCATATTTTTACATTCTATCTTTAATATTTCAGCATAATAAATTTATTATATGTTATATCTAAGTTTTAAAAATAATTGGCCTACTTTAGAGATAGTCTATCATCCTTGTACCCTAGGAAATCTCTTCCCTCTTTAAATCCAAGTGGTAAGGTAGATGGTATATGTATGCATGTTCAATCTAAAATATTTAGGGTTTATGGTTGTGAATCTATAAAAGATAAAATCACACTTATGATCAAGTTAATAGAAGAGTTACAAAATTAAAATCAATACTTTAGTTCAAAGATCACACTATTACAAAATTAGATTCCATATGCCAAAAATCCAAAACATGTCAGTGTTAATCATGTGTTTGCATCTTTATCTACCAATGTTGTGCCAAATAAGGTTTATTATCCAAATGAAAGGATAAAACATAATACATATAGAAAAAATGATTTAAAATGTGACCAAAAGGCTACTAAGAGTCCAAGTGAAACCCTAAGAGAAATGCTTTGAAACAAGGTCATCAAATTACCTCTTGTACATCCTATTTGGAGATCTAAATACTATTGTGCATATCATAGAATGCATGGTCATCATACATATTATTATTTTTCATTGATGAATAAAATACAAATTAATAAAGGTAGTGGTGATCATATCATTGATACATCAACCAAGACAACCACTCACATTATGACTACTTTTCCTAAACCACAAGTACCAAAATAACAAATATGGGTACCAGAAGACAATTAAAAGTAAGATAAGGGTCAAAATAATAAATACATATATAAAATACCATTAGCAAATGTTTTAAAAATTCTAAATGATATACAATTACCATAGGAGCCCATACTACCAAACCACTAGAAAATAAATCATGTGGGATCCCTTTGTTGTTCAATGTCAAAAAATAAGAGGACACAATTCTAAATGATTATGACAATGGTGATAATATTCCAAATATAGATGACAACAAGGCCACCCATGTAGCTTATTATGTTTCTAAGGTATTACAGTTTTAGGTGCACATGATTATAAATAATGGGATACCAAAAATGTTACAACCACAGTGTGGCATAGTTTATTATTCATATAAAAATACTCCAAATGGTATATCACATATTCAAAACAACCTAAGAAGTTACATATTTCCTATACTACTAGCATAAAAGATGTGTATGATCTTAATACTACAAAATATTGATATGATATTTATAATACTAATTACACTACATATGAATATGACACACATGATATGGGGCCACCACAAAGACATCTTATTGATGATATATTTGGGTTATAGTAGCAATTTTATGCATACATGATCATGAGAAACACATGTTATACAATACTATGATCACTTTCCATTATCATGTTTGAGCTCATATATGTACTTACACATGTCTTTATCCATGCTTATATCTTTTGCAGTGTGATTGATATGTTATGAAATTAATTTGTTTTACCAAAACATATATCCATGTAATAATATGATATGTTTATGTTTGTTTCTTATGTTTTCATTTATGCACTTCCTTGAGTGTCTTGACTTGCTATTATCTTTCTTGTTTGAGTATTGTTTACAACCCTAGTGCCTTTGTTTTCATATTTGACATTTGAATATGTCATTATTTTTTGTATGTTGATATTTGAATATGTCATTCAATTTTTTGTGGAGATTTGACTATGTCATATCCCTTTGATTATGTGGAACTTGAATTTTCCCCTTGCTTGAGGTCTCCTTGGACCATTTTCTTTTGACTTACTTTTGAGTGCTCTTGTGTGTGTGTGTCTTTGATTTCTTGTTGATCTTGTACTGTTACTATCTAGATGTTTCCATGATGTACATCATGAATCATAGGATTTGGTGTGATCACATTATTTTTTTATTCAATGATATATCTACCTAGACATGTTCCCTATATATGTTATATGTTATATTCACAATTTACATGGTTATCTTATCCTTTTGAGGTAAGGTAAAGTTACCAATGGCTAATTCCCCTCACCTCAAAAGGATGGGTATTTTAGTAAGGTAATTACATAGAGGCATGACTTTCACATTGATTTACAGATTCAAATTATAGTGGGGTCTTGTTTTTTAAACATGTTCTTCACAATTATTCAGTATACAAGATACCCAGATTATAGTGGGGGCATGTTTTGGAAGCATGTCCTCCATATTGGCACTTATATCAAATTTCATATTTATCCATACTTACACCAATTTAGATTATATTGGGGGCATGTTTTGGAAACATGTTCTCCACACATACATAGTTTCAAATTGGTGAAATTGCATAGTTATATGATTCAGATACACATTTGTGGTAGAATTCTATACATTGGTTCCATTTTCATACACAACTTCATTATGAGACATATATAAGGTGCATATACTATGGAATGTGCACTTAATATTTTAAAATCATTTTTTTTTAGACTTCAGATACTTTTAGTGATTGTCATCACCCACTAGGTTGGCCTTTTATGATTGCATTGAACCAATCTATTGTATTATTTGGTTTGATTTTTTGTATGGTTGAAGTGATTTAATCACTCAATCTTTCCAAGTTTATAGCTTGAAATTGATTACATCATCCAACTTCACCACTTTATAGTGTGATTTGACTTGGTTTACTTATATTCACAAGGTTATAATTATGATTGGGCTACACAGTTGAGCTAATCTCAACTATTAGGTGGAAACACATATTTTCTCAAAGGTTGGGTGCATGTGTGCTCCAATATCTCACTATCTATTTAGATATATGCACTTTAAAATTTTTATATTTTTTCTTAATCTTAGTTTCAGTGATTTATAATGATATATCTTTCAAATCAAATTACCAAAAGGAAAGATGATTACATCAATGCATAGGTGCAATCCTAAAGCTTTCTCTCTTTCAATTTTAATCATTTCAATGCTTTCAATTTTAGATTATACGCACTAATTATATATTATAACATTTTTTTTGTAGGTCAATCACCAGGAAAACATTAAGTTGGTTTCAAGACAAGGAAAGGTTTGTTGTACACACCCAGCTATGCATTCCTTTTCCTTTAAAAAATAATTTAATTACTAGATTAAAGGGGGGAAATGTATACATTATTTATGAATTATATATCACCTCAGTCTTGTACACTTAAAAAAGGATATCATTGATGTAGAGGTTTCAATTTTTAGACCTTTATTGCTACCAAAAGACTTGCATACACTATCTCTCTTTGTCTAATTACTTGTCTATTAGTTTGACTAATGTTATTCTAATGACCTATGCCTTCTATCATGCCAAAAATGTTATAAATATTATTATCTTCCATATCTATAATTTATAGACCTGCACATAATTTCCAACTAGCTAGACACTTGTATCCCAATTAGATGCCTATGTTGACGTAAGTGTCCTATCCCAACACTAGTGTCTAATGCCCTAAAGTCATCCAATTTTTAAATGAAATATATTCCTATGGTTGGCCTAAGTGATTTAATGTGAGATATTATTCAAAGGGATTGGTATAAATATAAGATCAACCCTCATTTATTCCTTGCATAGAAAATACCTAAGAGAGACCAAGGAAACTTACCAAAAACATTCTATCAAGGACTCAAATAGATAAATCTTCCCTATTTTCTTATATTTCCATATTTGTCATAGGGACAACACATCTATAGATATAAAGTACTGAAGGAACAACCCAAGAACTATATTTTCCCATTTGCAAGCTAGGTAACTATTGTACTTGTTTATCACACATTACATGATTCACACATAAGCCAACATGTAGGGGATAACTACATAATTTTGAGGCCCTGTTCAAAGTATTAGATATGTAGGAAACACTATTGATAGAGGGACCTTTAGGGTAGTTTGATATCATGTTCCCATTAACCCATTTTCCCCATAATAAATATGAAGATGAATAACTAGGGTTTTCTGATTTAATAAGGAGTGATAATTTATGACCTAGATATAATGCACCAAAGTGAAGGTGACATAGAACCTAGAAACATCCAAGTGACAAACCCCAGCTGGGCCTATGGTGCATGGAGTAAATCAATGAAGGGCATCATAAGAAATATTTCCCTAAAATCAAAATATAATACTATGACATATGTAGGATAATAGGACATGCACCATAAAATTTTCATTTAATATAATAGTACATACAAAAATTGTAACACACATGTACTATAATTTTTGTAAGTCACCAAATCATGATGAGAAGAGCTATCGTGATCTATAAGAACTAAAATAAGACATCACTAAGAATGTGTTAATAATAAAATCATATTATATACCTACTAGAAAGTAAAGAATTCTAGGCCCATAGGTAGAAATGTCTAACATGACATAAGGTGTTCTTGGGTAGATGCCTTCATCACCACATCAACCCCAAGGTCTATCTAGATGGAAACCATCATATCCAAAATATCGATACCAATCATCATGGAACACTATAATTTCCCATCCACAATAATCAAATTGGGCTCCATCATTTACTCAATAATAGCAACAAGGGGACTTGATGGGAAAAAATCA
This sequence comes from Torreya grandis, assembly GCA_037957365.1. NCBI lineage: Eukaryota > Viridiplantae > Streptophyta > Pinopsida > Cupressales > Taxaceae > Torreya > Torreya grandis. Next base: position 2,437,652 of record JARHVA010001463.1, on the reverse strand, counting down.
AAATCTTAGAATTTTTAACAAAATATAAGGGGACATAAAGAGGGGTATCATGGAGGATACCAAGGAGGTTACAATAATGATAATCAAAAAGTTTGTCAACCAATTTATTATTTTCTATATGGTGAATATAATAAATTTACTTGAACTACCTGACTAACCCTCAAAGGTATATGTATTGAATTATTTCATAGTTCCATGACAACACCATACTAAATATTGTCTAGTTTTAGAGAAGTAGAGAAAAGAAAAACTTGTACAAAATGCAAACCTGATAAATCACACCCTAAGGAGAATCATGCAAGCAGTTATAAGGAAATAATATGCAGATTAAGGATTGCCTCCTTTCTAAATCCCACGAGATAAGATAATTATAAAGGTTTAATAGGATGAGTACCCTAACCCTACAATAGAAAAAGTCTTGATGTAGTTAAATAAACCAATTTATTAAGAACATAAAATAATAAGTTGCATCAAAGGGTAATGTCAAAGTTAAAGATGCACAAATGTATGGGCAAAATATTTTCTTAATGAGACAAGAGGGAGTATTGATTAATTTAACTGACATTTTAAAACTTCTAAGCACTCTATAAAATGAATATATCTCATAGAATATTACAAATCTTCTACATAACCTTTTAGAGTGTGCACAACGAGGTCAATAACATACTTACAAGGTCTTTTGTTATGTAAAGACTAAGAAGCCCTATGATGTTTATTCATGCATGGCTATTGAGATGACAGGCTATAAAGTACCTAATACTATATTTAATTTTAGAAGCATAGTTAGTATTATTCCTTGATCTACTTAGGAAGCTATTGGACAACTAACACTTAGTTATAATCTAGTTACCCTAAAACCTTTAGATTATGGTAGGTTAGAGCATATTGGATGAATAGAAGATGTGGAAATAAAAGTGGTTTAACTAAGCCTACAAGGTGATTTTTAAGTGATTGACATGAATATTGATGAAATACAGTACCCTACATTACTTGGTAAAAAGTGTGCCTATGATTGTTAGATGACCATTAAAAAAATACTCAATTAGTTATAAGTACACAAAGGGGATAAAATCATCATTATAGCCCTAAATAAAGTATATCACAAGCCATCCATTGTATATCTAGATTCACTATATACATATGGAGATAGTAGTTGCTTTAAGGTGAGTATAGAATCTAAACATAATGCTTTACAAGCAGTAGAATATAATTTTCTTCATCCAAAAATACAACCTTAAAAATAGGTAAAATCAATTTTATAATTTAATTCAAGGGCCATGATCTCAAAGGCACTAGTTTTGTAGTTTCTAATGTACAAATGTAGGTCCCCTTCTATGTGATCACCAACTAGGTCAAAAATAGATTTTGTGTATAAAGTAGGTCTGACAAATCTCAACTACATTGACCCAATAAAGGAAGGTATTTTACCATGGGATACTATGTCTTTAGTCAGTGGTGACTTAGATACTTACATGTTGAATTGGTCAAGGGGAGATCGTGAGGCACACCCAATACACATGGTTTTTACCATAGAATGTTAATTACCTCAATACTTTACAAATGATGACTTAAATTAATTTATTTTTAGGCTCAAACATCAGGTTCCAAATATAGACCAGAGGGTGAGTGCACTAAATTATTCAATTAAAGCAGATATTGTGACTTAGTGGGAACTCCATAGGAAAAACTAGTTTCCATGGGATAAGGTCTACAAACTATTTCATGATTGATTCTAAATACAATCTACTATCTAGGAATAATGGTCCTTTTTACAATAAAAATAGTGGCCAAAAATGAATTTTCATAAATGTGTGGATATATGGACTACACAGGGTGTATAGAACAAATATTGGGTGTGTGTCTTTATATATGTTGGGTGAATATTTTGTCGCCAAACAACCGACAGCAAAATGGGTATATTAACCATAGTACAAGGAGATTTATAAGGCAAAAAGTGTGGGTTTACCACATCATAGTGAGATAAATCTCTCCTCTCATCAAGGGGAGGTTCCCTATAAACTACTTATATATATGTATGTGTGTGTGTGTGTGTGTGTGTGTGTGTGTGTGTGTGTGTGTGTGTGTGTGTGTGTGTGTGTGTGTGTGTGTGTGTGTGTGTGTGTGTGTGTGTGTGTGTGTAAATAAGCAGAAAATAACACTCAGGGTAGGATAACACCATCCATCTCTCTTTTTTTAGAGACGATGTTCATATAACAAGAGAGAAATCATGGTTGATGATTGAAAGCATTCCTCTTCCTTCAGAAATGATATTCAACAAATAGCAGAAAATCTTCTCGGGTAGTAACTAGGTTTACGAAAAACCCATGAAAGCACAAAGTCTTTCATTGCTCCCCTTACTGATTTGAAATGGACTTAACAGTAGAGTGATGTGGAGCTCAAATTATCCATGGTAAACTACAATAGAATGTAAGATCACAAAATATAAAAGTAGTTTAAAGCCTTATTGATATCCTTTCTGATAAAACATGGAAAACATGAACTAAAGGTAATTATAGCAGCTCAAAGTCTTTATAATTAACTTCAGAACATTTCCATATAATTTCCACACACAATTTGCTTATTTAATCAAATAGATGAGAGATTATAAGGAAAAAGAACATAAGAAAGATCTCCTAAGTAACATAAATTATTCAAACACAAAATCTGAAAGTAACCTATTTCTCATTTATTCAAGAAAATATGATTTACAATATAAGATCAAAGTCTTAGGAAGCATCTCAATTTCAGCAGAGTTTTTTCTCTTGATTATAAAAGAAATATTCGTTACAAAAGAGTCTCCCTCTATATATATAGGGAAAAGCCTTCAAAATTGAGAAAAGACTTAAATATTAAAATCTAGTCAAAGATGAGTCTCTGTTGACTTTGGGAAATTTTTAGATTTTTACATGTAATTACACATAAGAAAAGTACATGTGAAAATGTCCCAAGTCAATTACAAAGTGCATGAGAAGAATGGAGAAGAAATCATGAAAGAATAGTTCAAATTTTGTCGCTAGCCTTCTTTAGATGAGCATCGTACATGATGATAGCTGCCTGTATCCTGATACTATCTGGCGCAATAGTATTTTTGAAAATCACCTTAGCTCTGACCGTAGCATCTCTTACTACTATGATTGACTTGGCATGACTAGTTAACCTAGTTCTCAGATTGTCCAGAGTTAACTGATTATCTAAGATATTTTCCATAGAAGCCATTGAGAATGTTTTCTCCTCAAATTCCTTTTGGATCATACCTTCAAACTCCTAAATCATTTCCTCTACTGAAATGAATTAATTGTCTTGAGAGGTAAGTCTGGAAGGTAACTTTTCTAATTTTTGCAATAGACTGATATCACTTTGTTCACCAGCATCCTTGAAAGATTTGAGGTCACAGATCAATTCCTTAAGTACCTAGATCTTATATATTAGTGATTCTTTAGTTTCAATATAAGAATCTCTATCAGCAATGATGTTGATTGATACTAGGGTACGTATTTTCAGCTCCTTCATCTCTGTCCATTTGCTAAGATATCTATCTATGCTTTCGACCTCCTGAGAAATGATATTGATAAGGTCATCTAATTTTACTCTTACTTTCCTCATTTTACCCATCTTCTCAGATAACTCTGTGAACAAGGAAATCCCATGTGCATGCATCTTATCCAAGTAATCTTTAAGTACCTTCCCCTTTAGATATGTCTTTTCTACTTTCTAAATTATGGGATCATCTATAGAGAAAGCTTCAGGAGTTACCACTTCTAGGGAAAAAGTGAATCTCCTTATCACCACGGTCAATTGCTCCACCATCGCCTTATACTGATCTTTCATTTCTCTTTCCCTATCAGATTTTTGAACCATAATATCCATTGCAGATTGCAAATCACTATTAGTGCCCTCATGAGTTATCTTTCCTAACTCAACTCGAGAGATAGAGTAGTTTCTCATATCAAAATTTTTGAGAGTCACATTCTGTGGGGGTTTAGCTATTTCTAGAAATTTGTGCCCCTTATCTCCAATCATCTTTGAAAGGATCTTTGGCTTTTTGGGGGTCTTAGCTTTCACCAACACTATTTTACCAAAGTCAAATTCATCTGGAGAGATGGCTTGCTTTATCCTTTTAGGTGTGAAATTTGACAACCAAGGTGGGAGAACAGAAGCACTTATATTAGCAATAGTCCCTATAGTTGGCATCACTAGGGTAGCACCTACATTACTGGTAGGAACAATGGGCATAATGGGCAAGTATCAGATAAAATCACACCTGCTACTGAATGGTCAAAGGTAGAACTATCTTTGATGTTAAAAAAGGAGATGACAAATTGGGGATGGATCCTGATGAATGAAGAACATTTATAGAAGCACTTTGAGGGTCGTAAAAAATAACTTTAGAAGGAGAGGTAGCTCCGAAAGAGGGAATAATGATTGGAGAAATAGGTGAAGGAGTTTCACCAGGTGAGTGGGGCATAAAAGAATAAATTCCTATGACTGGTTGTGCACCTTCGTGTGGAGATAGAGCTTCTATTCCCTATTGACCTGTAGGCCTATCATCTATTTCCATCTACCCTGCTGCTGGTTCTTTGACACTTTATTTCTCAACCTCCATATCTGTCATTTTTGGCTCTTTCTCTGCAACTTTTGATTTCTTGGATACAAAAATGATCCTAGGCTTATGGGGCCTAAAAGGAGAAGGAGCATCACCTTTATTCTTCATCTGGTTTTTCACCCTTCTCCTTGTCTCTTCTTAAAATTTAGTCTATGATCCTGTGATGAATTCTTTTAAATTGATCCCCTTATTTGCTAACCAATCATTGGTGTTTGCCAATATTGGTTGAATCTCATCCTTAAGGAGGTCAACTCTTTCTGAGACCATTGGATTAGAGGAAGAGGAGCGTTAGTGACTTGTTTAGTGTGATATATAGTATTGATCTAGTCCCCATCATCTACTAGATTTGCAAGGATATCAGCTAGCCCTAAATATTTTATTTGTTCCAGAGATAGTATGTTGTAGTCCATCTTCTTGATATCTTTTGTTGTCCTTAAATATCTCCAGACATATTTGATCATGGGCTCATGGAACTGAGTCTTCCTCTTGATCATGTCTTTGACACCTCTGTAGTCAAAATTAGGCCTCCATTTTAAATGCTTCATGGTTACAAGTAGCATTTCGGTCTCCATTGCCCTTGATTTTGTAGCGGTCAATATTGAGTACCTGCCAATTTCAATTGGGAACCTGAAATTGGGTTTCTTAAGTTCCATCTACTTATTGTGTATGATAATAATTTGCCTACATAGCTCCATCAGGACCAATTTATTTGAGGGAAATCTTGGGAGTATATAGGGATAACCTTGAAAAAAGCCAACCCATAGATAATAGAAAGAAGGGAACTGTAAGAACATATAGCCGAAGTCATTGACAATGGTCCAAGATTCATCTGACACTCTTTTCTATTCTAATTAGGGGTCAAAGAGACACAAAAATACTACAAAGAAAGTGTTATTTATCCTCCTAAAATGATGGATTAAACCCTTCAATGTCAACTGACGGTAATATTGATATACAGGGGTCATTTTCCTATCCCCCTCTGATGTTAAGCCTAGAAAGGTTCTCATTAAAGCTACAATGTATACTAGGTATGAAGTCATGTAGAACTTTGAGGTAGTAGACACCTTTGTTAATTTCTCATGTAGAGCATTGCTGATTTGTTCACCCTATAAAATGAATTATTTACCTTAGAGGATTATATTAATAAAGGGATACATCCATTCATGAAACTGTGAAGAAGAGGGTAAACCTCGTACTCTACTAAGAAGGGTAATTAAGTCACCAACTTCTTCTATAAATTCACTCCTCAAAAAGTTTCATGGCCATCTAGACAAGTTTGCTCTGGGAGTTTTGAGCCATCTATTATTGGTCACCTTCTTCACCTTCTCAAGATCTTTATCATATTCCTTTTGTACTTTAATGAAGTTGCTCTTCAACACTTTAGTAACAGGAGGGCACATGAACACTTTATTATTGAACTTGGGGTCTAGCTGAATTACTATGTTGTCATTAGCATCTACCACAACCTTGGTATCTTTGTTGTATAATTGGGTGCACTGGAGAATGAATTCTATGTGATGAGCCACCACAGGAAAATAGGAGACCAGATGAATATTGCTCTCAATTATCCTCTTCATTTTGGAGCTCAAATTATTTTCCTTGGTTCTCTCTACAAATGCAGCCATATCTACGTGTCTGATCTCTGTATCCCTAATGTCATTAACATTAGAAGTAATCGAGGTGATTGAAAAAACACCTTGATATTGGTACTTCATCATCTTCAACTTCTTTGGAGAAACCTCAATCATCAGGATGAGCCTTTGTCAAAAGTATGTTGATGAAGAAGGAGCTTGAGGAGAAACTATGATAAGAGTCATGATCAGACAATTAGGAGAAATATTGGCAATATGGGAAAATTACACACTGGGTGATCATGACCAGGGAAATTCACTTGAAAGGGCTAAGGTGTGAGTAGGTCAAAAAGCAAAAGGGAAGTGGGCTCAGAAGATAGAAAAAATGAAAATTTTCTAGAGTTACTCAAAATGAAGGGAAGGTATGCATGGGTGGCAAAAATTACTGCCCTTGCATGTTGAGCACTATCTTCATGTATAGGCAGCAAAAATTTTTGCCTGTGCATGTTAGGAAGAAAATTTTACATCAGGTTGTGCATAGGTGGCAAAAATTGCTGCCAATGCACTTAATCAGAAGTTTCATGTAAGGGCGGCAAAAATTGCTACCCTTGCACATATTGGCTAAGAACTATGTTAGGGTGGTGATTTTCACCACCCTTACACGAGGAAAGACAAAAAGGTAGTATTGGTGGTGAAAATTTCCTCTTTTACATGGAAAGGGTGGAGAATGTGTAAGGGTGGTAATTTTCATCGCCATTACATGAAAAGAGTGGCCAATGGGTGTGAAGGGAAGAGGGTTGAGGCACAATTAGGTTACCTCATCGGTGGAAAAAAGGAGGGAAGAGAAGACAAAAAGGAGAAAAACTAGATAGGAAAGGAAAGAAAGAAAAACAACTATGAAAAAGAGAAGGAAAACAAAAATAAAACAAAAATTGAAACCCTGCTTGAAAAATAATATAAAATGATGCTTGAATCTAATGAAAACATGCCTCCTCTTGCTCGCTTGATCATCCAGGGGCAGGGAGGAGGAGAAACAAAGAAGAATGAAAGAAAATGAGGTGCAAAAGGGGGTTAAATGGGATGTAAATCACCCCCAACCACTCAGCGCACGTGGCCATAAATGTCATGCATGAAAATTGAGACCATGCAGGGCTGACAAAATTCACCACCTCTGTATGTGAGGTTGGAAGAAGGGATGCAAGGGCAGCAAAATTTGTCGCTCCTGCATTGAAGAAAGGAGAAATGCAAGGGTAGTAATTTTTGCCACTCCTGCATGAAGGATGCAAGGGTGGCAAAAATCACCACCTTTGCATGGGAAACTTAAAACCACATGTAGTGGTGAAAAAAATTTCCACTCCTGCATGCAAACACAAGAAAACATCTAACTCTAAGAAATGAAAATTTAGTCATCTGATCTCATCAAGATTGTAATGATTTTCACATTTTTTAGGAAAACGTAATAAGGGAATGTCATAAACTTTTAACGATGCTAATTGAGTAAACACGAGATCAAAAAAAAATTGGTTCGAAAGATGAACTTAAAGTGAAAAACATGAAACAGACAAGTTTCATAGGGGTTGTTCTAAAAATGAGCGTAGCTAATTTTGGGAACAATAGCTGGCTCTTGTTGGGGAATTTCCATTGATCAAACTAATTGACAGGAGTAGAAACCTGTCTCTATGTGCCTTCATCTAAGCCATTGGGATACGACATCAAGCCAAGAAAGAAAAAAACATGAAAAACCAAAAGAAAATAGATAATGCCAAAAACTATACAAATGTACAAGTGAACTCATTCAATACTTCAAAGACTGAAGTGTTTTAGATGTTGCCCACTGTGAGGCAGTAAAAATGGCACTCCATCTTGATACTCCAGCAAGAAGCTATTTTCACCATAGACCTGATGAATGGTAAACGGACCTCTCTACAAAGAATCATATTTGCCATGCATTCCTTTTAGTTCTCTCCTCTTGTCCCACAGCAAGACTTGGTCTCTAATCTAAAAAACACGTATCCTTTCCCTCTTGTCAAAAAGATTTTTTACCTGATTTTGGTGTGTAGTAATCTAGTCCACTACCTTGGTTCATTGTTCATCTAATTCAGTTAGTCACATGATCCTTTTATCAATAGAATTTTTGAAGGTTAAATCTTTGATTGCCTTTGCCAACCTGAGTGTTGGTAGTTCTAGGGTGATTGGTATCTCTACATTCAAACCATACAAAATTTGGAATGGTAACATGCCTATTGATCTTTTGGGTGTAATCCTATGTTTCCATAAAGCATCAAACAATGATTTATGCCAAGTCTTCTGATTAGCATCTATCAGTTTCCTGATAATAGTAACTAGATTCTTGTTGCTTGATTCTGCTTGGCCATTTCCTTGTGGAAAATAATCAGAAGTGTGGGAGAGGGTAATTCTATAATAAAAGTATAACTAGGTAATCTCATGAGAAGAGAAATAGGCTACATTGTCTATTACAATCTTAGTTGGAACCCCAAACCGAGAAATAATATTTTCCTTAAGAAAATTACATACCACTTCTGAAGTAGCGTGCTTAGTTGGAATGGCTTCCACCCATTTGGTAAAGTAATCAGTTGTAGTGAGGACATAATCATGTCCATCACTTGAAGATGGGTTGACTATGCCAATGAAATCAATACCCCATTGTTGAAAAGGTTCTTTGATTACCACTAGCTTGAGGGGTAGCGTGACCAATTTAGGTTTCTTGATGAACTGTTGACACAATTCACACCTACGCACCCATTTGTAAGCATCTTGAAAAAGTGTAGGCCAATATTATCTTACTCATAGAATTTTATGGGATATCACTGGTGCAAAAAAATGTCCTCCACAAGCCAAATTGTGGAAGGACTCCAAAAGTTTACCTTGTTGCACCTTATCGACGCAACGAAAAAAATACCCCATCGAGGCTTCTCTTATACAAACCATTATCCCATAAGACATAGCTAGCAACCTTTAGCTTAACATTCCTTTTTTATTTGTAAGATAGATGAGTGGGACACTCACCATAAGTAAGAAAGTGAGTGACATTGGAATACCACTCATCAGTAGTAGTGACAAAGAGAACCGTAGGCATGTCTTCAACCTTTGTTTCTTCATTTTCTATTTCCTTAGGGATATTATCAGCAATCAACTAGCAGAGCCCCTTTCCCCATACAAGTTTGGTAGGTTTGATGTCAAGATCAAACTCGTGAATCTTAGCAATCCAATTTCCCCTTTTAGTACCAAACTCTTATTGAATTAGAATGGACTTCACTGTTGTGTCAGGCACCAAAACCATAGTATGTGAATTTAGGATATAAAATCTAAAATGCTTCACTGCCTTAACCACAACATAATCATGTTTCTCTATATTTTAATATTTTAATTCATGATCTTTGAGAGGACAACTCATAAATGATATGGGGGATTCCACACCTTCTTTGTTTTGCTAAACTAAAATAGCCAAAAGTGTATGCTTGGAAGCATAGCTTTATATTATGAAGTCTTTGGTATAATCTAGACAAACTAGAATTGGTGCATGGGCAATCACTTTTTTGATATCTTCAAATGCTGACTTGCCTTTTATAGTCCATCAGAAAGTGGCTTTGCCCTTCATCATGTCCACAATGTGGCGAGTCTTCTTTGTAAAAAATGAACTGTGGTCTTACTAGAAGGAAGAGCAAGACATTAGATATATTTGACTCTTTTTGAGTCAATTTTTATACCTTCTTGAGATACAGTGTGACCGAGAAGTTTACCTTTTGTAACCCCAAAAATTGACTTCTTGGGATTAAGAGAAATACCATTTTGCCAACAACATTCCAACACTTGTTGTAGATGATGCAGATGATCAAGATGATGTTTGGCAAAAATGGTCAAGTCATCGAGATATACCACAATAAACTTTCCCATTTCATCTCTAAAAGCAAGATCCATTGCTCTTTGGAAGGTATCACCAGCATTGATTAAATCGAAAGGCATTATGCAATATGTAAAAGTGCCCCATGGTGTGGTGAAAGTAGTCTTATGTTGATCTGCTTCATTGACTTCTATTTGATTATACCCAGAAAAACCATCTAGCATTGATAACATTTCTAAACCAGTCACTATTTACAAAACTTGGTCCATAATGGGCAGAGGGTAGTTATCTTTTAAATAAGATTGATTCAGGTTTCTGAAATCAACACAAATACAAATTTCCCCATTCTTTTTTCTTACCGAAACTATGTTAGCAATCCAGGTGGAATGATGGATTGGAAAAATAATTCTTGCATTCAGCATTTTTTGGATCTTAGAAAAGATGGTACCTGATATTTTGGGATTGTATTGCCTTTGTTTTTGCTTGTAAGGCAATGACCCAACCTTAAGACGAATTTCATGCCAAATTTCCTCAGGCCTAAGAGATTTCAAATCATCATAAGAATATGCCAAAACATCAATGTATTGGTGAAGAAGAGTAGTGAATTTAAGTTTTTCATCAGAAGTGCAACCATTTCCAATGTTGACCATTTTGGGATTTTCTTTCGTACTCAAAGTTATTTGATCAAACTCTTTGGAGGAACTTGAATCCACTTGTCACTGCTTGACATATCTATCTTACTTATCAAATAATTTCTTGAGAGAAACCAAACCTTTTGGAATTTTATTTCCCTTGAGTTGAAGGAACTCTTCACTGGTTTTGGAATTTACTTCAAGAACTAATTCTCATGGTGGAGATTCACTTCCTTCAAAATAAAGATCTTCAAAGCTATCCATCTTTTCTATAAAAGTAATGATTTGACTATCACCGTTGAACATTGCCAATGGTTCAAATTATCAAGTACACTTGGTCAAAAGACCAAATTAATAGTGTACATGTCTCCTTCGAATTCTTTATGGGGAATCATGAGGGTCGTGGAGACAGCCAATGAATCTAAATGGTCATTGCACTCTCTCGGCATAGCAAAAATATTGAAAGCATCAAAACTTTCAATACAATCCCATACAAGATTGCCATAACGTCTCAATCTTTCATTTTTTATTTGGTATAGATTCCTTACCTAACAAAATACTAGTTCATCATCTCTAAGGGCATGAGAAACCTTAATACCTTTAGCATGAGTAGCTTTCAACCCGAGCAGTAAGGACTCATACTCAGCAGTGTTATTGGTGTTATTGAACTACAGCTTATATGAATAAAGAAAGATTTCTCCTTGAGGGGAGATCAAAACAATTCTGGCTCAAGAACCGGTAGAAGAGCAACTACCATCAAATTCTAAAATCCAAACATTATCATAATTTGATCTTTTCAAAAACTTATCTTCGTTATGCAGGGAAGATCCTAGGTTGTCTAAATTTTGCTTTGACAATTCTTCTGACTTTCCATCTGAATTTCTTGAATTGTCACCAAAATGACTTTCATCTGATGAGATGAAAATATTTTCAGTAGTCAAGAAATAATTACCTATTCCTAATGATTCAAATAAAATTTGGGCTTCATGATCAGATGTTTGGGTGACTATATTTCGACTCTTTCTCAGGAAGCAATTTCTTCATAACACCTTTAACAGGTATCCTTGCTTTAGATAGATCCATATTCAATTATCTACCTACATCCTTGTAAAAATTACACCTGAGCAGAATGCCATAAGAGGCTAGAACATCAGCCACTAAGACTGTCATTTTGATCCTCTTCTCTGGAAAAGCTGCAAACACAAATTGGGCATCTTTGATTTGGCCCAGGAGTGGGACTTACTTTTTTTCCATGGAGAAACATCCCTTGAAAGTCTTAGTCAAAGTAAGACCAAGATAATCTGCTACTTTGGTAGGCATAACATTATCAGAAGCTCCAAAGTCTATTATGCAATTACTCAATTCATGACCATTTATCAATAGGGAAACATATAAAGGTTATATTTTCTTAGAGGTGACAAGAGAAGTAGTGACAAGATTATTCTAGGTGAATTTATTCTTGGAAGAATCATGAGTCACCTTTGAAAAATCTTGTCTTATAGGAGCAATTTTATTTTTCACATATTCAGCTAGCCTATCAAACTGTTCAAGATTGGCTCGCAAGTACTCAATCTTGGTCATTTGAATCTTGGTCTTCTTGGCATGATCAATTATATCAAATAATTGAAATGATCTAGAGACAGAGGGAGGGAGCCTAGCATCCTGATCTTTAGTGGGTGTGGCACTGGTTTGAGAGATAGAAGTAAAACGTACAGGATGATTTGAGGTACTTACATTCTTATTAGTCACTAGGTCCTTTGATTGGAAAGGCAGTGAAGTCCCTCATTTAGTGATAGAAACTACTGGCTGAGGTTCTTCTCCTACTTCTTCTTTATTAGCTTGTTGAGCTCACAAGTTTTGGGACCTGATAAAAATACCATAGGATCCATCAAACACTTCTCCCTTGCTTCTAGCTTCATCCTGATAATTTAGGAAACCAATATTAGAGTCTTCAGCTAATTCTTCTTCTTGTTTTACAAAGAGATTAGCATCATCTTCTTGGTCCAACTCAGGTTGGAGCATGAATTCATGTTCAGCTTCAAGGTAACCAACTTCTGAGTTAGCTGGTGCTACTTCAATGGCAAGTTTCCCCTATGGGGGAGGCAGATGATTTGGTTGCCCTTGATTTCTGGAAGCATTGCCTTGATATGACTAATTTTGAAATGTCCTCCTTCGAATATCCCAATAAAGAGTAGTAGACATAACTTGGGTCATTTTTCTTTTCAAGGCTAGCAATTCATTTGTCAATTTTTACACCATAGGATTTGTGGTGCTCGTAGAAGAACTTTCAGCAGATGAAGAAAATTTATTTTTATTACAATCTTTCCTAACCTTACCTACTTGGATAAGATCATCCTCAATTTCAGTAGCCAAATTTTGAGCTACAGTAAGATCCATAGGACTAGCCTGCCTCAACAGAAAACTTACTTCAGAAAGTTGTGAGTTGATGAAAAAGCACTTGAAGTTTTTTGGTGTAGACTGAGCAATCATAGGAATTTGGTTCTTCACCTTATTGAATTTTTCTATGAAATCCCTCATAGGTTCATGAGGCTCCTTCTTAATTTGTGTAAGCTAAGCCAACAAGGCATGTGAATCTTCAGCGGGTTTAAACCTGGCCTCAAACTTTCCCTTGAGCGTATTCTAGTTGGTTATAGTTTGAGCTTGAAGGTGATAAAAGCAGTCGCTAGCAGTGCCTTGCAAAGTTTTTATAAACCATCTCACTGCTATATCTTCATATTCCATGCCTATCACACCACATGCTATGGATAAGGTAGTAATATGCTCATCAAGATGAACCTTCCCATTGCCATAAAATTTGGAGAAATTCTTTCTCAAACTACGAGGTAGTTCATGTAAAGGTGGGGCTAGATTGAGAGGACCAAAGGAGTTGCCCCAAGGGCCTTGGGCCATTATTATATGACAATTGAGGGGAGGGATAAAAAATCTTGGTGGGGTAAGTATGAACAAAACCCTACTAGCACTAAGACTAGAAGCTTTGTTTGGTATTGGAGATCTGATGTTGGTAGGAGGAAAACTCCTAGCACGCTGAAGATGAGATGGCAGAGGAGAGATCTCAAAACTATTTTTCTAAGCTAACTAGAATATAGGATAAACAATACCTTGTGCTCTCTGGCTTCACATGTACAGTGGATCTACTAGAGTGTAAAATTAAACAAGTACTGGGAATGATTAATTTGAAGCTTGGGGCTTCAAAATGCACGTTCATGTCAAGGTAAAGTGTTGAGCTACCAGAGTATGAATAAGGCTATATAATAGAAATGAATATAACAAAAATAGATAATGGAAATATATATAAAATGGAAATGGATAAGGATAGGAACTACTTCAATCTAAAGCTTGAGGCTTCAGACTGCACGTAACATCCCCAGCGGAGTCATCAAAAGCTATTGGGTGAATATTTTGTCATCAAACAATTGACAATAAAATGGGTATATCAATCACAGTACAAGAAGATTTATATGGCAAAAAGTGTGGTTTTACTACATCATAGTGAGATAAATCTCTCCTCTCATCAAGGGGAAGTTCCCTATAAACTACATATATATATATATATATATATATATATATATATATATATATATATATATATATATATATATATATATATATATATATATATATATATATATATATATATATATATATATATATATATATAAGTAGAAAATAACACTCAAAGTAGGATAACACCATCCATCTCTTTTTTTTTAGAGATGATGTTCATATAACAAGAGAGAAATCTTGGTTGATGACTGAAAACATTCCTCTTCCTTCAGAAATGATATTCAACAAATAGTAGAAAATCTTCTCGAGCAGTAACTAGGTCTACGAGAAACCCATGAAAGCACAAAGTCTTTCATTGCTCCCCTTAACTACTTATATATATATATATATATATATATATATATATATATATATATATATATATATATATATATATATATATATATATATATATATAAGTGGAAAATAACACTCAAAGTAGGATAACACCATCCATCTCTATTTTTTTAGAGATGATGTTCATATAACAAGAGAGAAATCTTGGTTGATGACTGAAAACATTCCTCTTCCTTCATAAATGATATTCAACAAATAGTAGAAAATCTTCTCGAGTAGTAAGTAGGTTTACGAGAAACCCATGATAGCACAAAGTCTTTCATTGCTCCCCTTACTAATTTGAAATGGACGTAAAAGTAGAGTGAAGTGCAGCTCAAATTCTCCACCATAAACTACAACAAAATGTAAGATCACAAAGGATAAAAGCAGTTCAAAGCCTTATTGATATCCTTTCCGCTAAAACATGGAAAACATGAACTAAAGGTAATTATAGCAGCTCAAAGTCTTTATAATTAACTTTAAAACATTTCCAGATAATTTCCACACATACTTGGCTTATTTAATCAAATAGATGAGAGATTATTAGGAAAAAAACATAAGAATGATCTCCTAAGCAACACAAATTATTCCAACACAAAGTCTAAAAGTAACCTGTTTCTCATTTATTAAAGAAAATATGATTTACAATCTAAGATCAAAGTCTCAGGAAGCATCTCAATTTTACCATAGTTTTTACTCTTGATTATCAAAAAAAGATCCATTACAAAAGAGGCTCCCTCTGTATATATAGGGAAAAGCATTCAAAATTGAGAAAAGACTTAAATATTAAAATCTAGTCAAAGATGAGTCTCCATTGACTTTGAAATTTTTCCAAATTTTTACATGTAATTAAACATAACAAAAGTACATGTGAAAATGTCTTAAGTCAATTACAAAGTGCATGAGAAGAATGGAGAAGAAATCATGGAAGAACAGTTCAACTTTTGTCATCAGTCTTCTTTAGATGAGCATCATACATGGCAATAGCTGCCTATATCCTGATATTGTCTAGCACAATAATATTTTTGAAAATCACCTTAGCTCTGACCGTAGCATCTCTCACTGCTATGATTGACTTGGCGTGACTGGTTAACCTGGTTCTCAGATTGTCTAGTGTTAACTGATTATCTAAGATATTGTCCACAGAAGCCATTGAGAATGTTTTCTCCTCGAATTCCTTTCAGATCATACCTTCAAACTCCTAAATCATTTCCTCTACTAAAATTAATTGGTTGTCTTAAGAGGTAAGACTGAAAGGTAACTCTTCCAATTTGTGCAACAGATTGATATCACTTTATTCACTAGCATCCTTAGAAGATTTGAGGTCACTGATCAATTACTTAAGTACTCGAATCTTATATATCTATGATTTTTTAGTTTCAATATAAGAATCTCTATTAGAAATGATGTTGATTGATACTAGGGTACGTATTTTCAACTCCTTCATCTTTGTCCATTTGCTAAGATATCTATCTGTGCTTTCGAACTCCTGAGAAATGATATTGATAAGGTCAAATAATTATGATCTTACTTTCCTCATTTTACCCATCTTCTCAGACAACTCTGTGATCAAGGAAATCCCCTATGCATGCATCTTATCCAAGTAGTCTTCAAGTACCTTCCCCCTTAGATAAGTCTTTTCTGCTTTCTAAATTATGGGATCATCTATAGAGAAAGCTTCAAGAGTTACCACTTCCAGGGTAAAAGTGAATCTTCTTATCACCGTGGTCAATTGCTCCACCATCACCTTATAATGATCTTTCATTTCTCTTTCCCTATCAAATTTCTAAACCATAATATCCATTGCAGATTGCAAATCACTCTTAGCGACCTCGTGAGTTATCTTCCCTAACTCAACTTGAGAGATAGAGTAGCTGCTCATATCAAAAAATTTGAGAGTCACATCTTATGGGGGTTTGGCTATTTCCAAAAATTTGTGCCCCTTATCTCCAATCATCTTTGACAAGATCTTTGGCTTCTTGGGGGTCTTAGCTTTCACCAGCACTATTTTACCAAATTCAAAGTCATCTGGAGAGATGGCTTGCTTTTTCCTTTTAGGTGTGAAAGTTGACAACCAAGGTGGGAGAGCAAAAGCACTTATATTAGCAATAGTCCCTGTAGTTGGCATCACTAGGGTAGCACCTGCACTGTTGGTAGATACAATGGGAGTAATGGGCGTAGTATAAGTTAAAACCACACCTGTTGCTAAATGGTTGAAGGTAGAAGTATCTCCGATGTTAAAAGAAGGAGATGACAAACTAGGGATGGATCCTGACAAACAAAGAACATCTCTAGAATCACTTTGAGGGTCACCAAAAATAACTTTAGAAGGAGAGGTAGCTCCAGAAGAGGGAATACTGATTGGATAAATAGGTGAAGGAGTTGCACCAGGTGAGTGGGGTGGAGAAAAATAAATTCATGTGACTGGTTGCGCACCTTCTTGTGGAGATATGTCATGTCCCCTTTTTTCTAGACATTGACAGACTTGATGATTAGCCTATTATATGACCTTCATAGGCTGATAGCATGGATAGAGGGTCATGATGGAGATTGGCTTGGCTTAGATTAGCAGAATTTGTTTTAGTTGGCATTCATTTGGGCTTTTTTGGGCATGTTTGTCTGAGCTCCTATTATTTAGGGATATTTGACATGCAACAAAACACCTTTATTTTGGTATGGTCATGTGTAGAATCACTCCCTGATTCACTAGCTTCAGACGGTTCGAGGATCGGACATATATTGAGGGAGATATTAATATTTGATTGATTTAATCAAATATTAATTATTTAGCCTATTTTTATTTAGAAACCCTAATTCTAATTTAAGAAAACCCTAATTAGGGCAACCACATATTTTTGAGGGTATAAGGTTTTCTCATGGAGGCCATTATTGATTATGCAATGATTATTGATTTTTGATATTGAAGAATTCTTCTGTGAAGACTGACCCAAGGGTTCCAGGATTCCATTTGCATTAGAGAATGTTCCCTCTTCAGTGTGTGTGATTCAGAGGCTATGAAATATCAGCTAATCTATTGCCAAATTGAGAGATAGCTTCATATAGAAGTTATCACAAAGATTTACAGGGTTGAGAGATAACCTCACACAGAAATTATCACAAATATTCCATGTATTTATTTTATTAGGTTTTTGATTCAATAAATTATACAGATAGAGATCTTCTATATTAGAGCCATATATCTTTAGATCTAGGGTTGAAAATAGACAAGTTGTGCTTTATTGGCAGCCGTACGAAGTCCATACAGGTTCGTATAGATCCACGCAGATACCAACCTCGGTAGACAGAGATCCCCAGTGACCGACATCAGCCGACTGAAGACCGACATTGGCAGAGAAGGATCGATAGAGATCGACGCCGGTAGTATATTGACCGACGTCGATGACTGTGTGTTCATCACAGTAGGCTAAGACATACCAGATCCAGATTTATTTCCCAAATTTGTAGAATACTCAAGCTATTAAGGCCGTATTTTCAATATTCATTGTATACCTGACAGAGGTCCTCTATTGTAAGCATATGAGCAAATAAATAAGAGATTATACTGTGATTTATTTATCTATTTGAAGATATTTTGTAGAAATATAGATAAGCAATTCAGAGCTTTGTTTTGGTATTCGAAGGGATATTATAGTGATATCAGAGCTATTTGTGTTTCAATAATCCCTACTAGTTGGGGATATTACAGTGGTATTAGAGCTATGTCTTGCCATCCCATTGGGTAGTTTGGGTAGATTGGTCTGGGCACTCAAGTTATAAAATAGCAGCCAATCATCATGAGTGATAGACGTGATGGTAGCCCAGACTAGGGCCACAGGCATAATGATGATCAAGACACCAGAGAAGTCTACCGTGAGATGACACAGGCACTACAGGCACTCACTACTATGGTAAAGAGGATGAACACACCTATTCGATAGAATGGGGAGCAAGGAGATAACATGAGTGCTACTGTTAATCAGAGACCACAGCTGACCCATTCTAGGATGGTTGATAGGCCTACACGGCCTACGTTTGTTAAGAATGATTCAAAGGCCAACCTAGAAACAACACCTTTGGATCGAGAGGATCTTAATAGTCTACGTAGGAAAAAGCTTTGCTTATACTTCAAAGATCCATATGATGCCAATCACAGTTGTCATTTGAGGCCTAAGGGCAACGCATATCGTGTAATATGGGCATATTGTGAGGATTCAAAATCAGAAGATTTTGAACAGCAGGATAGTTCTAAGGAGTCAGAGATAGAGGCTTCAGAGCCTAAGGTAGAGGTAATGAAGGTGGCTCACCAGGATTCTGAGAGACATGTGGATGAGCTTGGTCATGGTGATTTGGACTCTCAGTTAGTTGCAGAGGATGAGGGAGCTGGAGATTGTGATGATGAGGTAGTTTTAGCAGTAGCTTCTTCAGAGTTAGATGAGGTTGAGTCTGATGCTAGCATTCAGAGTGTTGAGGTATGTTTAGAGGATAGTACATTGAGTGTTGTTGGTAAGTACATTCCTACAGTTGTAGCTGAGGAACATGTTGGAGCTGACACACATTTTTAGGATTTGGGAGTACCTGGTCCTGATGAGTTTGGCATACCAGTGGAGTTGAGTCTCTATATTGATTCTTCTCACACAGATGATAGTGTGGTATAGTTGGTTGTGCCACCATTGTAGAGGGATCAGTTATGGGATAGATTGGCACCATATTTTGTAGATGGAGTTGGCAGTTACAAGTTACATAGCCTGCAGTATCGACACATCTAGGGTAGTTGTGATTTCAGAGTTTGTTTCAGTTGGAATTCATTTGGGCTTTTTTAGGCATGTTTGTCTAAGCTCTTATTATTTAGGGATATTTGACATGCAGTGGAGAACCTTTATTTTGGTATGGTCATGTGCAGAATCACTCCCTGATTCACCAGCTTCAGATGGTTTGAGGATCAGACATATATTGAGGGAGATATTAATATTTGATTGATTTAATCAAATATTAATTATTTAGCTTTTTATTTAGAAACCCTAATTCTAATTTAAGAAAACCCTAATTAGGGAAAGCACATCTTTTTGAGGGTATAAGGTTTTCTCATGGAGGCCATTATTGATTATGCAATGATTATTGATTTTTGATATTGAAGAATTCTTCTGTGAAGACTGAGCCAAGGGTTCCAGGATTCCATTTGCATTGGAGAACATTCCCTCTTTAGTGTGTGTGATTCAGAGGCTGTGAAATATCAGCTGATCTATTGCCAAATTGAGAGATAACTTCATATAGAAGCTATCATAGAGATTTATAGGGTTGAGAGATAACTTCACACAAAAGTTATCACAAATATTCCAATTATTTATTTTATTAGGTTTTTGATTCAATAAATTATACAGATAGAGATCTTCTATATTAGAGCCATATATCTTCATATCTGGGGTTGAAAATAGATAGGTTGTGCTTTATTGGTGGCCATACGAAGTCTGTACAGGTTGGTACAGATCCACGTAGATACCGACCTCGGTAGATAGAGATCCCTAGTGACTGACATCAGCTGATTGAAGATCGACATCGGTAGAGAAGGACTGACAGAGACCGACGTCGACAGTATATCGACTGACGCCGATGACTGTGTGTTCGTCACAGCAGGCCGAGATGTACCAAATCTAGATTTATTTCCCTGATTTGTAGAATACTTAGGCTATTAAGGCTGTATTTTCAATATTCATTGTATACCTGACAGAGGTCCTCTATTGTAAGAATATGAGCAAATAAATAAGAGATTATACTGTGATTTATTTATCTATTTGAAGATATTTTACAGAAATACAGATAAGCAATTCAGAGATTTGTTTTGGTGTCCAAAGGGATATTACAAGATAGAGCTTCTATTCCCTGTTGACTTACAAGCCTATCATCTATTTCCATCTACCATGTTGCTGGTTATTTGACACTTTGGTTCTCAACCTCCATATCTATCATTTCTAGCTCTTTCTCTACAACTTTTGATTTCTTGGATATAAAAATGATCCTAGGCTTATGGGTCCTAAAAGGAGAAGGAACATCACCTTTATTCTTCATCCAATTTTTTGCCTTTCTTGTTGTTTCTTCTTGAAATTTGACCTCTGATCCCATGATGAATTATTTTAAAGTGATCCCCTTATTTGCTAACTAATCATTGATGTTTGCTAATATTGTTCAAATCTCATCCTTAAGGAGGCCAACTCTTTCTGAGACTATTGGATTAGAGGAAGAAGAGCATTAGTGACTTGTTCAGTGTGATATCTAGTATTGATTAGCTCCCCATCATCTACTAGATTTAGAGGGATATCAGTGAGCCATAAATATTCTATTTGTTCTTGAGATAGTCTGTTGTAGTCCATCTTCCTAATATCTTCTACTGTCCTTAAATCTATCTAGACATCTTTGATCATGGGCTCATAGAATTGAGTCTTCCTCTTGATCATATCTTTGACACCTCTGTAGTCAAAATTGGGCCTCCTTTTAAAATGATTCATGGTTACAAGTTGCATTTCAGTCTCCATTGCCCTTGATTTTGTAGCAGTCAATATTGAGTACTTGTCAATTTCAATTGGGAACCTGAAACTAGGTTTCTTAAGTTCCATCTACTTATTGTGTATGAAAATAATTTACTTACACAACTCCATCAGGACTAATTTATCTGAGGGAAATCTTGGGAGCATATAGGGATAACCTTGGAAAAAGCCAACCCATAGATAACAAAAAGAAGAGAACTGTAAAAACATACAACCGAAGTCATTCACAATAGTCCAAGCTTCATCTAACACTCTTTTTTATTCTAATTGGGAGTTGAAGAGACACAAAAATACTATAAACAAATTGTCATTTATCCTCCTAAAATGATGGATTGAACCCTTCAATGTCAACTGAGGGTAATATTGATATATCGGGGTTATTTTTTTGTCTCCCCTCTAATGTTAAGCCTAAAAAGTTTCTCATTGAAGCTGCAATGTATACTAGGTATGAAGTGATGTAGAAATTTGAGGTAGTAGACACCTTTGTTAATTGCTCATGTAGAGCATTGCTGATTTGTTCACCTCAAAAAATGACTTATTTCCCTTGGAGGATTATTTTTATGAAGGGATACATCCATTTTTGAAATTGAGAAGAACATGGTAAACCTCGTACTCTGCTTAGAAGAGTAATTAAGTCACCAACTTCTTCTATAAATTCGCTCCTCAAAAAATTCCATGGCCATCTAGACAAGTTTGCTCTGGGAGTTTTGAGCCGTCTATTATTGATCACCTTCTTTGCCTTCTCAGGATCTTTATCATATTCCTTTTGTGCTTCAACAAATTCAATCTTCAACACTTCAGTAGTAGGAGGGCACATGAACACTTTATCAATGAACTCAGGGTCTAGCCAAATTACTATGTTGCCACTAGCATCTACCATAGCCTTGGTATCTTTGTTGTAGAATTGGGTGCACTAGAGAATGAATTCTGTGTGATGAGCTGCCATAGGAAAAGAAGAGACCAAATGAATATTTCTCTCAATTATCCTTTTCATTTTAGAGCTCAGATTGTTTGCCTTGGTTCTCTCTACAAACTCAACCATATCTATGTGTTTGATCTCTATATCCCTAATGTCATTGACATGAAAAGTAATTGAGGTGATTGGAAAAACACCTTGATATTGGTACTTCATTGTCTTCAACTTCTTTGGAGAAACCTCAATTATTGGGATGAGCCTTTTTTGAAAGTACGTTGATGAAGAAGGAACTTGAGGAGAAACTGTGATAAGAGTCATGATCACATAATTAGGGGAAATATTGGCAATCTAGGAAAATTGCACATTGGATGATCATGACTAGGGAAATGCGCTTGAAAGGTCTGAGGTGTGAGTAGGTTAGAATGTGAAAGGGAAGTGGGCTCAGAAGACAAGAAAAATGAAAATTTTCTAGAGTTAGTCAAAATGAAGGGAAGGTATGCATGGACGGCAAAAAATTACCACCCTTACATGTTGAGCACTATCTTCATGTATAGGCAGCAAAAATTTCCACTTGTGCACATTAGGAAGAAAGGTTTGCATCAGGTTGTGCATAGGTGACAAAAATTGCCACCAATGCACTTAATTAGAAGTTTCATGTAAGGGCAACAAAAATCTCCACCCTTGCACATATTGGCTAAGAATTCTATTAGGGCAACGATTTTTTCTGCCCTTACATGAGGAAAGACAAAAAGGTAGTATTGGTGGTGAAAATCACCGCTTTTACATGGAAAGGGTGGAGAATGTGTAAGGGTGGCAATTTTTGCCGCCATTACATGAAAAGAGTGGCCGATGGGTGTGAAGGGAAGAGGGTTGAGGCACGGTGAGGTTGTCTCATCAACAGGAAAAGGAGGGAAGAGAAGACAAAAAGGAGAAAAACTAGAAAAGAAATTAAAGAAAAAAAACAACTACGAAAAAGAGAAGGAAAACAAAAATAAAAGTAAAACTAAAACTGAAACCCTACCTAAAAAACAACATGAAATGATGCTTGAATCTGACTAAAACATGCCTCCTCTTGGTCACTTGATCATCCAGGGGTAGGGAAGAGGAGAAACAAAGAAGAATGAAAGAAAATGAGGTATAAAAGGGGGTTAAATGGGGTGAAAATCACCCCTAACCACTCAGCGTGCACTACCATAAATGCCACATGCAAAAAATTGAGACCATGTAGGGGCAGTAAAATTTGTTGCCTCTGCATGTGAGGTTGGAAGAAGGGATGTAGGGGCGACAAATTTTTTTTCTCTTGCATGAAAGAAAGGAGAAATGCAATGGCAGCAATTTTCACCGCTCCTGCATGAAGGATGCAAGGGTGGCAAAAATCACCGCTTTTGCTTGGGAAACTCAAAACCACATGTAGTGGCAGCAAAAAATGCTGCTCCTGCATGAAAACACAAGAAAAAATCTAACTCTGAGAAATGAAAATTTGGTCATCTAATCACATCAAGATCATAATTATTTTCACATTTTTTGGGAAAACATAACAAGGGAACATCACAAACTTTTAATGACGCTAGTTGAACAAACACGAGATCAAGAAAAACTTTCCTCGAAGGACAAACTTAGAGTGAAAAACATGAAATAGACAAGTTTCATAGGGTTTGTTCCAAAAATGAGCGTAGCTAATTTTGGGAAAAAAAATATATACTTTAGAATCACTCCTAATAGCCTATTACATGCACTAGGGACGTAGATGTGAGACAAAGTATTGGCCACATGTCCAAGAAGATTTCATTCAAAATTTTACTTTTTAAGATGAAAATCCTTTGGTAAAAAATGCTTTGTAGAAGTATAAAATATTTGTATGTTATTGGTGAGAAGAAGACTTAAATATTACAATAGACTAATCTTTACAACAAGAGACAACTATAAATTTATATGTAACTATCCAAAATTACAAGGCAAGCAAACAAAAAGGAACAAATTTTCATCAAACCATATCATAGGATTGTAGATGATGAAGAATTAACAGAGTCCACTAATAGTGATGAGGACTTATATTTGAATGGATTATTTAAACCAGAGTGAAATATGAAAGATCCCAAATCCAAATTCATCGACCAAAATGATGATTAATAAATATTAAATCTTAATATCCAATAACAAGAAGGAATAAAAAAGTGTAAGATTCCTTTTCAAATGGCTCCATCAAAATATATCAAGAACTAAGAAAGAATTTGGTAAGAAATATTAGGATAGAACCAACACCAAAGCTTGACTTTGGGTGACGACTAGACATAAAATGAAACCTTATAAGCAATATAATTATTATGAGATTACTAGGATGTTTATCCAAAAAAATTTACTGAAGTAAAAGTTGTGGACCCTTGTTTAGGTGAAATGCACATAGAACTAAATGAGTGCACAAAACCTATGAAAAAGTTACCTTATAGGTTAAACACTAACATGAAGCTAAAATTAAATTGTGAATTGGATCACATGTAAGATGTAGACATTATATATCCAGTGGAAAAGGTAGAATGGGTTACCCCAATGGTTATGCAACCTAAGAAGTATGGGGAAATCAAAGTGTGTGAGGACTATTGTGCATGAAATCAACATTGTATAAATTATAATTTTCCAAATCCTTTCATATATGAAGTCTTGGAGTCCATCATAGGACATGAAGTGTACTCTTTCATTGATGGGTTTAGTGGGCACCACCATTTTCCAATCATAGTACAGGATCAAGCCAAAATAAAATTTACAATAGAGTGTGGGTATTTTGCATATAATGTAATGCCATTTGGATTGAATAATGCTTCTGTTTTATTCTCTAGGCTAGTGGTCACATCCTTTAAATATTTCATCCAATTTTATTTAAGTATAACTAGATGATTGGGCTATATTTTCTTTGTTCAAGGATTACTTATGTAAGTTGTCTTATGTTGTAATGATCAAGCTATGTGCATTGTGCTAAACCTAAAGAAGTGATTGTTCTTCAAACCTTTTGATATTTTTTTGGAACACAGATGTCAGGATGGGATCTTGGTGGACCAAGCCAAAATCAAAATAATTATGGGAATTCCACCTCCAACAAGCTCTATATAGGTGGTTCATTCGTAGGGCATACATGATACTACATGAAATTCATAAAAGGCTATGTAGATATATTTACCCCAATGGAGAAGTTATTATGCAAAGATATAAGTTTAGATTGGACAAATGAGTACCAAACAACATTATTGGATCTAAACTAGAGATTGGTTATAATTCCCATTTTGGTATTTCTTGATTGGAGCAAACCTTTCCATGTTCATCTAGATGTTTTAGGAACTATAGCAGGATTTTTTCTTGCTCAACCAAGAGACAGAAGATTAAACAATCTAATCCACTTGCAAGTCATAAACTATCAACTGTAGATAAAAAATATACAACTATAGAGCAAGAATCTTTGGCCATGGTGTTTACAATCCAAAATTTTAGACATTACCTTCTAGAAACACCATTTAAATTTTCATTGATCATCAAGTTATGTGATAATTAATAATCCTATTTTGGGGGAAGGATATCTCATTAGATGATGTTATTCCAAGAGTTTCAATTCAGGATCAATGTGAAGCCAAAAAGGTAAAATGTGGGGCCAAATCATTTGAACCAAATATATAATGGAGAAGAACTACAATATGAATCACTAGATGCTTATTTGTTTCACATATCTATGATTCCTAAGAACATGGAAGACATCACACATTTTTTAGAGCATGGAGATTCTTTGATGAGACTCCTTAATAATTTGAGGTGGCTAATGTTCCAAATCCACTCTTCATAGTAAAAATAAATAAAAATTAGTTGATTAGTAGAACCATCCTGTTCAACACCATTAATGTTTTTCTATATAAAATGGGAAAGATGATGTATTATAAAGAGTGGTTTTAGAACATGAGCAACATCAACTTCTTGAGGCACATCAAAGAATCATAGGTGTAAATTTCACAAGAGAATCAACTTCAAGGAAGATATTGAAAATTGGTCTATAGTGGCCTACTCTATTTCATTATGTACATCGGTTTGCAAAATATTATGGTATCTACCAAAGGATGGACAATCCTAATCAGAGAGATGAGATGCCATTGAATCCTATGATATAGTAGAAGCAATTTAAACAATGGGGAATTGACTTTGTAGGGATAATCAATCCACCTAGTAATTACATTAATTAAAGATAAATCATCAATTTGATGGACTACTTCACCAAATCGGTGGAAGCTACTTCAACCCCAAACTACAATGCTAAGGATGCAACCAAGTTCCTATATGAAAATATTATAACTAGATTTGGGTGATCAAAATGGTTAGTGATAGTGTTAGGTATTTCCTAAATAAAACCATCAAGGCTCGGATAGTATATTTTATGATATCACACCACAAAAGTAAAACTTATCATCCACAAGAAAATTGACAAGTAAAGGCATCAAATAAATTCCTTGGCATGATGCTCACCAAAATACGTAATGTGCAAAGAGATGACTTGGAGAATCAAATTCCTATGATCCTATGGGTGTATAGTAAAAATTATAAGTGTACGATAGGTTCCATGAAATTTTAGATGGTTTATGGAATTGAAGCAATAATGCCCATGGAATACATAGTTCTTAGTCTATACATTGTAATGATTATGAGACTAGGGGATCAATATTATCTACAATCATGGTTGATGGGATTTGTTGGAATATTATCATTGATGTCAAAGGAATTATAATTAATGTAATTAAAGTCAACATAATTTTCAATAAAAATATCAATGGAATTGTCAAAATGTTGACAAAAAATGTTAACAAAAGTGTTGACAAAAATGTAAATGGTCACATATTTTTCTGAAGAGGTGCCTCTTGGATGGGATGCCTCCTATGTGAAGATCCTTTAAAGGATATATAAGGCAGATAGAAGGTTGAGAAAGATATGGAAGTTGAAGTGTGAGATATGTGAAGATTAATAAAGAAGAGAAGGAAGTAAGTGTGTGGAGAATAGAAAGTTATAGCATACAAACACATGCAAATTTGAATAATAGAATTAATTATTTATATATTTAAAGAATAAGCATATTTTTATGGAGAAGAAAAAGCAAAAATTTAATTTGACATCATCCATTGATAAAGCAATAGTAAAAAGGTGGAAATATTATTTCAGTAAGAAGTCGGTGCCTCAAAAAAAGAGATTGGTGTCTCTTGCTAAGTTGGTGCTTAGCAATAGGAGATTGGTGTCTCTAATAGGTTGTTTCCTATGAAGTTTATAAGAATATTATTATTATATGGTCAAATTTAGATGGTATTTCCAAGTAGGTATTCATTTTTTGTTTTTCCCCAAAAGGGTTTCCATGTAAATATGGTGTCAATCTATGTCATTTTTATTTGAATGATTTGATTATGGATATTAAGTTTCATTAAGCAAATATTAACTTATATTTATTCACCCCCCCCCCCTCAGTATAAGTGTGTGCTTAAAAATTGGTATCAGAATGGTTCCTTAAAAAATAACCTAACTGCTAGAAGGTAGATCTTGTGAGCACACATGGCCAGATAAGAAGGTTTCTCCACAAATAAGGATCTGTGGAAAGAAAGCTAGTGGGAATAATTCCAAAGTCATGATTGTTATTGTCTAGTTTATCAAAAATTAGAGTTTGTTAAGATTTTACAATGTGATTTAGCAAAGGAAATCTAAGACAAAATTTAGAACATCTATGAAGGTGAAAAAAGTGTGAAGAAAGCAAAACTCCAAACTCATAGGAGACAATTTGAAAGCTTGAAAATGAAAGATGAAGAAAATGTTGAGGCATATCTTATTTATGTGGATGATATTTTTAACACCATTAGAGAACTCAGAGAAAATTTTGAAGATATAATGATTGTGTAGAAAGTATTAAGGTCTCTCCCCTTAAAATTTGATTCTAAAGTCTCCATCATTAAAGAAATGAGAGATCTAGATACACTAACAATGGATGAATTGCATGGGATCCTCATGACATATGAATTAAGGACCAAAAAGGAAAAATATTGTAAGAAGGAAGTGTACACACATTATATTTTCAACCTTTATAAATTATTGATGTTTTCTCTCTATAGTCATATAAAATCTCTAAATTGGTAGTTTGAGTGTGGCTTGTGACACCCAATCTATAGGTACTTTTTACATGATCTTATAACCCTTATAGAAACCTTTTTACTCATTTCCAATCATCCAGAACATTTTGAATGATCATTCCACCTCATCCAAACAACATTCCCCATGCCAATCCTATTCCCCTAGGTTTCAAGCTTGTAGGACAAGAGTGCCCCATTTGGACTATAGCACCCCATAGAGAAGTGTCTCATTTTTGTCAGTCTTATTAATTTACACTTTGAGCCCCAATGGTAATTTTCATCTGGTCCTTATCCTTAATTAGGTCAACATAGCACAAATACATCTGACCCATGACTAATTGTTCCCTATAAAAGCCCACTCAAAGCTCATTTATAAAGGAGGTGACAAAACTTACAAAATAGGGAAGAATACAAACCAAGAACCAAGGCAAACTTACCTATTATTTGCACACAATCACCCAACATAGCTACAAACCTACTCAAATAATCATACCAAGTGCTAGCCACCTCAAACACTATCAATTTGGCATTTGCATTTGCATCACACTATTACACAAATCACACTAGGTGGGAGAACTACATGTCTTGATCCCTCTTTGAAGTATTGGTATGTAAGCAGTGTGCCCACGAAAGGGGTGTGGATTGCACATTCAGTCCATCTTTCATACTAACCCCCCTCTTTATCAAGTGACTCAAATGTCATTTTATCAAGCATGATGGAAGGTTAGGGTTCAAAGACAAAATCAACTCCACAATGAGTTCTATTAATGAACAACACTTGATTTTTCATAGGTATGCTCACACAAGCACAATGTAACTATTTAAAAAGTTTTAAGTCTATAAGACCAGTTTAGATAACAATGGGAGGAATAGATAATAACACTAAAGCATCCACTTTTCAATGCTCTTATCCTTTTGATGAATAAAATTTAGATTTAAGTCTATGATATCTTCCTAGTCCTACACAACCATTTTCAACCTTTGTATTATCCATCTCAGTCTATTTTCTAGCTTAGTTGTATTTCTTCTTATTTATTATTATTTTTAGAAAGGTGAAAAAGACAAACAGTTGCACAAATCAGGACTGTATTTATTGATATATTCTATATTGATTTATTAATCTAGACCCTTAACTAAAATAGGAATAAAACTCCATTATTATTAGATAAATTAAAACATTTGGTGAAACTGACTTACTTTGTTTGTGCCCAACAACCCTAGAAACCCTAGGGAAAATTATTTATTGATTTTATCAATATTATTCTAATTCTTATTGCATATATAAATTAGAATTTCACATTTAATTTTTAAAATTCACCATAGTAATTTTAAAAATAATTTTATTTCAAACCCTAGGTTAATATACTAGGTCCCTTTGCTTCTTGAGGCATCACCTTACATCTAAATCAGTTTTATCATTATTTTATATAGTAATTCACAAGTGGCTCCTTTCAAAGACCTAAGATGTCTCTACTAGGTCTAATGATATACATGAATGCAAAAGTTTTTTATTCCTCAATGTAGAGTTTTATTATATGCCTTGTATGTCTAATTCATTTCCTTCATAAGAAGGAACACATGCATGCTATTCCTTTTATTGATCAGCTTTACATGCATTTTTTATACCTTTTGTCTCACCTCCCTTAGATCCTCTAACCCATGCCAAGTCATGTTTCATGGGAAATTTTGGTCTTTCCCAAGTCACTAATCATCAACAGAGAGCCCAATTGACACCTTTTGTCCATTCACCACTTTGACCTATCGATTATCTGCTTTCTCCTCTCATAGCTACTATTAGACCTATATAACTAGTAGATAATGCAGTTAGTGTTATTATTCGATGTGCCACCATACCTCCTCCCCTAGTTAGGAACCCCACCATCCTCTTATTCCTTCTCATCCTAGGCCTAACCCACTTAAATAGGCATATCTGTATAGGGCATATGATATTTTCAATTAGTTGAAAAACACACCAGTTAAGATTTCCATGTTAGAACTACTTTAGAAATAAAATGTGTTCAAGGACATTCTTCATCAGGCACTCACTCAGACTTTTATACCCATTGATTCAGAGCCTTCTTATTTTGCATTAGTGGTCAACACATTAAAAACTATAGAAGATGTTATTTATTTTGATCATGAGGACATGCCTTCTCAGATAGTTATTGATTAAAGTTTACCACTATTTATACAAGCTCAAGTTAAAATTAGTGTTGTTTAGATATTTTTAGTTGATAGTGGTTCCAGACTTAATATATGCAATATTACATTTTTATAAACCATGGGTGTAGATATGGATTCCATGAAAAATTCATATAATAACATTAGAGGTTTTGATGATATAACATGATAGACATTAGGCACCATTACTTTGGATATCATTGTAGGGCCCAAAACCATCTTTACATAGTTATAGGTCATGTTAGGTCCTCTTCATTATAAAATTTTACTTGGATAACCTTGGATACACACTATGGGGGTAGTTCCTTCCACTCTTCATCAATGTGTTAAGTTCCTCCATGAAGGATACCTATACACATGCCCAATAGATAACCAACCATTCAAATATTATAGAATTATAGAATCAAATTTGACTATTTTCCTATATGGGACACCTTATATCATAGTTCAATAACCACCTTATCACATTTCTCTTAACCAGATAGATACATATGAGGTAGGATAGAATAACACATCTCACACTATTCCACTTATAGTTATTTCCTTAGCTCTAGATACTCAGCCAATTATAACAGCTTCAACCATTCCAGTTACTCCATCAGTCACAGTTCCTACACTTATTAGAATTATGTAATCACTGATAGCAGTTCTAGTAGTCCTAGTTGATTTTATAAATATAGCTCTTCAGGTAGTCACAACCACTTCACTAGTTATATATACTCTTGGAGCACTGTCATCTTCTCCTACTATAGTTGATGAAACTCCCATAGCATAGTTTCCCCTTGTGGTAAATTTTGAGTTACCATATGTCCATGATGTTGATATAGATTCCTAGGCCAATTCACCACCAGCTTCGCCACTTCCATCAAGGCCACCTAATACTAGATCTAAATTCCCTAGAGGAGGACCAACATCTTCACTACCAAAATGACCCTCATTTTTCCTTAAGTAGGATGGCACCACTATAAGTGATATATCTTCGACTACATAGATATCACAAATCTTACTAACACCTGAGGAGATAGCCACCATGTATACAGAGCCTGTGGCATATGATGATACTTATGATGATGATGATGATCTTGCGGCATTTGATGATGGATGTGATCCCTTTCTCCATCTCCATCCCCAATGAGCTCCATCCTTCAACCCTTTACCCCCTCCAACTTAGTCTTTTACATCATTGTGTACATATTGCTTTACTCACATTATTCTACATAGTTTTTTTCTTACTTATACATTATTTCTTAGCTTACTTGTATATAGTTTCTTTCTACTTGTACATAATTTCTCAGCTTACTTGTACATAGTTTCTTTTCACTTTCTTATACATAGTTTCCTTATGACTAATTGTACATAACTTATTTCAAAATACCAAAAAAAATACAATATTTAAAAATACCAAAAACAATATAACATGTCAAAATACAAAAAACATTCAAATAACTCAAAACACCAAAAAAAATTCAATTATATGCATTATCCATGCTTTACATTTCTACTACCATGCTAGACTTACATTTTGCTGTTATATGTTATTGTTTGTCAATTTATCTACATTACCATGATTCACTTGATCTTCTTTGAGTGTGTGTGCAGTGACACCCAGATCCTTGATTACTTCACTCTACCCATTGAGGGGGCATATTACTTTTACATTTGAGACATACATCAACATACCTACCCATCAAGAGCATCTTCTATATGACTACACCATCTAGGTTATGTCATTCCTACACCATGCACTCTAGTTATCATGTTGATGTATATTAATTACTAGCCTACACAAATTATTCTATTGACACTCACTAGTATATAACACTTGTTTATTTATTAGCATCTACCTAGTCTTATACTACATGTTTTATATACTTTCACTTCTTGCTTTAATAAATTAGATGCAATAGTATTTCCAAAATTTACATGCCTTTTTTTCTTAATTTGAGTCTCTAGATGTGATTGTATTTATCATTTCCTATTTTGTTATTTGTGTGTGCTTTAGGAGATTTGCCAATATCCTTTGGTTGTACTCTTGTATGTGCTTGTGGCCCTCATGTTAATCTTTCTTGTTTGTAATTGTATGTGTATGTGGGCATTTAAACATGCCTTATATGCTTTATTTTCTCAGTTTGAGTGATATTTACCCATGTCTCTTATTTTCTTGGCCCCTTGGCCTCTTTTGTATGCTTCTTGATTCTTGCCTTGCGTGTTTGTTTACTTGTTTGCGTCTCAATTATTTGCAATGCCATGATCCACATCATTCATAATTTTGCCTTCTTGGATGCCATTATGAACATAATGATCCATCCCTACTTGAAAACTAACCAAATTTATAATTTTAGTTTAGTATACTACACATGTTATTACAATTCTATATCTATCTAGGTATACCCCTATTGATCTAATAATCTCCAACATAAACTATGCTAAATGTTGAGACATATTTTCTATCATCATTACTATATCATGTATTTCATAGAATAACACATTTACAGGACTCTTTATTTTGAGGGTAGTCATTGTAGGGTCTTCATTCCTACCCTTAGAAGAGGGGGCAACAAAAAAGGGTTTTGTCATAGAGATCAGAGCCCTTTACCGATTAAAATTAGTTTTTAGAACACTTAGAGCAACAATCAGAATTCAAAACATGCAAAACAAACTAGAAAAATAAGGACAAACATAGAACAATAATCATAAATAGTAAAGGACAAGAGTTCCCCATTAGACTATAGTGCCCTATAGTAAAGTGTCCACTTTTTGGTGCTCCTGTCCAAATAGCCAAAAACCTAAAATTTTCAAAAATAGAAAGAAAGGGGGAATCATACATGGCATGATGGCTCCCGCTTCCAATTTTAGATTGGAAAATTGATATAACTTTCATATTAGCATCCATGTTATAGACACTAATGAATGGGGGAAATGTGCACAACACATCTACCTTCTTTTATATCCAACTCACTGTGTTACCCAGGTATTCTCAGTAGTTGCATGCCTTATTCCATCTATAGGTGGTTGGCATCATTTCAGAGTGGATTTCATATAAGCCTTGTTCTCAATTTTATATTGTCTTTCATACAATCTTAATCTCCACATTTCAAAGTGGCCAAGATTGGCCTAGTTCTCAATACACATTTGACTATCCATGCTACATTGTCATAATATAGAGCATTCATGGGCTTCATGAGCCATCTCATACAACACCACATTCATATCAGTATTAGCTCATAGTTCACACTTAGTGAACAATGATGGAGCCAAATGAATAACTAGCCTGTGTATTCTTTAGCAACCTACTTAGAGGGATTAGACACACAGTCCCAACATCGATTAACTCATATATGATCATATAGCTTCGCTACATAGTGGGTGATGGAACCAAAGATTTAGATTTTATATTCTTGATCCACCCTCAGGGAATTGAGCACTCAACTATATTCATGATATTAATTTTGGTGCATCACATACCTAACATCACTCGACATCACTCAATATCACTCAACATCATAACAGGTTTTGTATTACTTCATGTACCCAATGAGGTGTATTCATTCCTTTTTATTTCTTTTTCTTTTACCCAGCCTTTATACATTCTTATATTAGACATAACATGTCTAGTAAGAAATGATCTAATCCTTATTTTCTCTTTTATATTTATGCTTTACACTATGTTTTCTCTACACACACTTAACATAACATATCATCATGGGCTTCACCCTTGCAGATAAGTTCAGGTATACTTTCTATTTTTCCTTTATCCTAGTATTTCACTTTTCTGCATCACTAAAATAAAGGGGGGGAATGTATTCATATAAAATGTCCAAATTGTTAGTTTGAGTGTGGCTTGTGACACCCCATCTATAGGGCCTTTTTTGCATGTTCTTGCAACCCTTCTAGACACCTTTTTGCTCATTTCCAGTCATATAGAACCTTCTAAATGATCATTCCACCTTAGCTAGACAATATTACATGTACCAATCATATTCCCCTAAGTCTTTAGCCTGTAGGATAGGAGCACCTCATTTGGACTATAATGCCCCATAGATAAGTGTCATATTTTCAATGGTCTTGTCCATTTACACTTTAGCCCCAATGGTCATTTTCATCTGGTCCTTATTCTTAATTAGGTCAACCTATCATGAATACATCTGACCCATGACCAATTGTTCCTTATAAAATCCCACTCAAAACTCATTTACAAAAGAGGTGACAAAACTTACAAAGAAAATAAGAAGACAAACAAAGAACCAAGGCAAACTTCCTTATTCTTCGCACACAGTCACCCAACACAGCTATAAACCTACTAAAATACTCATACCAAGCCCTATCCACCTCAAACACTATCAATTTAGTATTTATACATACATCACACTATTGCAAAAACCACACTGGTGAGAGAACTACATATGGATTGATCCCTCTTCAGAGTATTGGTATGTAAGTAGCATGCCCACATAAGGGGTGTGGATTGCATGTTTAGTACATCTTTAACACTAACCCCCCTCTTTTTCAAGTGACTAAAATGTCTTTTTATCAAGCATGATGGATGGTTAGGGTTTGAAGATAAAATTAGCTCCATAGTGAGTTCCATTGATAACCAATACTTGATTTTTCATAGGCACTCTCACACATGTACAATGTAACTACCCAAAAGGTTTCATATCTTTTTGATCAGTTTGGACAACAATAACAAGAATAGATAATAGTGTTAGATAACAAAGCATCCTCTTTTTGGTGCTCTTATCCTTTTGCCCAACAAAAGCTAGATTTAGGTTTACGATACCTTCCTAGTCTTGCACAACCATTTTTAACCTCTGTATTAGTCATCTTAGTCTATTTTCCAATTAAGTTGTATTTCTTCTTATTTATTTCTATTTTTAGAAAGGTGAAAAATATAAATAGTTCCACAAATTAGGATTGTATTTATTACTATTTTTTATATTAATTTATTAATCTAGGCCCTTAAATAAAATAGAAATAAAACTCTATTATTCCCAAATAAGTTAAAATACTATCTTCTAGGAACCCATCGAGTCTCAATATCTCTAAGTGCACATCCTAAGGGGTGCATTGGGAAATGGGTGGGAAGACCATTGGTGCTTTACAGGATTGTTGTCCCTTCTACCACTTGCTATCTATACACTTGTCTCCTAAAAACCATTACCCTAAGCTTTGCCTCCTAATTTTTACCCTCCTCTATTCTTTTACCACCTTCATTAGCCCTTTCCCTAACCTAAACCATTCTTTTATAGTTTACGTGACTATGTCAACCATATCTACCTTGTATTCTTATTTGACAAAACTTATTAGGGACTAAGTCGACCCCTAGCTGGCCTAGTTCATGACCTAGTTAATTTTTATCAATTATAATAATAGTTCAACTAGGTCAACCTTATTAGCCAAAATGTTTGAAAAGGTTTAGGGTTATATCTACCTATATAAACACATCCATTTCACCATTATTAAATACTGACAAGATTTATTATTCATTTGTACTTCTTTACAATCCACTCTTCCATCATTCTACTTGAGGAGTCTTAGCTTAGGGTTTTTACTTAGAGAAGAATCTTGTCTTATAGAGAAGTCTTGGATGCTTTGGAATTTATTAATGATCCTTACAAACCACAACAACCTCTTGTGAAACAGCTTTGGCCAAGGGAGAGATTTAGTCTCAACAAGTTCATCTTCTAGGTAAGTATCTCTAACTTTTCTCCTCTCTTTGGTAAATAGAAGTAGCATAAGTAATGGATTTTGAGTAATATCTCTCTCTCCATTGATTACAATTTTACCTATACATACCTTAATTAGGATTCACTTATGCATGTTTACTTTTATGTTTATTAACCCCCACTTTATGCCACAAGATTTGGTGAGAACTAGATTAGATTGTTACTTTACTTTTTATTAGTTTAGTAAATATGAAAACATAGGACCTAGTTAGGGTTATTACATAGTTTTGCTTGAATGGAGACTTTAAAACCCTCCCTTGGATAGTTTTATAAGATTCATATTGGTCATGACCTTGATTATCTAATGTATTCCCAATCAAAAGTGTAAGTAAGATATATCTTCTCTAAGCTAGGATTGATTTGTAGATCTAATGCATTTACCATTTCATACATTCTGGTGAACCCAATGTGAATCTAAACCTTACAAGCTATCTTTCACACTTTTAATTTCTCTCATTTTATTATTTTTCTATATTTATGATACTAGGTTGACCATGATAATATAGTTCAAAATTGTATGCATAGGTTTAACACATGATCACATCAAAATGAGTTTTTTTTTTTGTGTAAGTCTTCATCAGATACATGTTACTAGATCGAATAGGTTGACATAGTACTCTTATTCAGTTCTAGATAACAAACTAAGTCAACTAGGTCAACTTAATCTCCCAGTCAACATCCAGAATAATAGACTATATTAAACAAGTTGACTTAGTCTTACAGTCATTATCTACATAACAAACTAAGTCGACCAAGTTGACTTAGTCATCTTAATATGATTTAATAAATAGTGTTTCACAAAACTAGGTCAACCTAGTTGATGTAAGTGGCAGTTATTGCAAGAAATATTCAAGGCACTCCAATAGAAAATTTAAAATCATCAGCTTCTTTCAACCCACCAAGTTTATTTTATTTCTCTCTCTTTCAATTCAACAATTTATTATAGTTCTATTTTGTGTAAAGTTTGCAATCTTCAAAACTACAATCCTACAACAAACTAAGTTGACCTAGTCAACTTAATTCTATAGCTTGTCTTATGTCTAAAAGACTAAGTCAACCTCATTGACTTATTTATTAAGGACTTTTGCTTCCATAAAATAGTATCAACCCAGTCAACTCTGTTTTATAATGTTTGCATATAGTGTTGTCTAAACTGACTCTATACCATTCTTAATTTTAGAATCAACAACTAATTCCAGTAATTAATGTACACTTTCATTTTTATTTGTTTGCATGCCTAGAGTAGCTTACATAGTCTAATTAGGTGGTTTTTCAAATTTTTGATTAATTGCAATATTTTTATCTTTTTTCACACTACCAAATCACATAACTTTCAAAACACATTTAACATGTTTCTTCCCAAGGCCTAGCTACTTGGATTTCATCACCAAAGGAGAAGACAAATTGGTTTTCTAGCCAAGTATAAACACATGGTTAATGTTATATATTGGAAATTAACTTGAAACCCTTATCACTATGGGATTATGAAGTGAGGGGTTAGGCCCTAATACCAAGATAGTGCCATTGCCAACATAGATCTCTTTCAACGTAAATGCCCTAAAACCATCAATAGATTGCTTTATAGTTACCTATTTTTGGCTATGTTCCCTATCACACTTAAATTAACATTTAATAATAAGCTAAAAACACTAAGGATGACAACTTAGCATTTAATTTTTCAATTGACTACTTCCTCTTTGATCATTATGTGTTATATTGCAAAAAATTGCATTGGGTAATGTTGGCACAAGGTTTTATGTTGTGCACCCCAAATGGGTCATTATCATTGATCCAGTTGTTTATGTTTGCTTCCATTTATTGATTCAAATTAAATTTAAAAATATTTTATTATATTTATCACATTGTCATGCTGTTTGACATAATCTTTTATAGACTATCTCTTTCCCTAACTATAATATTATGTCAACTTGGTTGACCCAGTACTCCTTTCTGCCAATAATATTACAATATTAAGCTAAATTGGTTGACTTTGTATCCTTATCAAGTTATATGCTTCCATATTTATAATACTAAGTCAACCTAGTTGACCTTGTATCTAATTATTTCCCCTGCTCTCCTATTTGAATGACTTAGTTCTTTGTTTCTCTTTCCTTAATATTCTATTCATTTCCTCGAAACATCATGAAGTCCCCTATTAGAATCTTCTTGGGTAATTTTAATATATTTATACACTATATGTGATATTCATTTCACCATTTATTTACCTCACAAGAGAACCCTTAGTTTTGGACACCTCTTCCCCTCCTTCATATATGGATTGTAACATGGTTCAAATCACACTCCAATATGAAGTAAGTGGATTTGATCCTTTTTGTACCTATCAAGATAATCATCATCTCAAGATTTTTAACATAATGTGGAAGAAATTGACAAAATTCTATTGAGAAATCCCACTAATAATCCACCTTCTAACAACCCTACCCCTAATACAAATTCAGGGAGTTCTACAAACACCAACCCACCAGTTGATATGACTCAAATTCTCATGCAAGTCATACAATAAATGAACATAATGAAAAATTATAACCTCTCAAATTATGAAATTACAATGTAATTTGATCAATATGGCTAATCAATCTCTGATTCTCTATCCTCAAGCCAATACCAATTTTATTCCTCCACCTCTTAAAGATGCCTCAGGAAATGTTAATCCTCAACCTATTAGGAATTAAAAAATACTTCAAAATATAAAAAATGAGACTTTATCTCCTTTCATAATGTACATTTATATTGGTAATATATCTCTAAATATCAAGTATGATGGGACCAAATACCCTACATCCTTTCTCAAAACATTTGGTAGTCTCTATAAAGAGTGGATCCAAACTAATACTTTTTACACAACTAAACTTCTAGTTAAAACATTTACTAGTGATGTATTGGAATGGTATAACCAACATCCCCAACATACCATTGGGAAACTTGAGGATTTATTCAATCCTTTAGTTAAAAATTTTTAACATAATGATCTCCCTAAAAATTGCCTTAGCCATTTCATCAATGCTAAGCAATCTCCCACTGAGTCAGTCGATGATTTTATCAAATGACATAAATATATGGCCCATAAGACCAACCATAAAATCATCAATGATAATTTATTTAAAATATTTATAACTTATTTAACTCCTTCACTTAAATATAAGGTTCAAACTTTCACTCCTCAAATGCTTAACAAAGCTCTTGACCAAGCCAAAATTCAAGACTTCCTCATGAAGCAATTTGAAACTAATACTAAATTTCTTAAAGTATATTTTAAAACTTTTACCAATGCTATCATTGGTAATACTCCTAAAACTAAAATAGGAATTGTGAAAGTCGACACTCCCTCATATTATCATATACCACTAACTATGCAGCAAATGAAGTAGTTTTTAGTGCCCTCTAAACCCTTTATTTATCTTAATAATTACTAAATGGTATGATCCTAATCAATTTTATTGGTTCCACACCAACATTGGTCATTTTAATGAAACTTTTTGAGGGATTACTAAATTTCTTATCTCCTACGTGCTTGGTGATATCTGCAATCATGAAGCCATGATCTAACTTCATCATCAAGAGTTCGTTACCGCTTCTCAAAAATGACAAGATCCCAAAGATTCTTCTTCTAACAACTAAAAATATTTTTCTACATATAATCATAAATAAAATACCAAGGATGTTTTTGATATTACTATTGAATATGTCTAATATTATAATAATTATCAATAAGTTCATGTAGATAAGGTCAATTATCATCACAATCCAGCTCATAAAGATCCTGTCATAAAACCTAACAAACCTTCTTTGGAGGAAAAAATTATCAAAGATACTACAACCACTCATTTATGTTTAGAATCCCATGAGACACCACCTCCTTCTTCTAAACCCTCAACAAATTCCATTCCTTCAAAATATACCTTACCTTCTAAAACTTTCACTGATTCTTATTCTAAATCCCATTAGAACATTCTCAAAGAACTTAAGTCCATGCCTTATAATATTACACTTATGGAGTTAGTTTGTACTTCCTCTTATCATCACAAATTCCTCATGAAATAATTATAATAAATTTAAGAACCATCCTTTATAGATGAATAACCACCCTCTATTGAGCATCAACCTACCAACATGCATACCATTGAATCCATGTGTCCTTCTTCTAAACTATCTATTGATATTCTTTAAGAGGAGATGATTAATAATGAAATCATTTTTCATGTCAATGATCCACCACTATTCATTAAAATATCCATTAATACTAACCTTATTATTATAGTTTTAGTTGAATAAGGGTCTAGTTTTAATTTGACATCTTTGTGGCTCATCCAAAAACTTGGCTATAATAAGTATCATCTCAAGAAAATATTCCTCACCTATCATGGATTTGATAAAACTAATAAAAATCCACTTGATTTTATTTGGCTTGCCCTAACAATCAGACCTAAGACCATTCAAACTAAAATTATGGTCCTTGATTTACCTCTATCTTATAACATACTCCTCAGTCACCCTTATAATCATAAAATCAAGGCCATTGCCTCTTTTGGTAGCTAATGCATCAAATTTTTACATAATGGCAAAGAGTATAATATTGAGGATGATACTAACCCTTGGAGTATTCAAATTCCTATATTAATATTGCATTCCTACCATCAACAGTGCTCCCTTACTTATATTCATCAACATCAATCCATATTTACTAGTCACTCTCACTAATTCAGATGATTATGACCCTAATGAACTGCAATAGACTTGAAATACTACTAAGCTACCTCCTTACATCTCAGAGTGTGTTCCTCCTTATTTATTACCTTGTGATCACACTATTCCTCTCATTGATGAGATCACAAAATTTCCCCCTTCATGTAATGCTCAGTAACCATCTTACCCAAAATATACCTTCACATGCAATGAATATAATGTGGCCAAATTATTCCAAGATCCTCTAATCATGTCTCCATGTAAGTTCAGTAACCTCAAAATTTCACCTTTTGAGATTCCCCTTGAATCTCAAGCATGTACCATCTCTCTAACCTATGATGATAATTACATCATGACCCAAGCTAAATCTTGAGACTTGGATGTTCAATATTATCAAAACACTTTAGATCAAATACATGCTTTCAATCGAGATGTTCACACCTTTTCCATGGATTCTAAATCAACTCCTTAAGGTCATGTACTTATTGTTAATTCTACACTTCTTGATACTCCATGGTGGTTGAATAAATCCTCCCTTTTGAACCTCTGGATATTTTTGCATCTTCTCTACCAACTAGATATCCCATCATTACATATAATTATTTCCCCATCAAATAAACTAACAATACACCAATCTCATCCACTCATTCTACTCCTCTAAATCCTAAGATTACATTAGATTCCAAGACCATAGATGTCCATCAAATACATTCTGAATATGATAGCCATGGTAATAAAATTCTTGATCTCAAAGTAGACATTGAGTATTACAGTCCTCTTCCCACTTTGCCTAGCAACGAAGCTATTCTTGAATTACTTCATGCCTGAGAACCTCAAATTCCTTATCAATATCACAAACTCAAAAATTTCAAAAACAAATCCCCCTTGTTTCAACAACTTCATCACTAGCATTGATCTTAAAGCTAATCCAATTTCTTCTTTACCAAATGCACCATATTACTTCCAAGATGGTAATGTTATGCTTATCAAAGAAACTACTCACATTGAATATGGTACTCTATCATTTCCTCGACCTATTACAATTTATATCAAACTCACACCCATTGAAAATGATAAATTTAACTTAGTTTTTGATAAATATCATGAGATCTTCACTTGGTCATATGAAGACATGCCTAGTATTGATCTTAACATTATGGTACACAATATCATTACTTATCTTGATGCTAAACCTATGCACAAAAAGTAATGGAAATTTTCACCTAAGGTTTCTACCATATGTCACAAAGAAATTATCAAACTTATTGATGCTAAGTTTATCAAACCAATGGACTATTATAAAAGGTTTTCTAACATAATCCCTATTTGAAAAAATTGTCACCATGGTCATTCACATCTGCATTGATTTCCATAATCTTAATCTTGCTTGTCCCAAGGATAGTTTCCCTCTACCTTCAATATATGCCATTTTTGATTCCAAAATTAGTTATGAAATGTTGTCTCTTATGGATGGTTTCTTTGGCTACAACCAAATTCATATTTCCCCTGAAGACCAACATGAGACAACTACTTATTGCTATGTTAAATTACCCTTCAGCCTAAAAACTATTGAAGCTAAAAAATTATAGAAACCTATGTGAATGACCTCATTGATAAGTATAAATGTCATAAGACTCGTGTTTCTAATCTTGCCATCATCTTTGATTGCCTTCTTATATAAAAAGTTAGACTAAATCCTTAAAAATGTCTTTTTTGTGTCACATCTGGTAAACTATTAGGATTCTTAGTTTCTCTTCATGGAATCGATGTTTACCATAAAAATATTAATTCTATCATCAACATGCCCATCCCTCGATCCATGTCAAACATTTTCACTTATCTCTATAAACTTTGGGAAACTAGATGATTCATCCCAAAAATGGATTATCATATCCACTCTTCTAATTTTATTCTCAAGAAATTTAATGTTATAGAATGGATAGATCCCTATCAAAAAGCATTTGATAATATGAAAGAATCATTGCTTCACCCACCTACTCTTCATCTCCATTAAAATGATTGACCTTTAATCCTATATACCTCTTCCACACCTATATTCATTAGGGCAATGCTTTCCCAATAAGATGATACTGTAAGATAATATCCCATATAATATATCAACTGAGGCCTCATTGATTATGAAAAATTTTACACAAAAGTTGAACATGATTACATCGTCATATATTTTTCAACAAATTTTTTTTGACATTATATGCTTTATTAGACCACTTATATTATCATCAATTCTGGTCCCCTTCATCACTTCTTCTCCAAAGCCTTTCTTCCTAGAGAAAAAATTGGAAAGTGGATGGTCCTTCTCATGTAATTTGATCTCCAAATTATTACTCAAAAATCTATCAAAGGACAAATCATCTTTGATCAACTTGTCATAGCTCTTGTGCCTGCTACCAACCACTTTCAAGATAGTCTTTTCAATGACAATATTCTCTATATTAAAGGTCTCAATCAAGACATATCCCTTAGAGATTACTTCCATAACTTCAATTCTAATCTTGATGACTCCACTATCCTCCCTGATACTACTAAACTAAAATTAGTTATCGAAGAACTTCCTAAAATTAATGTCGATTTACATGAGGATACTTGGACCCTTCACTTTGATGGTACTAAGTGCCTTCAAGGAGCTAGGGCAAGTTTTATTCTTAT
The DNA here is from genome assembly GCA_037957365.1 of Torreya grandis. Classification (NCBI taxonomy): domain Eukaryota; kingdom Viridiplantae; phylum Streptophyta; class Pinopsida; order Cupressales; family Taxaceae; genus Torreya; species Torreya grandis. The sequence continues at coordinate 2,394,217 of JARHVA010001463.1, read as the reverse complement.
GATACTTATTGTAAAAATCACCCCTTTAGTTTTCAACTTAACATTTGATGTCACTAACAACATGGCAAAGTATGAAGCCTTAATCTTAGGTATAAGAGCTTCCCTTGATTTAACTATCTAGTACCTTCATGCTTTAGGAAATTTATAACTCATTTTACACTAATGAAATGGTGATTACCAATTCAAAAGTGAGAATCTCATTTATTATCATCAAATTTCAACTACTCTTGAAAAATATTTCATTTATTTCACGATCGAGCCTTTCCCTCAAGATCAAAATTTTCTTGTTGATTCCCTTACTTATTCAGCATCTCTTTTTCATCTATACCAAGTTCTTACCGATCCCACTTTTCTTATCCAAAATAGAAAATATACATATTATATTCAACCACATGATTTTAATATCTACCACATTGAATCCATCACCATTCAACAAATCCCATGGTACAAAGACATTATTCAATTTCTAGGACACCAAACTTATCATGTCAACCTAGATTCCAATGAAAAGACTTGCATTCACAAACAAGATTTTAGGTATGTATTTTTCTATAACATCTTATAATATCACAATGATAAAGGTACTTTTCTCCCTTATGTTATGTAAGATTAGGTTCTTCTTCTTCTTGAGCAAGCACATGGGGTATTTATAGTGGCCACTATAGCAGACATGCTACAACCCATAAATGCTTATGTATGGGACACTTTTAGACCAATCTTGAAAATGATGCCATAAAATTTGATAAAAAGTGTAATCTTTTCTAGGTTCATGATGATTTAATTCATTCACCTGCAGTCAAGCTTCAAACTAGAGAATCTTCTTGGCCATTCTCCATGTGGGGATTATATCTCATAGGAAAATTACCTCGACCTCAAGATGGGCATGTGTTTATAATCACAACCATAGAATATTTTACCAAATGGGTTAAGGTTATTCCCCTTGTTAACATCACTGGTACCACCATATTCAAATTTATCCTTAGTCAAATCATTTGCTACTTTGGTGTCCCTCATACTATCATTTTAGATAATGGAGGTAATTTCAAAAATAAAGATGTTAAATAAATCTATGCTAAATTTAAAATCAATCATAAATTCTTGACACCTTATCATCCACAATGTAATGGCCAAGCCAATGCCACCAACAAATATTTTAATAAAATTATCCAAAAGATAATTCATGAAACCTGCATGGATTGGCACCTTCATCTCTATCATGTTCTTTGGGACTATTAGACTAGTATATACACTACCATTATGGCAACACCGTTCTCTCTAGTTTATGGTTATGAATCAATCATTCCATTATAATTTGAGCTTATTTCTATTTGAATATCTCTTCATGGTATCATACCTAATGAAGAATTACGTGAAGCTCATCTTCATGCTCTCAATCTCCTTGATGAACATCATCTTTTTTCTTTACAACATAATTGCCAATACAATGTCCGTATTGCCAAATAACACAACAGATGAGTTAAAGTTCGTATATTTAACATTGGTGATCTTGTCCTTAAATTAGACTAAACTCATGACAAAGAAATTAAATATGCCCAAAATGGTGGGGTCCTTAGTCAAATATATTATTGGTTCAAGTACCTATTACCTCCAAACCAATGAAGGCCATATTTTCAAATAACCCACCAATGCTCAATTCAACAAGAACTATTTTACCTAATTCTTCCCTTCTTTTCATGATTTATATATACTATCTATCTATCGATCACTTTTTATAGGATACTTATAAAGGTCTCACCCTCTATAGTAGTTCTCTCCTTTCACAAACCTTAGTCTTTCCTTTTGGTCTTTTGGTTTCTCTTTTTCTCATGAGTTGCATTATAAAACCATGGATAGTACTTGGTCTTCCTCATGTTTTACTTTTATACTATTTGTTTTCATACTTTTTACACACTTTTTGGAACCCCTTGCATTTCTCTTTGTGCATTATAGTGTAAGACCATGGATAGGACCTAGTTTTCCTCACAAATACCTTCTTATTCTTATCTAATTTATTTTTCTTATAATTTTTAAAACCCCCTTGGGTTTCTCTTTTATGAGCTACAATGTAAGTCCATTTATACAACTTAGCCTTCCTCATAAAATCACCATCTTGTTATTATTTTTATAGAATGAGTTTTACAATGGTTATGATTTCTTGATCTTTTGTTCTCAATCTTTAGCTTTTGCTTTTTTTGTATATAACATTTGCATGAAAATCTATGCTAGCATGTTTTCCTACATTTGCCTCATTAGTATGATAAGGAATCACACATTATTATCATCATATCCCCTTTTCAAACTTTGTCACATTTTTTACAATTTGAAGTAATTCAAATTGGTTTATTTTTCATTCCTCTTGCTTTCCTTTCCTTTCACTCCACATTGGATAAAGCAGGTCAAAGTCAAGATAGTAATTTTATTTCACCTAAATTTATGAGACTCTTAGATACCATGCTCTCTGATATCTCTCTTTTAGCAACCAAGTCCCAAGTATTCAAATGAAATTCATCTTTATCACCCATGTTCAATTTTCCAAATCTATATAGAGGGAGACTAAAAAGAAATCCATTAAGAAATTTAAAATCTAAATCATTTGAAACAGAAGGAAATGATATATAAAAGACAACATACAAATCTCAAAAGTCAAATTCACACCAAAAGACATGATTATAAGCACATCTCCTATCTCTAATAAAATCTCAAACTACATAGTTGGCCTCACACTAGAGCCGAGGTCTATTAAGGTACAGTAGCCTAATAGAATGGAATAGGAAAATTCAATTAACTCTATGGTGTTACCTATTTTCTCATGCAAATACCTAATCTTCACAGCACACTGATGGCTCTATAAGGGGTCTTAAATAATAGGAAACATGTTGTGGGAAGGTAGGTCCATTTTAATTTTCTTACATATATCCTTCATGAGAATATCTACATATTTAATTTGTTTACCCAAGACTTTTGTAGCTAAGTGAAGTTCTTTAGAGTCCTTAATGTTAATAGTGCTCTTTTTTTGACAAACCTAATTTGAGTGTCTTGACTTCAATAAATATTTTCTCTACCTTAGTTTTTCCTTCATTCTCCCCTCTACCCATATCACTTCCCCCATTAATAGGCATGTGTGATTCTAAATCTATTTTCCCTCTTATCTATTTCCTTCTTCTTCACATTTTAAAAACATGCTAACACTACTTTGTTTTAATTGTATCTATCCTTAGAATAAAAAATATGCTTGAGTAACTATGGATTATTTTATTTGTATTATTGCTCTACATTTCTAGAAATATTTTGTTTTCTTTTACCTTTTGTCATTATTGTACCACCCTTTTTTTAGGACACCTATGTCCATTTATACTTGCATGTACTTTTTCCATTATTGAGTGAGTTTGGATTTTTACTTCTCACTCTTCAATGTTGTTTTACCATTTTGCTTGCCCATCTTTGTTTAAGTAAGGATTGTTACTACTTTTACATTGATGTTTGATTACCATCCTTTTGACATGTATCCTTGGTTTGATTTGGTGAGTTTGATTTTATTTCTTAAGGTTTACTTGTTTGAGTTTTTTAGTCTTTAGTATCCTTGGATTTTAAGTTACCTAATTTATTCTAAATTTTGACTTGGCCATTTGGTCTAACATAGCACTTATCACCCCAACTTGCCAAAATTTTAAGTACATTCCATCCACATAACAATAGTTATCTTGTCTTTCTTGTATTTGTTTGTTTTTTCTCTTTAGTTTTGTATCCTTAGGTTTGTCAAAAGTAGTCTCTCCACCCTACAAGATCAAAACTAAAAACACAATAGATAACCATCCAGAAATAAAGGTAAATTAAGGTACATATTACATTTTTTTTTTAGTTATTTGTTTTTCTATCATTTAATTTTATCTATTTTATGCTTTAAAATAATTTAACTTTTTTTTAGCCTCAGGGTTGTGTGTTTCTATGTTATTTTCTCGAAGCACCATCACCCATTACACTTGAGTGACACATGATAATCTTCAAGTGGGGAATATGTATACACATAATATTTTCAACCTTTATCAATTACTGATGCTTTCTATCTTACAAGAACCCATTGAGTCTCATTCTCTCTAAGTACAATCCTTAAGGGGTGCACCAAAAAAGGGGTGGGAAAACCATTGGTGATTCACAAGATTATTGTCCCTTTTACCACTTTCTATCTACACACTTATCTCCTAAAAATCATTTCCCTAATCTTTGTCTCCTATTTTACACCATCATCTAGTCTTTTACCACCTTCATTAGCCCTTTCCCTAACCTGAACCCCCTTTTTAGAATTTACATGACTATGTTGGCCACATCAACATTGTATTCTTATTTGATAAAACTTATTATGGACTAGGTCAACCCCTAGTTGACCTAGTCTATGACCTAGTTAATTTTGTTAGTTATGATACTAGGTTGACTAGGTTCACCTTGTCGACCAAATTTTTTTGAAGGGTTTAGGGATGGATCCACCTATATAAACACATCCATTTCACCTATCTTAGAGAGTAGGCAAGAGTTATTTTTCAATTTAACTTCTTTACAATCTGTTCTTCTACCATTTTACTTGAGGAGTCTTAGCTTAGGGTTTCTACTTGGAGAAGAATCTTGTCTTATGGAGAAGTCTTGGATTCTTTAGCCTTTCTTAATGATATTTACAAACCAAAACAACTTCTTAAGAAGCACCTTTGTCTAAGGGAGAGATTGAGTCTCGATAGGTTCATCTTCCAAGTAAGTGTCTCTAACTTTACTCCTCTCTTTGGTAGATAGAAGTAGCAAAGTAATGGCTTTTGAATATTATCTCTCTCCATGCATTAGGGATTTACCTATACATATATTAATTAGGATTCTCTTATGCATGTTTAAATTTATGTTTACTAACCCCCACTTTATGTCACAAGCTTTGGTTAGCACTAGATTAAAATTTTACTTGTTATTAGTTTAGTGAATATGAAAACATAGGACCTAGTTAGGTTTATTTCATAGTTTTTCTTGAATTGAGACTTTAGAAGCCTCCCTAGTGATATTATTGTGGTAAGAGATCTTTTGGATATGTCTAGTAGATCTATATTGGCCATGATCCAAGTTATTAAATGTATCCCCAATTGGAAGTGTAAGTAAGATCTATCTTCTCTGATTAGGATTGATTTGTAGATCTGATGCATTTCCCATTGCATACAAGAAGAAACCTTCAAATATTTTAAGAAATGGAAATATAAAAATCCTATATCAATCGATAGCACCAATGATGAAGAAGATGAGAATAAGGTCCTATTTGTTATAAATCTTAAAAAGGGATTTGACAAATACAAAGGTAAGATACCTTTCAAGTTTTTCAATTATGGTAAAATAGGGCACTATTGGCCATTTTTGGCCCACATATCAAAATTTACCTAAGTATGAAAAAGGGAGCTTTTAGGCAAGAAAATGACAAGTCTTTGGGAGGACTTCATGTTTTATAGTAGTGACAAATTTATGTTTTAGAGGGCATAGTGTAAATTAGGTTTCCAATAGTGCTTGACTTCTAAATGTTTTATAAGTAAAAGTAATTCAGGTTTATGAACTTGAATTACTCATGGACAATGTATTTCAGGTTCTCCAAGGAGAACTACTTGATTACATCATAAGTTGTGAGTAGTCATAAGCCCATAATAGGCAAAAAGGCTTGAAAAACTTGATTTGGTATTAAAAAATAGTGATTTTTGGGTTCTTCAAGGGACAAGTCTTCTCCAAAAACTTGAAGGTACACTTCAAAAATATGAAAGGCATTTTTAAAATGTTGAAGGGCCTTTTTTAGGCAAAAGGGATCTTTTCAACATTTCTAAAAGACCAGTCAACTTTTTTTAAGGGCTTTTCCTTCTCCAAGTGGACAATTGTAAGTTTTTCAAAGGGTATGTTTCCCTTCAAAAGGACCATTTAAAAATTCATGAAGGGTGTCTTTCCCTTTAGGAGGATCATTTGTGGAAGTCCAAAATGATGACAAGGAGATTGAAGGGTCTCTCACCCTTTGGGAAAGTTCATTTTTAAAATTCCAAAAGGTAGTTTCCAAAGGAAGAGAATAAGAATAAAGATTTAGACAAAAAGTTTGAAGGGATTCCTTTAGAAAAATTGTCCCAAGGATTTCCTTCAGGAGATTTGCCTGAGAAAAATAGGAGTCCACAAAATAAAGAAGACTTTTAAATCTAGAATCTTGAAGACTTCAAGATGTGAAAGTCTAAAGTAAGTGAGCTTAGAGAACCTAAATTACTCTGCATAGAGTAAATCATGTTTCTCTAAGTACTTTACTTTAAAACATTTATAAGTAAAGGATCTGGGAAAGTCCAAAGTTGGAGAGATAAAAGAACCCAAATTACTCTGCATAGATTAAATCAAGATTCTTCAAGTGCTTAACTTAAGCTTGGTCCAACAATGCAAGAATCATTATGTAATGAATGAAAGGCTATCACATGGTGTAATCTAGAGTAGAAAGGGACAATCAGTAAAGGACAAGTGGCACAAAGATGACCAATGAGAATGAGAGAGTCCAAGTGGCTGGTAGCTAAAAATTTATGAAGGCTCTCATCCATAAATATGGTTTGCTCTTGACAAATAACCATCTAAATACAATAACAACATGGGTCAGTTTAAACTCTGAGGCATGGAGACCCACTTCCTTTTTTAGATAGGACATGTAAAAGTGAAATATGCCATGCCATTTAAATGCAAAGATAAATGCATTCATGCTAGGAAGAGACATCTAGCTACCTGAAATGTGACTTTTCTCAGCTCTACCAAAAGATACTTGAATGTGAGAGTGGTTCAAGAAGGAGGTTTAGTGATCCTGAGTGGCATATTTAGTGTCACAAGGGAGGATGATGACAAGGATCACTATCATCAATGACTTCTTCCCTCTTCCCATCTTCTCTTCCCCCTTTTTCTATTATAAATAGAGGCCTTAGAGCTAAAAAATCATCCCCAGTTTAATGATAGAATCACTCTATGAAAATTTCTATGTAATAGACCTTTGAGGAAATAAAGATTATTTAACCTATCTCTTTGTCTAAAAAATGTGTTTAGTTAGCTTGTGCACAATAGTGTTGTGAAGAAGCATCCTTCAAACCTTATTGTCCTTCTTTCTTTCTTATTTTTAGGTGTTTCCTAGTTAGTTGTAGGTTTGAACATGAGATTTTCTACCATTAATGGATGCTTAATGTGGATTTAGAAATCCCTCTTTGCTTCATGTATGTTTTAGTGAGCCCAACTTATGAAATATTTATACAAGTTAGCTAGTTAGGAGGTTGTGTAACAAAACTTATCTTATGCTGAATTATTGTCAATCCCTAGACTGAGTGGATCACTTACTTTTGATGCATCATCTCCCTTCACTTATATTTCTTTTCAAGTAATGCTCCTATCCCTTTTCCTTAGCCATTAGTATATTTTAGTTTGGGAATAAAGGATCTAAAGTAAATTACTTGAGGAAATAGTCTCATTAAAGATCCTAGAGGTTCAACCTCACCATAAGATATCCACATCCTGAGGTTGCCCCCATACATGTAGTTAGAAGTGAGAGAGCCTGAAGAACTCTCTCATAAGGGTACAATTCCAAGCTATAATAGTTATGGCATAGTTGGTGGGACAACTACCATTTTATTTTTACTTTTATGAAATATTGGTCAAATTTGATGTTATTTTGATCATTTTGTAGCAATGGTAGCATTCATCCTTCAGCATCTAGTAACTCTGAAGAACATAACTATCTGATGGTAGTAGTAACCATTTTTCATGCCAAAGGTAACTACAAGATCAGTGATTAGAGGTTTTCCTTTTGATTTCATTGAGTTTCCTTTAAACTCAATAAGGATGTTATGGTTTTCCCATACTCATCCATATGTAGGGCACCCTCCTCGTAAACTAGCCATAAAGCATACTTACACAAGAAGATCTTTAACAACCCCTCTTGTGGCTATGATTCCTTAAAGAGATTTTATGAGCTTCAATGACAAAATCCCTTTGAAATTACCACAATATGATCCTATGATAGTAGCATCCCTTATAAGTGTTCCTTATTACACATGAGACCAAGCTATAACTCCTATTGAGCACATAATGGACATAGCCAACTTCTACAAAATTCACAATATCATAATGGATAACGTGGCTATTAGGATATTAGCTATATCCTTCAAAGGAAAGGAATTAGAATGGTATAGGGGCCTAGATCCTAATTATATCCACTCATGGGATGAGATGGGAACAACTTTATATGAAAAGTTTGTAGATAAGAGTGATCATCTGTCACTTGTAGAGTAGTTGATCATAATCAAGAGAGATCCTCATGAAGTCATGCATGACTTCAATACAAGATTTTATAAAGCATGGGATAGAATTATAGAAGCTATTAGACCATCTCCAGACTTTTATTTCTTATATTACTTGAAGGCTCTCAATAGTGACATATCTATAATGATTTAATCTATGGGAGGAGACATACTACCAGATGCATACGAGGTGGAAATCAAGGTAGAAAATTGCCTAGTTTAGGCTGTCAAGCTTACTCTTAGACCCCCAATGCCTCTTGTTATAGAGATTAGACCAACTCTTGAAATCATTACTCCACTTGATTTTATACTTCCAATTCTATCAATTATTTTTGAGCCTTCACCTAAGTAAGAGAAGGCCTCTACTAGTAGATCCAATGACTCTTAAGAGTAGAAGAATTACTTGGAATTAAAAAGAATGCACCAATCCTTAGGTAATGATCTGGTCAATGTCAAGAGGAAATATTATAGTAATCCTTAACAAGCTTTGTATCAGCCTCAGTAGAAACCTTATCAATCTAATAATCCACCCTTCAAAGGAGATTTCTAAGGATAGGGATAGCCTAACTATGCTAGGCAACATAATTATAATCCAAATGTTGTAGGCCCTTCCAACTCCATAGTCTTGGTTCAGAATAATGTGGTTCAAGAGGTTGAAGGGATAATGCCTTAGAATCATTCTTTTGGATAATCAATTATCCCAACTAATGGATCCAACTAGGTATTCAATGATCAATGGTAGTAGGTTATTGCTTATGGATATAAATAGGCTCTTATGGCTCAAATCATAGAGGTGCCCACACTGACAAAGGAAGAGCAACCTCTACAAGAACAAGGCTTGAATAAGGAGTCAAACCATCTAGATTCCTCAATGGTCATCAGTGAGAAAGTGGAGTCATATGCATCTAATCCATAGGATACTCCCAGTTTGGCCCATATCTCAATCTCAGTAAACATAAGGTTTAAGAGAAAAAAATGGGTGACAATTAGGAAGATTTCAAAGAACCACTTCTCACCATTCCTTCACTAAAAAATATAGTAGCAGTAACTCCCAAAACCCATCCAAAGGTTAGGGGTATGTCAATCAACATTGTGAAATAAATTAAGAAATCTATCATGAGAGTGCCAATGTTGGACATGTTTTTTATGCCTGACCAAGTAGACATTCTTCAGGAAGGTTTGTCCAAGATGAGTGTTTATATAGCTGCAAGTAACCAAGTAAGGAATCTAAAGTCTTCACTAATGTAGCTAAGAGTCCTTTGAGAGAAAGGTCAAGTAGTGTGACCAATCCCCCCATTATACATTGCATTAATCATCAATGATTCCTTGGTGCATAACTACTTGGTGGATAGTGGGGACAACACCTCAATCATGCTAAAGTCTATTGATAACCAACTAAACCTCAATTATGAGCTACACACCAAGGGAGTCTTGCATCTTGATGGTTCTTCCATAACACCATCAGGTATTATTAGGAATTTGAGCCTAACCTTGTATGCTTGTGTTAGCGTGTTTGTGGTGCAAGATGTGTTGATCCTAGATGTCACTCCTCACTTTGCATTATGTCTTTTTAGAGAGTTTATTGCCAAGATTAGGGGTTACCTTATAGTAGATTGGCCTTACATGGCATTCAAAATAAGGTATGGGATTAAGGTCTCAATCAAGGCTGGATCCATGGCACAAATCCATATTGAACCCCATCAGCCAACTAACATAAACCTCAATTATACCATCCTTGATGAGGATGAGTTTACAATTGGTCAGGAGATGAACACTCATCCTGAAGAAGTTCCAAACTTGTTCTTAGATGAGTTATGGGGAGATAACCAATTTTCAACCTTTTGGAGGGTGTCAAGGAAAGAGACATGGGTGTCTATCTACTACATGAACAGATTCAACCCATGTCTTCCCTCATTGGACATAAAGAAGACCCCAATGGTTTATGGAAATTTTTCTTTGATGGCTCAAAGAGAAAAAATGGTGTAGGTATTGGGGTAATGTTGGTTTCCCTTTTAGGTAAATTTTTTTTCTCTTCCTATAGGTTCCATTTTAGTTTCTCTTCAAATGCAGTAGAATATGAAGGCTTGATCCATGGACTTCAATGGGCCAATAAACGAGGAATCAAACTGCTACAAGTTTATGGGGATAGTGAGTTCATAGTATACCAAGTAAGAGGCTTGAATGTTACAAATAATTCCATGATGAGGTCCTATAAAAAATGAGTGTGGGACCTAATTGAAAATTTTGAGGCCTTTGACATTCAAGTTATCCCAAGACATCAAAACCAACATGCTGACAGGTTGACATCCATGGAAGCTCAGATTGACATTCCAAGTGAGCTGAAGGAAACCAAGGTTTAACCACATGTTAAGGTGGTGGTGAGACCATCAATGCCAGATAATGAAGCCCACTGGTAGGTTTTTGAGAGTGACAAGCAAATTGATTACTTCTTAAATTAGGATTTTAGTTCTCCCCCTCCAACCAAGCTAAATTTTAGCATCAATATGAGGATCATATTGTTCAGCTAAAGTCAAACAAAATTCCCAAGGGGCTAGTTACACTTGAGGGCCTTTTTCATTGAGGAGGCCATATGAGGAAAGAAAAATTAGTAATGTCTACTAATGAAAATACCTATGAGAGAGTCCTCATCTTCAAATAAAAACTTCTCAAGCTTGGGAAGGTAATTATCAATAATGAGAGGCATGCTTTCATAGCAGTTTGCCAAGAATATGTAGACATTTTTGCTTAGGAGTATAGCGACATGAAAGGTTTTGATCCAAAGTTAGCTTAGCTTACCATAGAATTGGAGGACAATGCTAAGCATGTAAGGTATAATCAAAGGCCATTAAACCTCGAGATAGAAGAGCTAATGAGGAAAGAGTTAACCAAATTGATCGAGTCCAAGATCATCTTCCTATCAAACACTCATCATGGGTAGCCAACTTGGTGCCTATAAGAAAAAAGAGTGGGGAGATTAGGCTTTATGTGGACTTCAGATGGAATAACTTATCTAAGTAGTTACAAGATGAGAACACTTCTCTCTATTGGATGGATTTTTTGGCTACAACCAAGTCTGGATGAAAGATGAAGATTGGTACAAGACTGCCTTCACCACCAAATGGGGCACATATGCATATAAAAGGATGCCCTTTGATCTATCAAATGCTGACATAACTTTCCAAAGAGCCATGGACATGGCTTTCTAGGGGCTTCTAAACCAAATGGTGCTGGTATACTTGGATGCCATCACCTTTTTCTCAAAGAATGTCAGTGAGCATATAGACCACCTGAGGCTTTTTTTTGAAAGGTGTAGAGAGTATGGGATTTATTGAATCCTAAGAAGTAAGTATTTATTGTACATGAAGGCAAGTTGATGGCCACATCATCTTAAAAGAAGGGGTATCTATTGATCCTGAGAGAATAATTGCCATCTTGGCCTTATCCATGCCTAAGCATAAGAAGGGACTCCAAAGTTTCCTTGGAAAGATAAACTTTGTGAGAAGATTTATCCCCAGTTTTGCAAGTTTGGTCAAGCCCATCACTTCTATGATTAAAAATAACCAAGTGTTTACTTGGTTAAATGAAGGCAAGTCAACATCTGAGGCTATCAAGCAAGCCATCACTCAAGCACCCACACTTATGAATCCTAATTTCTCAAGGGATTTCATATTGTATGCTTTTTCCAACATTGATAATATATCAGCTATGTTGATACGAAGAAATGGTGAAGGAATTAAGCAAGCATTAGCAGTTTTTTAGTCAGGGGCTTGAAGAGTATGAGGTGAGGTATACCTTTATAGAAAAGCAAGTCCTTTTAGTAGTAATAAGCCTCAATAATTTCAGGCCAATGCCATCCAACAACAAAATCCACCTTATGGTGTCTCATCTTGGATTAAGAGACTTCCTTCTTAATAAGGATTTGAGAAAAAAAGATCTAGTTGGATTACTAAAGTCATGGAGTATGACATGTAGATCAAGGTCACTAAGCTAGTAAGAGGTAAAGGCTTATGTAAGAATATGGTTGACATCCTTCATGAGGACAAAGAGGTCATCTTGGTAGCATAAGATAACCTACAAGCAGATGCACCTCCACTTCACACTAGTTGGCTCCATGATATGACACACTTTTTGCTAATAGGTGAGTTCCCTCAAAGTATGGACAAAGCAAAAAAGAAGGTATTTAAAAATTCAATCTATACCTTATGCGTTATTTTATGGGTTTTTATATAGAAGAGACCTCAATGGAGTGCTCTTGAGGTGTGTAGATGATGATAAAGTAGCCAAGCTTTTAGAGCATTTCCATGATGGACTTACAAAAGGTCATTTTGCTCCAAGGACTATTGTAGTAAAGATCATGAGGGTTGGTTACTACTGGACAAACAAATTCAAGGATGCTTATGCATGGTCAAGGAAGTGTTGGGAATATGCTCTCTTCATGGGTAAGCAAAGGCTAGCAACTTTCCCTCTCAACCTAATTCAAGTAGAGAAACAATTCATGAAGTGGGGTTTGGACTTCATTGGAGTAATCAACCCCCCATCAAGTGCAGGGTACAAGTGGGTGCTTATTGTAATTGATTAATGAACCAGGTGGGTGGATGCCATTACATTGAAGGAAGACAATGAAAGTGCAATATTAGATTTCTATGATAACATTGTGACCAATTTTGGTATTCCATCCACTATCATATTTGATAATGCTTTGGTTTTCCTTGGTTTGAAAACAAGTGAATGGGCTCTCAAAATGGTCATCTACATTTTCACTTCCTCAAACTAATATCCCAAAGGCAATGGGCTAGTTGATTCCACAAATAAAAATTTGCTAAGGATTGTCAAGAGGACCATGGAGGAGAATCAGAAGATGTGGCACACAAAGTTGAAGATAGCTTTGTGGGCTAACTGGGTAACTCCTAAAGCTATTATTATCAATTATCCATATGTTATAGTATATGGAAGGGAGGAAAATTTACCCACTTCTCTTGAGATACTTACATTAGAGCTAGCCCATCAGCTAGAGATGATAGAATATGAACCCATAAATGTGAGATTGGTAAAACTCATGAAACTTGAGGAGACAAGAGACCTTGTAATGAAGATGCTAGAGTCACATCAAGATTAGGTCAAGAAATATTTTGACAAGAGAGCCATGGCAAAGGACTTCAAGGAGGGAGATCTGGTCCTCAAATGAGATTCAAAATAGGCAAAACTAGGCAACCATACCAAGTTTTATAGATTGTAGAGTGGCCCTTATTTGATCTATGGATGCAAATAATATAATGATTTCCAACTGGCCCAACTAGATGGAAAGGTATTACCCATCCTAATCAATAAGATTAATCTAAATCCATGTTATTAGAAGAGTTTGCAGCTATTGTATGTTATTATACATTTTTTATAGTTTTTCATATTTTTCTCTAAGTGCCTTGTGCACATCCATTTTAGTTGAGTGTTTTCCCTTCCCTAAGTGCCTTCGGCACAATTTGTTTCATTTTGGTTGTACTTGTTGCTTCAAGGGAAATTTATAGATAGATCCAACTTTGTAAAAAAGTAATGAATCCATGTCAAATGGATTGAATGAAGAAAATGAGTTGGGTTCTCAAGCATAGCAAGTATGCTTCCCTATAAGTCACCAAAAATGTTGGCTATTTTTGGCCCACATATCAAAATTTTCCTAAGTATGAGAAAGGGAGCTTTCAGGAAAGAAAATGGAAAGTCTTTGGGAGGAATTTGGGTTTTTGAGGGCATAGTGCAAATTAGGTTTCCAATAGTGCTTGACTTTTAAATGTTTTATAACTAGAATTAATTCATTTTTATGAACCTAAATTACTCATGGACAATGTATTTTAGGTTTTCTAAGGAGCACTACTTTATTAATTCATAAGTTGTACATAGTTAGAAGCCTAAAATAAGTAAAGGGGTTTGATCAACCTGATTTGGTCTTAAAAAATAATGCTTTTTAGGTTCTTTAAGGGATAAGTCTTCTCCAAAACCCTGAAGGTACACTTCAAAAATTTGAAGGGCATTTTCAAAATGTTAAAGGACCTTTTTTAGGCAAAAGGGATATTTTCAACATTTTTGAAAGACCATTCAACTTTTTTGAAGGTCACTTTCATAAATTCGAAGGGCTTGTCCTTCTCCAAGTGGACAGTTGTAAGTTTCTCGAAGGGTATGTTACCCTTCAAAAGGATCATTTAAAAATTATTAAAGGGTATCTTTTCCTTTGGGAGGATCATTTATGGAAGTTTGAAATGATGACAAGGAGCTCGAAGCATCTCTCACCCTTAAGAAAAGTTCATTTAAAAAAGTCCAAATGGTAATTTACAAAGGAAGGGAGCAAGAAGGAAGCTTCAGACAAAAATTTTGAAGCAATTCCTTCGAACAAATTGTCCCAAGGAATTCCTTTAGGAGATTTTCCCAAGATAAATAGGACCCTATAGAATAAAGAAGACTTCTAGATGCAAAACCCTAAAGACTTCAAGATGGACATGTCTGAAGTAAGTAAGCCTAGAGAACCCAAATTACTCTACCTAGATAAAATCAGGTTTCTCCAAGGACTTTACTTTAAAAGATTTATAAGTAAATGATTTGCGTTATCCTGAAGTTAGAGAGATCAAACAACCCAAATTACTCTGCATAGAGTAAATCAAGATTCTTCAAGTGCTTAACTTAAACTTGGTCTAATAATGTGAGAATCATGATACAATGAATTAAAGGCTACCACATGGCATAAGATAAAGTAGAAAGGGCCAATTAGTAAAGGATAAGTGGCATACAGATGACCAATAAGCATGAGAGAGTCTAAGTGGCTGGTAGCTAGAAATTTATGAAGGCTCTCATCCTTCAATATGGTTTGTTCTTGACAAACAACCATCCGAACATAAAAATAACATGGGTCAATTTGAACTCATAGGCATGGAGACCCACATTCTTCTTCAGATAGGACACACAAAAGTGAAAGACACCATGTTGTTTAAATTTAAATATAAATGCAGTCATGCTAGGAAGAGATGTCTAGCTACCCGCAATGTGACTTCTCTCAGCTCTACCAAAAGAGACTTGAATGTGGGAGTGGCTCAAAAAGGTGGTTTAATTATACTAAATGGTGTATTTAGTGGCATAAGGGAGGATGATGATAATGATCCTAGTCATCAACAACTTCTTCCCTCTTCCCATCTTCTCTTACCATTTTTTTGTTATAAATAGAGGCCTTAGAGCCAAAAAATCACCCCTGGACTGGTGATAGAATCACTCTACAAAAATTACTATGTAATAGACCTTTGAAGCAATAAATATTATTTTACCTATCTCTATGTCTAAAAATTATGATGAGTTAGCTTGTGCATAATAGTGTTGTGAAGAAGCATCCTTTCAACTTTATTATCCTTCTTTCTTACTTATTTTTAGGTGTTTTATAGTTAGTTTAAGGTCTAAAATTGATATTTTTCACCATTAATGGAAGATTAATGTGGATTTAGAAATCCCTCTTCACTTCACATATGGTTCAATGAGCCTAGTTTATGAAATATTTATGCTAGTTAGCTGATTAGGAGGTTGTGTATGTAAATTTATCTTATGTTGTATTAGTGTCATTCCCCAAACCAAGTGAACCACTTACTTTTTGTGAATCACATCCCTTAGCTTAGATTTATTTTCAAGTAATCCTCTTATCCATTTTCCTTAGCCATTAGTATAATTTAGTGTGGGAATCAAGGAGCTAAAGTGATGCACCTGAGGAACTAGCCTCATTAAAAAGTATAGAGGTTCAACCTCACCATAGGATACCCACATCCTAAGGTTGTCCCCATACTTGTAGTTGGAAGTGAGGGAGCCTAAATAACTATCTCACAAGGGTGGAATTCTAAGCTATAATAGGCAATTTATTTCTAAATATCGACATAAATATGATAGTGATGTGTTTTAATGAATTTCAGCTTATTATTTCAAAAATAGAAAAGAAGAAACTAAATATGGGTATGGTTGAAAAACTTGTTTGATTGTGCACACATGGAATCAAAATATTGTAAAGAACTCCTTGGATTGGGAGGATAACCTATAGATAAGAAAACACTAAAAAAAAATTATTTTTTAGATAGATAGTTGAGTGGATTGCCTAGTGATAACTAGATTCTAAAAGAGCTTCTTCAGAGGTTGTAAATCCACACATTTTAAATAATTAAGTTTATAACTAGAATAGAAATTACTTGCATCGATAATTAAAATTTACTACAATTGAACACAAGAAATGCTTGCTAAGAAATAAAGAAATGATTAAAATAGTGATAATATAGTTAATACTAGTGCTAGAGGATTTGGGTCTACTTCAAAAAATTAGGTAGAGGCCTGTGAATAGGTAGATACATAGAAAATTAGATTTGACTGGGGGTAGGTAGGTGAAAATAGCTTGCTATAATTTACTACCATAGTGACCATCGATGGTTAGGCTAACCATCAGTGGTTAAGGTGAGCATCAATGATCAAGGTGACCATTAGTATTTGGATAGACCATAGATGGTTGAGAAAACCATTGATGGTTAATATGTGTACATCTGGGTTGATAAATGGCTAATTGATAGGATCACAAATTGAGATTCTAGGAGATGGGTTGGTGCTAGGTTGAGTGTGAAAGGCAAAAAAAGTAATTAAATGTTGGAAATCAAGTACTTATCTTGTAAAAAGTTGATTAGGTGATTGATTGAGGTAGTTGATTTATTGGTGGAGTCTAACATAGTTTTGATAGAGTAATTACAATTGGAACTTTGGAAAAGCTATGGCGGCAAGTTGGCTTTATGATGTAGTAGCTAGTTTATTAGATTACTGATGATTAACCTAAAAATAAAGAATTTTAGATGCACAAGCTATTGACAATAATTGTAGATGATTTTTACCTTCATGTCTGCTTTACTTATAGGTAAATAAAGAGAGTTACAATAATATGTGAACTGGGCCTCCTTATTTTAACTCACCCATGTAATGGCTTGCACATGGATTTAGATGAGTTATATTTAGAAAATCAAGGTGGATGGGTTACATGTTGGTGGTTAATGAGGTGTACCCTGACTATCGATGATCAAGGTGACCATCAACAATCATCCTAACCATCATTAGTTGAGGGTAAAAGGTAGAAATAGGTAAAAGTTTGGGTTAAGCTAGTTTGGCAAATTGACCTGGGTAAGGATCGATCAAGGGTTGGAAGGTCAAATTGGTTTTAAGGATGTTTTAAGGCAATCTAGGGGAATTATGACATTTGAAATCATGGTGTGTAGCTTTTTGGTGTCTACATATTTCCCCTTTTTGTTATGTAATTTGCTTCAACAAGTTGTAAAATAAAAACTAGTCTTGGTCAAAGGTCTAATTGACCCAAGTATGGGAGGAGGTGTTCCCCCTCAAACTGGGAGTTAATGAGGTAGAAAATAATTAAGTGCAGGTTTGATAAAGTGGATGATGAAGGTGAACTTCATGAATGTGGGTGATAGGTTTGGGCACTAAAGTGCAAATAAGCACACAAAGTGTGATAACAAGATGTGATATCTAAGACCATGCATAGAATAGGTTGTCAAGTTGGTAAAAGTAAAGGTTGAATATAGGAAGAATAGTGATGGGGCAATCAAGCCATAATGTTAGGCATCATTAATCATGTTATTCCTATTAAGTATTCTAGATGATGTCTATGTTTTGATGGGTATGCAAGGCAAGAAGTCTTCCTAGTGAAAACACAAATGGGTCAAGTGTTGTGGGTATCCAAGGTAGGAAGTGCTCTTGAGAAGACACAAGTAGGTTTGGTAAGCATAGGGTACTGTAAGTGCAAAAGAGGGTCAACATGGAAATATTTTTAATATGGTCAAAGGACTGGGAAAAAAAGTGTCATAAAACATGGACTAGTTTGGCAAAAATGGACCAACAGTGAGGTGACGAGGTGGTCAGGGTGGGTAGAGAAGGTAGTCTCCAAGGGTGGGTAAAAATGGGTCGTTATTTTTGAGGAGGGGTTTTAAAGATAAGAGGAAAAATGTGGGGTCACCTGACTATCGATGGTTAGGTTCCCCAAGGGCGACCATCGATGGTCACCCTAATCGTCGATGGTTATGGTGGAAACCATTAAAGTCTATAGGGTAAAAGTGAAATTTGAATCACTTTTCACTTAGTTTTAATTTTTACTTGTGTTGAATTAGATATTTGGTGCTTTTTGTGTGATAGTGAGTTGTAATAGCTTGCTTACTAATGGGTGAGAGTTTACTAAGGTGGACCAAGGTGATCAGTCAGGATGCAGGGAGTATGCAGACATGGATGAGGATGAGCAATCTTACAAATGACTCCATGATGATGATCACAAAATGAGGGAGTAGTTGTCCTTAATTTTAGAGATTAGCTTAATTTTATGTAATTCCATCAAGATGTGAAGTCAGGGTAGGTTAAAATTCTTAGGTTTGGTTTACTATGCCCTAGTTTAATTTTTTTGGGATTTTAGGTAAATTATGTGTAAATTTAGAAATGGATAGTGTGGGTAGGTAAAATGGGGTGGGTTAGGACTTAGGGTAGCATTGTAGGTAGTTTAGCTACATTTTAGGTATTTTTTAGGTATGGTAGGTTTTGGGTGTTTCATTATAAGAATACCCACAGTCACCATCGATGATCGACATCCATGAGAAAATGGATGCTTGACTATCAATGGTCACCATGACCATTGATTATCGACTAGGGTAAGGGATAGGTTTGGAAAATGTTTAAAATTCTAAGGCAAACTATATGGTGCTTACTAGATGTAGACTTGGATAGGATGTTAGAGGGTATAGATAGGTAGGAGGGTAAGGATAGGCTAAAAGAAGGTTGCTTATGTAAAGTTGAAGGGTAAGGTAGGGCTAGTAAATGGTAGAAAGAGCTAAGCTTTTTTTTTAATTAGTGCAGGCTAGGGAAAAGATACAGATGCATGACCAAATGTTATGTATCTTCATAGAGATCTAATAGGGGATGACTCCAGTCGACTGGGCCCACATAGAGGAGTTGGGTTTGGGAAATAAGGCACTATCAATATGTGTCATGAGATGCCTCTATGGTCATAGTGCTCTTTAAGAGATAGGGCCCTGCTATGAACACCTTCCTATTACTGACTAGCAAGATGATGATATTTCCCAAGGACATTCATAAGATCACACAAATTCCATTTCAAGGTGATTCGATCTATCATATAGAGTGAGAGAAGGAGGAGCTCATGGATATTTTATATGAAGATGAAAGTGATCAGGTCAGATGGCATGATGGGGTGTTTAGGTAAAATGCCTTGTATTAGAGGGCTCCAGGCAAAAGCAGACTCATGACCATGCTTATGATTTCCATTTCCTACTTCTCACTTCTTTACTTGCGTAGTGAGAGGTTCCCATATTTTCTACTAAGGGTGTTGGTTGAGCTAATATTGGGTAAGACTATATTTGGCTAGGTACCCATTATTTTAGTACGTATATACAAGGAGATGTGGGGGTTCAGGGCCCATAGAAGGTATAGTATTAGTGTCAACATGGTTTTACGCTCATGGTTATAGTTTTATGCTCATAGGTATACATATGATATTTTTTTATGCTCATGGTTATGGTTTATGGTTTGTGTTGATGTTTAATCCTTATGATGTGATGTTTATATTGATTATGGATCATTCTTATGTTGTGGATGCTAGACACTGATATACACTTAGGTGGTTTTGATAAATGGTTATGTTTCTTAGTTGCTTATAACATGATAAATTTGAATGAGTATTTAGATTTCATTATTTAGACATGTGGTCAAAAATGGTTGTTTGTTTTAATGTTCATGGATGTTATGATGTTATTGTGTTTGTTATGGTTATGGTTATGGTTATTGTTAATTTTTAAGATATACATATGAGGTTGTTTAATTAACAACACTAGATGGGAGAATAAAGAATATAATCAAGAGACAAATGCCATAATGAAAATATCAAATAGTCATGATAGGATATGAAGAGGGCATGATGTTTCTTCATTGGTAAACTAAAATAAAACTGAAGTTAGATTAGCTTAATGAACATAAGCCCTTAGAATGTTTCACATTATCAGTCGTTAGTTGGTTAAAAAGGTGTCTTAACCACAATGTTAAGTAAGCTCAAAATCCATTGTTTATAATGTATAAAAGGGAGAATAGATGGAAATGAAAGCTTCTTGCAGGACTAGCATGCTTCATATGTAGGTGTCCAGAGAGCTAGAATAAACAAGTATATGCCAAAATATATAGACAGATCAATGTGGGAAGTCTACCTATTAAATATGATTGTGGTTTCTACCTTATTATGTTACTTGAGAGCTAATTACAACTTTCAATGTTAGTTTGATTTAATTTTGATTGTGATAATGGGTCTTTTGCTTTGTCATTGTCTATGAGAAGTTGATCGATGAGGGAAGCTTCCAAGAAATTTCTATGATTTTGACAAAATGCTTTACTCAACCTTCCATCAAGGGAGTGGTATAAGTTTATGTGCTTTATTCAAGGTTATATGATAGATATCCTTCAAGGGAGTAGTCTACCTTATATTTGTGCATTTTTGGATATGCTTATGTAGTTGTCCTTCAAGGGAGCAGTCTATGAATGCTAAGAATGACCCATGATTGCTATTGGTGTGGATTTTTCTTTTTACTTGTTTGATTTTTCTAGACATAGACTTACTTATATAGGCTTAGGGGTTCACCTTTATGAGGGTAAAACTAAAATCAAAATAAGGTTGATTAGGTGTGAAGAGGCTTAGGTGACAATAACCATGGGAATCCATACCTAGAGGGTGGAAAGTGCCATGAGAATCATGCCATGGGTAGAGTTATGGTACCCATCATTCAAGATTTAGGCCATGATTATGATGTAATATCACATGATGTAGCTTTAATTGGTTTCCCCTAAAATAGGGATATGAATTTGGTTGAAATTAAGGGATGAGCTTAAGATGAATAAAAGGTGAATCTTGATCCTTATTAACAAAAGAATGGATGCAGATGTGAAGCATTGAGGGGCTCAAGTTCTGGGTGGCCTTCGAAAGAAGACAACCAATAAGTTCGTGATCCATACTTGTGGGTTATGATATAGGGTCCAAGGTAATTCAAAGCAAACTTGCCTTACTTGATTATATCCATATTGGTGACATGTTAATTTTCCTTTAGGATGAGGTCTCTGATATTAAATTCTTGCACCTTAAGGTGTTTGTTATAAGCATTCTTGACATGATCTTGATAGACATGAAGGTGGGTAAGGGTGGATAAACAATGATTATCAAGTAGCTTAAGCTAAGCTAAATAGTGTTGATGATAATCATCCTAAAAAATGAGATCTTAGAAAGATATGCAAAGATAGGGTATTTAGACTTTGAGGGGTAGGATGGCCTTTATTCCAAACACAAGAGAGAAATATGTAGCAACCATATGGGTTCTAATGTTATTAAGATATGCCCATAAGGAAAATGGGATGTGAAAATCCCAATCCCAACTAGATGCATTAACCATTTAAGTTAGCATATTATTAAGACTTTTTTTAGAGGCCTCAACATGTCTATTGACTTTAGGGAGATAGGGTGAGGATAAGCTTAACTTAATTCCGAATGCATCACATAGACCCTAGAATTGCTTATTTTTTAAGAATTTCTCATTATCGATGATAATCTTATGAGGAATACCAAAATGGAAGATGATCTAATGGTTGATAATGTCAAAAATCTTTTTTGCTTTGGTTGAGACTAGAGGAATAGCCTTTACCCACTTGGTAAAATATTTGGTCAAAGTGATGATAGAATGGTGTCGCTATGAGGAGTGGGGAATATTTTCACAAATGATGTCTAGACCCCATTATGAGAAGGGCCAAAAAATGGTAAAAACATAAAGACTATGGATAGGTGCATGATGCAAACTAGTATGTTGTTTAAACTTAACACACTTTTTCACATAATTATAATAGTCCTGGTTAAGGGTAGTAAAATAATAGTTATGGGAAAGGATGCATTTAGATATGGTAAGGCCACTAAAGTATCCCCCATAGATGCCATCATGTATTTCCTTGATAACATGAGAGGACTCGTGACTATATAGGCAATGATAGAGGAGACCATCAAAGGCACATTTGTAAAGAATTCATCCCATAATGGTATAATGAGATGTACTTTGGATAAATTCTCTTTAATAATTCCTAGAAAGGCTAGAAGGAATGATAGCAAGGTTGAGATAGTCAAAGGTTTGTTGATACCAAAGGTCAAGTTGGGTCTCCTCCACATTAAAATGGTGGAAAAATCTAGTTTGACATAAGAAGGTTAGGTTAGTCTATGGATATTGATAGATAGATTAGAGTTGAAAGGTGAAGATGGTATCTAAGAGGCAAGGGAAGTCATGGTGTCATTGAACTTATTAGTAGATCATGGGGTTGATTAGATGCATAGTGTTCAAATGATGCTAAAACTAGTTACTTGTATTGTTGTAAGACATCATTTTTGCACTAGTAAGAACCATTGATTTGATTGACCACAAGCTGGGAGTCACCAAATATAATGATTATTTTGAATCTTAAGACTAAGGGAGTTTCAAGGCCTAAGATTAGGGCTTCATACTCAGCCATATTATTGGTATATTCAAAATCAATCTTGAAGGACAAAGGGAGAGGTTCACTGTCAAAGAGGATGAGGATGATACCTAATCCCCCACCATGTTGACATTTTGATCCATCGAAGAACATGGTGACTTGATAGGTGAAGTACACCTAAGAGAGGGTCATGATGGACTCATTGGGGAACTCAATAGGAGGAGGTTGGCTATCTACTAATGGTGCCTCAACCAATTGGTCAGAAATGACTTTCCCCTTAATTAACTCTTACTAAAAAAACTCAATTTCAAACTTAGTTAGGAGCACGAGCCACTTAGCCATATGCTAGTTTTGGTATAGCTTGAAGTACATGTACATAAATGGGTTAATGTTGGTTATGACATAGGTTTTATGGTTAAAAAGGTAGTGGCAAAACTTGATAGCCGTGAATACTGAAGCTAAGGAAAGCTTATCAGTATGGGTTTACCAAGTCTCATATTTTACAAGTGTGTGGCTAATATAGTAGATAGCTTGCTCTCTATGTTATTCATCTCGATGAGCAAGCATTGCCCCTAGGGAGTGGTGAATGGTAGAGATGTATAGGTATAAAGGTTGGTCATCCTTGGGAGGGGTGAGGATAGGTAGGGACAAAAGGTAATTTTTGAGTGAATCAAAGGCCTTTTGATAGTTGTTATTATACTTAAAAGAGACATCCTTCTTCAAAAGGTGGTGGAAGGGTTGGCATCAGTCTGAAAGCTAGGAGATAAATAAATGGATTCAAGCTTCTCATGCAAGCTATAGAGTTGATTATAGTTGATAGAAGGAAGCATGTCAAGCATTGATTTGATCTTGGTAGGATCAAATTTGATTCTGTGAAGGGAAATAATAAAACCAAGAAGATTTCCTAACAAGACCCAAAAAATACAATTCTTGGGGTTTAGGCAAACATGGTAATGGATAAGATAATCAAAGATGATTTTAAGAATAGCCAAATAGTTTTTTTAGAGTTTGGATTTTTTGAGAAGGTCATCCACATAGTCCTCTACAATCTTATGGATAAGGTCATAGAAGATATAATTCATGACATGTTGGTAGGTTACACCAACATTATTTAGATTGAAAGAAATGACTCTATAACAAAAGGTTCCCCAAAGGGTGGTAAAAGTGGTCTTTTACTGATCTTCAGGAGCAATTAGGATTTGATTGTATCCTAAGAATTTGTCTATGAGAGATAACATCTTGTGGCTAGTTATAAGATCAATTAGCTGGTCAATGCTTGGTAGAGGAAAGTATTCTTTAGAATAAGAAATGTTGAGGTCACAAAATTCCACACAAAACTGTAGTCCTCCTATGGCTTTGGTGATCAGCAAGACATTTTAGAACCATTGAGGATAGGTAATGGGTTGAATGAAATTAACAGGTAAAAGACATTGAAGCTCTTCTTTGACAAGAAGGGTTATGCAAGGGTGTATACATAGAATCTTTTGGTTGATGGGCTTGGCATCACAGTTAGTGACTATGTTATGGGGGGTAATGGTAGGGTTAATTGTAAAAATATTTCTATAAGACCAAGCAAAAGCTATGTTGTGATCTTGGAGGAAAGAGGGGAAGTCCTAAATTTCCTTAAAATCTAGTGATTGGATAAGTTTGACAGTGCGAGGGTTATTTAGAGTGCCCAAATTGATATCCATGGTAGATTCATTCAACATGGTTTAGGTCTTGGGAGGAAGGGATTTGTGGACTGAAGAATCTAGGTCACCAAGATAAGTGAGAATAGAATCATCATCCTAGCACTAAATAATGTTAATGGTAGGAGAGTCTTCTCTTATCATCTCAGTATGGGTCAAAGGGATGGTTATGGTGGCCCATTCATTTTGTTAAGTTAGGGGTTCAAGTCTAATCATGTCGACAAAAAAAATTTAGGTGGGATGATGTCATCATTCTCACATGTAGATGGAGGAGAGGTCAGTGGAGAAGGGGTATCTTCCTCAACAATAGTGGTGGTAAGTGGTTTGGCTTGCTTCTTTTTAGGTAGGATGAAATCAAGGCTATGTTTCTCATGAGGCTTTCTAGTTTTAATAGATACCAATTCATGTGGGCCATGCTCATACTGCCCAACACCAAAGCCTTTCCAAGTAAACCAAAGGAGGTATGTCTTTGTGAAGCTTAATTTATCTAGGTAAGAGAAACTGGCAATGAATGGTTGAGGTAAAAGAGAGGTTGTAGAAGCACCATTGGTTATATCAAGTCTTTCATAGATAAAATGTGTCTGATAGTAGAGAGGTCCAAAGGAAATAATAGTTTTGACATTGGGGTCATATCCTAGTTGGTTAGTAAGTTACCCATACTCATGAGGAGTAGGGAAAGCATCAAGGGATAGAACGTGATATTCACCCAATGAAAGGTGATGGAACTCTAATTCCAAAAGATCCATGGTGGGGATTTGGTTTGAATGGATAAAGGAACTAGTGGATGCCTCATCGATAAAATGGGATATGACATCCACTTTTGTGGTTGAAGGTTGATTTTTGGTTGTTGAGGTTGTGTTGGATGGGGGTATGAGAACATCATTTGGGATATAGGTCATGTTTCATGTCGCTAATGGACTTGGGTTAGCTTAGATGGTGATGACATGGCCTTCATGCTCAAAATTGAACAATGGAGGGGATGAAACCCATGGAGCATATCCAGGATCATCCCAACAAAATGTTGTATTAGAATTCATCTTCGACAATATAAAATATTTTAGGGAGCATACGAGGGCTTAGACAGATGTGAAGGATAACAATCCCTAAGGTATTGGCCATGATATCATTAAATGATCAAGGTTTTAGACATGATATTATTTAGCAGGTTGATTTGGTTATAAGAATGGGAGGAGATGATGTTAGTACTATCTCCCCCATCAATCATGACCCATTTAATAGTAGGTTTGGTTGATGTATGTGGTAATAAAGAGAGGGGGATTTGGGTCATCTAGATGGATATAAGGTATTTTTAACTCCTTGAAAGTAACAAGGTTGGAAATTTAAAGGCCACTGACAAAGGCTACTAGAGGTTTGGGATCTTTGGGCTAGACCTATATGGATTACAAATCCTCTATTAGTGTTTGGAAATGATGGGGAAAGGTAGACATCAACTCATACAAGCTCATATTTACCAAGGTCTGGTGAAGTCGCTTGAAGATAACTCTCTTGATAGATTTTGAGGGGTTAGATTGGGAGGTACCTAAAATAGATACCTTAGGTTTGGTTGAAGATATAGATAGAGGGATTTGAGTTGGTTGGGAGGTTGAATATGGAGACATCCATAAAATGGAAACCTTATCCTTCTCCTTATCCTTATATTATGATCTTGTGACCACGTTGATAGTATGAATAGGAGTTTGGGTAGGAGATTGGGTAGACTCATCTTCACTTAGATATGAGAGTGGAGGAGTATGTAAGCATTAGGTAGGTGTGGTAGTAAGTGGGATTGGTATAGGGCTCATGAGAGGTTCATCTGTTGATAACTCATCCTCATTGTAAAGCTGATGCATAATGATTTAGAGAGATTTGTAGTTCTTTGTGTCATGATCGAGTGTCTTATGATAAGAACACACTTGGTGGTCATTGTACCAGATGGGTTTTGAATAAAGAGGTTGAAAAGGGTTTGATGGGAGGTAAGGCTAAACAATAAGTTTGAAATAACCTATCAAAAATGGTCGAGTAAGATTTAGCTAAAAGTGGTAAAGGTTTAGCCGTATTAGATTTAGTTGTTGAGGTAGAAGGTTGTTTGGAAGTAGGTTTGGTAATAGGTGTATTAGGTAAAGTGGTGCATGTGGTTGATGGATTTGGTTTGGATAAGGAGGCTGATGAGCTAGAGGTCAAAGATTTAGAGGTAGGTATTTAAGGTATTACTGACATGGTGAAGAAAGGTGTGTCAAAAATCAATTGTGAAGGTATAACCAAAAGAGGTGGTAAGGTTTTGATAAAGAT
The DNA here is from genome assembly GCA_037957365.1 of Torreya grandis. Classification (NCBI taxonomy): domain Eukaryota; kingdom Viridiplantae; phylum Streptophyta; class Pinopsida; order Cupressales; family Taxaceae; genus Torreya; species Torreya grandis. The sequence continues at coordinate 2,367,381 of JARHVA010001463.1, read as the reverse complement.
AATGGGATTCCTTCTCAAGGTAGAGGGATGAGGTCCCAAAATGGAGGGAAAGGTTAAGGGAGGTATAATTTATGTCTTTGACTCTTTGGGTGGTTTTACCTCTTTGGTTGCTTTGGTTTGGTCTTTGGTGTTTGGCTATTGGTTTTGGTGAGGCAAGCTTCACCTTCATAGATGGGTGGTTAAGACTCTATGTAAGGAAGGTGCCAAGGTTCTTGATCAGTTTGGTTGGTTTCATTTGAGAAGGGGATTTTCTCACTTGGATTTTAGGTACCTTGGATGGATGAGGGATTGTTGTATTGGTAGAAGTTACTATTAGTTTGGTTGATAGGGTAGGAATTTAGATAGCGGAAGTGGTAGGTTGGTCTGCTAAAGGTATGGTTGGAGATTCTTTCTTGGTGATATAAGTTAGCCCTAATTTATTCTATAAGGTGGTTCGATCCATGTTAGTTTTGGAGATAAATTCCAATTTTTTCACTAACTGAGATAATGGTTTATAGGTTGGTTTTATTCCCTAAATAGTGGACCTAAAATATAAGCCCATAGGTTGAGACATAGGGATGGTAACCTCATCCTCTTCCTTAATCAAAAGATACAAGGTTGAGATAGGTGGCTCCTTCATGGAAGGAGTAGACATGGGGACTTACTCCTCAAGAATGATTTATGAAGGGGGAGTAGGTTGCTCAGTGGTTGATGCTAAAGGTAAAATGGGTGCTTGATCTGGTATGTCAATTAAGGGAGTTGTTGATGGCTCCAATACCTCGATAAGTAGAGGATAAAAGGGAGGGTTTCCTTAGTTTGGGTTTCCAAAGGAGGAGAAGATAAATCCATTACCTTAATAAGTAGAGAGGGTGAGGAATAGATAGGTTGGTCAGTAGGTTCTTTAGCAATGAGTGTGTCAAGAACTATGTTAATAGTATGGGCATCATGAGAAAATTCAACTATGTTTCTCTCATTCTTAGGAGGTGGATGGTTTCTTAAATATGTCAAGGGATTGGTTTGATGGTGCATTGGGGTTGTCCAATGTGATTTCCCCTTGTTAATGAGGGATTGGACAAGGCTCTTGAAGGTATTTCACCTACTAACATCATGCCCTATCACTTGATGGAAGGCACATAGATCATTCTCATTATACCAAATAGGTGTAAGACAAGAAGATTCAAACTTTTGGGGTGGTTTGATAGGAGTAAATTGATTGATATTAGCTTTCAATAACTTCTCCAAGATTGAAGCATGAGATTCTAGAAGCAGATTGAATTGCTTCTACTAGCTACGGTTTTGGTTCTTCATGTTTTGCTTTGAGGAACTAGATGAATTTGGCTAGTTGATAGATGGTGGAAGAGAGTATTTAAGGACAATTTCATTCATGGTTCCCTTAACCCTATTATTGGTATTGGACTGGTTATTTAGTTTATAAGAAGAGGCCTCATTAGTTTTGTAGGTAGAGTTTTTGTTCTTTAGTTTTAGCTTCCCTTTATCAATGGATTTGATCTCTACCTTATGTTCCATTATAAAATATTCATCAAAAGTGTGGAATCTTTGGACATGTAGTGTAGAGGATATATTATTGGCACATGCCTGAGTAAAGAGCTCTATGAGTTCATGTTGAGGTAAAGAAAAAGAAAGTTGGTTAATTAAGATCTTCCAATAAGTTAAAAATTTAGCAATGGATTCATCCTCAAACTGCTAGATAGAGTAGAGGTCAATGATGGAAACCTTCTTGGAGATATTTATCAAAAATTAGTCCAAGAAAGTTTGAGCCAGTTGGGTGAAGGAGAAGAGGGAGTATTTGGGTATGGCACTATTCTAATCCAATGATGGATTGGCTCGGGACACGGGGAAGGTATAGAAGAGGGCATCATCATAGGTAATCAGATTATTGTCAACAATTATGATTTCAAATTATTGTCAAAATAATGTTAGGATTACACCTATTGTTCCTCATTTATTTATATTTTATTGCCTGCCATGGTTGATGATTTAACCTTTTAGGGTTTAACAATGTAAATCCTATGTTTAGATTAAAAGGTTGAGATGTCTAAATCAATTAAATAATATGCAATAATTAATTACTTGTTATGGTTTTTGACCTTCTTTGAATTCCTAAAAATAGTAATAAATATGCTTAAATAGAGACTTATCTAGCAAGTGACCATCGTGGATCATCTAGATTCTAGAAACTAAGTTCTGAAGAGTTTTAAGTGTCATCAATAGGGTCTTAAGATCTCTTTACTCACTAGACAATAACACCCCACCAGGACAGTAGCACCATACTATTGTAGTGTCCTCAAAGTGGAGCTAGTGTCCTCTTTGTAGGATCACTCCTATATTTTAGGAGTACCTACACCTATGTTTTTAGTTTAGATTCCTATGCGCACAAAATTTTAAATTATGTGTTTTAGTGAATTTTATCTTATATTTTAAGAAAGGAATAAGGAGAAACTAGATACGGGTATGGTTGAAAAACTTGTTTGATTATGCATGCATTAAATTAGATGATTTTGATTAAATCCTCTTTGGCTTAGGAAGATGACCTACAAATAAGAAAACACTAAAGTAAATAGTTGGTTAGATAGAAAGTTGGGTGGATTACCTATCACTAGATAGATCCTGGAAGCAAGAGATTCTTTAGGGGCTGTCAATCCAAATATTTTAAATAATTAAGTTTAGAAAATAGAAGATAAAACATCAATAATCAAAAGCTACTAAAATTGAATATAATAGATGCTTGATAAATAAATAGATTAATATAGTAATAAACAAACCAATACTAATGCTAAATAGTTTAGGTGTGGCTCAAAAAATAGGTTGGGGGTTTGTAAACAAGCAAATAGAAAGAAAGTGGGATTTGGTTGAAGGTAAGTGGGTGAAAATATCTTGTTGTTATTTCCTATCATAGTGACCATTGGCAGTTGGTGTCACCATCGATGGTTGAGGCAACCATCGATGGTTAGAAAAACCATTGATGGTTAGGATGACCATCGATAGTTACTGTGTGTTGGGTCTGGATTGATAAAGGTCGGATTAATGAGATCACAAAAGTTAATTATGGAAGATTGGTTTGGATTGGGATGATTTTAAAATGGAAATAAAGTAATTGATAGACTAGTTATAAATACTTAGCTTGTTGTAGGTTAGTCCGATGAATGGTTGAGGTGGTTGACTCGTCAGTGGACTCTGGCATGATTCTATTAGAGTAATAGTAAATGTCTATCGACAAAAGGGCCATAAAATTCATCTATTTGATATAATGGATAGATCATTAGATTTATAGATTACTGGAAGAGTTCTTGTAAAAAATCTCTAGATGCAAAAGCTCTTGATAGTTGTGGATGGATCCTTTTCATCTCCTACTCCACTCTTCTTATAGGAAAGTAAGGAAAAGTGTAACAAGAAATTAATAAGGGGTATAACTTGCTATCTTATTTTACCTCATGCATGCATGGGTTCACACATGAATTAGATGAGATAATTATAAAAAATCAAGTTAGAGTGAAGGGTGAGTTAAGTTGGTTTAGGTGGTGGAACTTGACCATTGATAGTTAGGGTGATGGTTAACAGTCGAGGGCCAAGATAAAGTTGGTGTAAAAGGTGGGTTAAGTTATTTGGATAAATAGACTTGCGTTAGGCTTGGTTTGGGGTTGAATGGTATAGGTTGGACCCAAGAGGTTCTTGAGGTGGTTCAGGGGGATTGTGATATTCAAAACTATCGTGTGTGTATTTTTTATGTCTACATTTTACCCCTTTTTATTATGTAGTTTGTATCAACAATATTCAAAACAAATATTGATTATGGGTTGAAGGTCAAGTTGTCTTTAGTATTAAAAGGGGTGTTCCACCTCAAATTAGTAGTTGATGAGGTAAAAAAGAATCAGGTGTGGTTTTGATATGGTAGATGAAGGTGATGATGAAGGTTGACATCATAAGGGTGGGTGATAGGTTGGGAACTTAAAGTAAAAACATGTACATGAAGTGAGACAAAAGGTGAAATATATAAAAATACATATAGCCTAACTTTCCATAGTTGGTAAAAATAAAGGTCTGTGTTAGGAGGACAAGTGACAAGTAGATAACATGACCACATATAGGCATGACAGTTAGGTGTAATCATAAATGCAAGTCTCCTAGGTGATGTTAATGTTTTTTTGGTTATCCAAGGTATTAATTGATCATGATGAAAACACAAACTAGTCAAGTGAAGTTGTGGGTATCCGAAGTAGGAAGTGCTCTTGAGAAGACACAAGTGGGTCTAGTATGCATGAGGTAGTGCAAGGTCAAAAAAGTGGTCAATATCATAATTGTTGTTATTATGATCAAAAAGACCAAGAAAAATTCATCATAAAATGCATGATAGCTTTTATAAACTTGAATAGTGGTGAGGTAACAAGCTCGTCATTGAGGTGTTCAGAGAAGGTAGTCTCTATGGGTGGGTGCTTGATGTGGTTCTATTTTAAAATGTTTAGGTAAAGAAGCAAAGATAAAAAGTTAAACCCCTGACTATCAATGGTTAGGGTTGAATAAATGAATGTTGATGGTCACCTAACCATCAACATTCATGGATAAAATATTAAATGTCCAATGATCAAAATCAAAAAATGAGTCATTTGGACTCATTTTAACTTTTGACTATTGGAAGTGAGAGTGGGTGTATTTATGACATTTTGTGATTTCTCAATGATAGTGAATATGAATGATTAGTTGTTAACGAAGTTATATTCATAGACTGAATGGAACAATAAAGATATGAGGTGGGTGCAGACATGAACAAGGATGGGCAATGGGTCCCTAGATTCTTCCTTGATGATGGTTGAGGATCGAGGTAAGGGTTTCTTATAATTGATGGATTAGATGTGAATTTGCATTGCATTATGGTTTTCTATTTTCATGGTATGGTTTGATTGTGTGTATTTTTTTATTTGACCCAGGGTCTTAGGGTATTAGGTAGTTTTGGTGAAATTTGTGGGTGAATTCCAAAATTGGTCAAGGTAGGGTAGTTAAGGTAAGGTAATGATCAAGTTTAAATTAGTTTGTAGATATTGGTTGGTATTTGGGTAAGATTTTAGGCATGGAGGGTTTGGGTATTCCATTGATAGTCATGTATAGTGACCATCAAAGATCATATCTGATCATTGACAATCACTCGATCATTGGTGATCACCATGTTCATCAGTAGTCGACTCAGTTGGCATTGGTTTTGAAAAGGTTGCATATTTTGAAGATTTTGATATTTTGAATGTTTTGGTTAGTTATTGAGGATTTAGGTTAACATTCTAAGGGTAGGGGATAATGATTGATTTTTTATAGATAATAGTGAAGATTGGGTCTAGGTGTACTACACAAAGAGGGTGAATGTGTAGGTTTTGAGATAGGATAGGTTAGATGCTTATGAGTTGAATAAATGGTTAGGTAGGTGTGATAGGTAGAGTTCATAGGAAAAACATTTATAGAAAACTAAGTTTTTTTGGTGATCTAGATGTGAGATTGGGTACCTTGCATTTTCATAGAGATCCACTAGAGGATGACCCTAGCAGATTGGGCACATATGGAGGAGGTCAAGCTCAGAGTGATGTGACACTACCAATACTTGTTATGAGATGTGATGATGATCATGAACCTTATCAATAGATTGGATTCCACCAATAAAACCTTCCTACTACCCAATAGTGACATGAATATCTTACTAGAGGATGTGCACAAGATCACATGGCTTCCCCCTCAAGGTGATTTGATATATCATATTTAATGAGAGGAGTGGGAGGAGTTATTAGAGATGATATATGGAGATGATCACAATTGTGTCAGGTGGCATGATGGGGGTTTTAGCTACTCTACACTCTATTAGAGGGAAAGGGTTGAGAAGAGATTGATGATTACGATGGTGATGGTATTATCATGCTTTGCCCCTCCATATTCAAGTATTGAGAGGTTTCCCTATCTACTTTTAGGGGTGTTGGTCAAGATGTTGCTAGGATGCATAGTGTTTGGATGGGTTCCTATGCTAATTGATTATATATACAAGGATTTTTTGGGTTTCAAAGCTCATAGGAGGTACAACATTAACATCAGGCTTTACTACATTGCTAGGCTTACAAGCACATTTGAATGATATGGCTAATGGGGCTACCATGGGTGGGTTTTTCTCAAATAGATTTATAGATTGCTTTCATGTGATAGATATATGACTTTTTCACTTCAAGTTTATAAGGAGGAGTTCATTATGTAGATTGGTTTAGGGGTGCACTAGGTACCTTGGTCATTGATGAGGTTACCTAGAGGCTATATATCAAGTTTACAGAGTGGACTAGATATAGGAGTTGGACTTTATCCCTATAGAATTACAAGTGGATCTTCAAGAGGAGGGATGGGGAGGTAGATCTCATCCCATTTGAGAGGGTGTAGAGATAATTTGGATTGGTAGAGTATATCCCAAGCCTATTTACCAAATATAGGTAGGCATATGTAAAGGTATTATTACTTGAGCCATATCTAGTACAAACCTTGCTATATCATGAGGAGTTATTAATGTGGTTAGTGATTGATGATGTAGGATTTGTAGATGGTTACCCTACATGGTGCCAAGGTCTTTATGCAGTAGCATATTTTTATGGAGATGATGGTGGTAGGAGGCAAATGGATGTGGACCCAACTAGGAGAGAAGGCTAGAGGGCATAGGTACAGTGGGCTGCCCTAGATGCATAGGTAGGAGTGATGCTAGCTACAACATAGGCACAAGTTGTAGCATTATAAGGATAGTTGATAGATTTATAGGGTCATATGGCTATAGTTACAAGTGAGAGGGACTAGGATAGAGCTTTACTATTCTTGGTTACTTGGGAGAGAAAATCTATAAAATAGATAGGAGGAGGAGCCATAATATCTACAGGACTATTGGGCACCATCCCCATGGCATGATACCTAGCCATAGTGGAGAAGTTATGATACTATGAGGCTATACTCCTAAGGCACTATCTTAATGAGCCTTTATGGGGTGAATATAGAGATAGTTTGGCAAGTGGTGCTAGCATGGAAACTCTAGGTCAGTGGGCTACTTCCGTAGGTGGATCAATAAATACCTCGAGAGGACAAGCACTAGGAAACAATGGTGCTCTAGGAGATAGTGGTGCCCCATGGGCATAGTAATGACATGGTTTATGATATATTATATTTTTTTGTGTATCATATTGATATCGGCTTGTGAGTTGATGCAATGAGATGTACATTTTGAGAGAGAGACATGTATATTATTATATACATTATGATGTTATTGACTCATGATTTATATATATGATCCTTATTTATTGATTATGGTTTATGGTTTACTTTAACATTTATCTCAATATTGTATAGTGATCATTGATGATGTTATTTTGATTATAATTATGATATGGATATGGGATACTGATGTAGACTCGCCAAGCTAGGCATGTGATGGCCTTTATTTATGATGATGATGATACTTATGCTATTTATGTTTATGATGATGATGTTTATGCAAAAATTTAATAAGTATATGCTTCCTTATTTGGATTTAGACATGTGGTAGAAATGGTTTATTTATTTATTGTTCATGGATGCTTGATTTTCACATGATGATGGATATGTTGATGTTGTATTGATTTTTGATATAGGTTGATATGATGTTATGAGTACACTTTTTGTTATTTTATTTAAGGTAAACACATGAGGTAAGTTAATGAACAACACTATATGTGATAACAAATAATATAATCAAGAGACAAACATCTTAGTGAATATATCGACTAGTCATAATAGGATAGAAACAGGACACAATGATTCTTATTTGACAAGGAATAAAACTAAACTAAAGTAGGATTTTCTTAAGGAACATAAGCCCTTCAAATACTTCACATTAACATTTTTTATTTGGTTAAAAAGGTGTCTTGATCACATAAAGTCAAGTGAGCTCAAAATCCCTTAAAGTGTATAAAGGGGAGATGAATGAAATATGGAACCTTCTTATGAGACTAGCATGCCTCTCCTAGAGGTTACCAAAGAGTCAGTATAAACAAGTCTATGTCATACAAAGTGTATATTGATCAAGGTGAGAAGTCTACTCATGAGAGTTGATTATGGATTTTAAAATTATTTTTATTATGAGAGTCGATTGTGGTTTTTTTTCTATTACTTGATAATGGTTCTTTTTCTTATTTGTTATTTCTTGGGGGTTGGGGAAGTTGATCAAAGTGACAAGCTTCCAAAAAAATACTTATTTTAACAAATTATTTACTCAACCATCCTTTCAGGGAGTGGTCTACATTTGTATTCTTTGTTTAATGCTTTCAATAACTATCCTTCAAGGGAACATTTCACTTTGATTTGATCAATTTTGTATATGTTTTCAATAGTTTTCTTTTAATGGAGTAGTCTAGTAATGCTAAGAATAACCCATGATTGTTATTGGTTTAGATTTAGATTTTTTCTTTGTTTGATTTTGCTTGACATAGACTTGTTGATATAGGCTTAAGGATTCACGTTTATGAAGGCAAATTTAAAAGCACAAGAAGGTTGATTATGTGTAAAGAGGCTTAGGTGACAATGACCATGAGAATCATGCCATGAGTAAAGCCATGTTTCCCATTGTTTAATATCAGGCTATGATTGTGATGGATAATCACATGATTCAATTTTAAATGGTGTCCATTAAAATAGGGATATGGAATATGGTTTGAAATTAAGGGATGAGTTTAAGTTAAATAAAAGGTGATCTCAATCCTTCTTAACAAAAGAAAGGGTGTAGATGCAAAGCATTGAGGGGCTCAGATTTTGGGTTTCCTTCAAGATAGGTCAACTGATAAGCTCATGATCCATACTTGTGGGTTATGATATAAGGTCTAACCCAATTGAAAGCAAACTTGCCCCACTTGCTTTTCTCCATATTAGTTACATGTTGATTTTTATTTAGGATGAGGTCTTCGATATTGAATTCTCACATTCTAAGGTGTTTATTATAGGCACATTTGATGCACTCTTGATTGACATGAAGATGGGTGAGGGTGGTTAAATGATGCTCATCAAGTAGCTCCAGCTAGGTTAAACAGCATTGATGATATTTATCTTTAGAAATGAGATCCTATAAAGATATGCAAAGAGATGAGATTTAGACTTTTAGAGGTAAAGCAACCTCCACTCAAAACACAAGAGAAAATGGGTTAGCACCCATAGGGGTTAAAATTCTATTATGATATTCCCATAAGGTTAAGGGGATGTGCAAATGATAATCCCAACTAGATACATTGACCATTTTAGTGAGCATGTTGTTAAGAGTTTTTTAGAGGCTTTTGCTTGTCAATTCACTTAAGGGTGATAGGATTAATAAAAACTTAACTTGATCTTGAATGTGTCACAAGTACCATTGTCAGTGATAATTTTATGAGGAACACCAAAGCAACAGATGATGTGATGGTTGATAAATTTGACAATATTATATGCTTTGGTTGAGACTAGAAGAATAGCCTCTACCCATTTGGTAAAATACTCAATCATGGTGATGATAAAATGTTGTCATTGTAAATAATGGGAGTTAATTTCACTGATAAGGTCCATACCCCATTGTGAGAAGGGCCAAAAATATAAGGATACATGAAGACTATGGCTAGGTGTATGATGTAAAATGGCATGTTGTTTAGATTTAACACACCTTTTCACATAATCACTATAGTCTTGGTTAAGGGTAGGCTAGTAATAGCCAAGGCAAAGGATGAGTTTAGCTATGGTGAGGCCACTAAATTGTCCCCCACAAATCCTATCATGCATTTACTTGATCATGAGAGGCTTTGTGACTATACAAGCAATAGAAGAAGAGATCATAAAAGCCACATTTATAAATAATTCCTCCCATACTGGTATAACATGAGGTACTCTAGATAGACACTCTTCAAGCATTCTTAAAAAGACCAAAAGGAATGATGGCAAGGTTGAGATAGTTGAAGGTCTATTAATACCAAAGGTCAGGTCAAGTCTATTCCATATTGAAAATGGTGGGAGAATCTAGTGTAATTAAGAAGGCTAGGTAAGTCTATGGATAATAATAGATAGCTTAGATTTATACCATGTAGATGGGATCTGAGAGGCAAGGGAAGCCATGGTGTTGGTGAATGTTTTGGTAGATCATGGGGTTGAATGGATGTGGTAGTGTTCAAATGATGTTAATAGTTTGTCAACTAGTTATTTGTACTATTGTAGAAAATCATCATTAAACTAGTAAGAGCCATTAATTTGATTGATCACAAGTTTGAAATCACCAAAAATGTTGACAATTTTGACTTTCAAGGCTAGAATAGTTTGAAGGATTATGACTAGGGCTTCATACTTAGCCATATTATTCATACATTCAAAATCAAGATTTGAATACAAAGTAAGAGGTTCATCATCAAAGGGAATAAGGATGATGTTAGCACCCCAACCATGTTGACACCTTGATCCATCAAATAACTTGGTGACTTGATAGGTGAAGTCCACTTGAGAGAGGGTCATGATGTACTCATCAGGAAACTCAAGAGGAAGAATTTGGTTGTCTACTAATGGTGATTTGACCAATTGGTTGGAAATGACTTTCCCTTTAATTGACTTCTACTGAATAAAATCAAGATCAAACTTAGATAAAATCATAAGCCACTTGGCCATATGTTGGTTTTGGTATGGCTTGGAGTGCATATACTTGAGTGGGTCAGTATTGGTTATGACTTAGGTTTTATGGTTAAGAAGGTAATGGAAAAGTTTGGTGGCCATGAAGACTAAATCTAATAAAATATTCTTGATATGGGTATACTAATTCTCATGTTCTGCAAGCATGCAACTAATGTAGTAAACTACTTAATATTTGTGTTGTTCATCCTAATGGATAATCATTGTCCCTAGGGAGTGGTTGGTGGTGGAGATATAAAGGTAAAAGGGTTGATCATCCTTGAGAGGGGTGAGGATAGGTGGAGACAAAAGGTAATTTTTAGTGAATCAAAGTCCTTTAGATAGTAGTTATTCCACTTAAAAGATGCATCCTTCTTCATAAGGTGATGGAAGGGTTGGTATCAATATGAGAGTTGGGAGATAAAGTGATGGATGGATTGGAGCTTCCCCTATAAACTATGGAGTTGATTGAGGTTAATTAAAGGAAGCATGTCAAGAATTAATTTGATTTTGGTAGGATCAAATTTAATTCCCTAAAGAGAAATGATAAAGCCAAGGATCTTTCTTAACAAGACCTTCAAAAATGTACTTCTCAAGGTTAAGGTAGACATGGTCATAGATGAGGCACTTAAAGGTAGTCTTTAGATGACTAAATGATCTTTACAATATTTGGATTTCCCAAGAAGGTCATCCACATAATCCTCTATAATTTTATGGATAAGGTCATATAAGATATAAGTCATGACACTTTGGTAGGTTACACCAGCATTATTTAGTTTGAAAGGTATGAATCTATAGTAGAAGGTTCTATATGGGGTGATAAAGGTAGTTTTATACTAATATTTAGGGGTGATTAGGATCTGATTATAACCTAAGAATCCATCCATGAAAGATAAGATTTCATGGCTGACTGTAAGATCAACTAGCTAGTCAATTCTTGGTATAAAAAAGTCAAGTTTTATGCAAGCAAGGTTGAGGTCATGAAAGTAAACACAAATCCATACTCCCCCTATGGATTTGGTGACAAGCACAACATTTGAGACCCATTGGGGATAGTCAATGGGTTGAATAAAATTGATGAATATGAGATGTTGAAGCTCTTCTTTGACAAGAAGGGATATATGAGGGTGCATTCATCAGAATTTCTACTTAATAAGACTGGCATCGTGGTTGGTGACTATGTTATGGGTGGTAATGGTAGGGATAATTTTTGGCATGTTAGCATATGACCAAGTGAAGGCTATGTTGTAGTATTACAAGAAGGAGGGGAAATCCCAAAGTTCCTTGGAATTCAATGATTGGCCAATTTTTGACAATGTGGGAGTTGTTCAGAGTGCCCAAGTTGATATCCATGATGGATTCATTCAACATGGTTAAAGTCCCAAGTGTAAGGGATTTGTGGATGGAGGAATCTAGTGCACCAAGATAGGTGAGAATGGAATCATCATCCTAGCATTGAATGGTGTTAATGGTAGGAGAGTCATTTCCTATCATCTCAATATGGGTCAAAGGGATGGTTATGATTTCCCTTTCCTTTTGATAAGTTAAGGGTTTGAGGCTAATCATGTTGATGACAAAAAAATTTAGGTGGTATGCTTTCATAATCCTCACACCCAGGTAAAGAAGAAGTTGGTCAAGAAGGGATGTCTTCCTGAATAAGGCTGATGGTAGGTAGTTTGGTTTTCCTCTTATTGGGTAGAATGAAACCAAGGTCATTTTTTCATGAGATTTTTTGGTCTCAATGTACAAATCAAATCATGTGGGCTATGCTCATACCATCCCAGGCCAAATACTTTCTAAGTGCCCCTATAGAGGTATGTCTTGGTAAAGTTTAGGCTGTCCAAAAATGATAAGTTATAGCTGAATGGTAGAGGTGAAGAGGAGGTGATAAAAGTGCCAAGTGGTTTGTCGAATCCCCCATTGATGAAATGGGTTTGACATTTTGAGGGTCCAAAGGGAATAATGGCTCTAATATTGGGGTCATACATGGGTTAATGATCAAGTTTCCCATACTTGGGAGTATGGAAATCATCAAGGGTGAGGAGGTAATATTTACCTAGTGAAAGATATTGGAATGTGGATTCCAAGTGGTCAAAAGTGGGGATCTGATTCAAGGGGATGGATGAGCTAGTTGATGCCGCATTATTAGAAGAAGATATGACTTCATCTTTCATGTTGAGGGCTTATCTTTGGCTGATGAAGGTGTGATATATGGAGGTATAATGATGTCATTGGGTCTGGTAAGTCATGTTACATGATGAAAAAGGGTTTGGATTAGTTTTTATAGTAACAACCTAGCCTTTATGTTGAAATTTGATGTAATGATAAAGGGTAGAAGGTACACAACCCATAGAGCATATCCAAGGTCATCCCAACAAAACATTATATTAGAATTCACCTTCCACTACATAGAAGAGGTTTTGGAACATGCGAGGTCCTAAAAAATTATGAAGGAAAATAGTTCCTAAAGTAGTGGCCATGGTGTCATTAAAGGATCAAAGGATGACCTAGGTTTTAGACATGACATTGTTTGGTAGTTTGAGTTTATCATAGGCATGGGATGAAATGATATTAATACTAGCTCCCCCATCAATCATTGGTCCAAGACTTGAAAGATTTGGTTGAAAGATAATTTAGAAATAAGAATAACACAATTCAAATAATGCTATCTCTAAAAAGAGATGTTTTATTTATCAAAATTATAGACCCAAACATATGCTTATCTCTTAAAAGAGATGTTTGATTTCCATTTTGGGTTACATCTTCATTTATACATGTTTTGAAGGTGTGGGGAGGATGTGGAAGGTCACCAATCTCGAGGGAGATGAATTGGTTTGACTTCCATGATTTAAAACAATACAAAATTAGAGGAATTACTATTTTTAGAAACTTACTATTTTTAGACTACACTACTAAAATTTTAATTTGGGACACTTCTATTGGTTTTTATGGGGTCAAAATTCATCGATCAAAGATCATGCCATCTTAAGATGTTACCCTCATTATTATCTTTCCAATGGTTCAAATGATGAGTCAATTGGAGCTATGGTGCAAAAGTTATGGCTCCCAAAAGTTTTGCCATCAATTGGGGTAGACCCATCACCTGAATTGTCATCTGAATTGTTTTCCAGATCATTCCTCCCTCCTTGAGAAGAAATGTTCCCCATTACATCAAGATTTTTTCATCAAGTGTGGTAGTTTTACTTCAATTTGATTCCCGATGCATAATTGGAAGGGACTGTGATTTATGGAACTGTGTAGGGCCTAATTGTTCACCATTTCTATCTGACCATTAGTCTATGGATGGAAGGCCATGAACTTCTTTAGCTCGGTATCTATTTTCTTTTGTTGTTGTGTTGTTTGTGTAGTCAGGGCTATAACATCAGCCCATTTGGATTCCTGTGGCTTTACTACCATGAGAAAAAATTTCTTGGCACTAATCAGAGAGACAGATGTAGAAGGTGGTACTTCTGGTACCCTGTAACACTGTGTTCCAAAAGTGAGAGTGATCTTTCTAGTTCTTGATTTATATATACCATGTTGATCATACATGAATGGCTGACCAAAGAGTACATCATGAACATCTAAATTGACCACATCACATAAGACCTCATCTTGGAAAGGTTGTATTGCATATGAGAGAAGACATTGGTGGGTGACACGGAGGTTTCTCCCTAGACTCAACCATCCAATACTGTATGGTTTTGGGTGAGGCTTCATGGATAGATTTAGGCTTTTCACAACATTAACAAAGATTAAATTATTTTGACTTCCACTATTAAGAATGAAATGTAGAGTCTTACCTTTCGCCCATAACTTAGAGTGAAACAACCTTTCCTTGTCATCTAGCATCTTGTCATGTGTCTGTGATGAAGCAACAATGGCTTCAGGATTAGAATCTATAATTTCTTCTTCAACCTCTTTGACTACAGGGTCTTTATGAGGTAGATCAAAGGATTGTGACTCAAAAAGTAATGATTTGATAGCTTGACATTCTTATTTGGAGTGAGTTCTAGATTTGTGATAATCACACCACTTCCCAATCTTTCCTTCCTTTTGCTTCTAATTTTGACCTCGTGTTTGACCTTCTTTTTCACTTTTCCATTTTGAAGACTGATTCTTTATATTCATTCTTCCATGCTTCTACTCAATCTTCACTATGAACTTGTATGCCTCACTAATGGTTTCCAAATTCAAGAGTTTCATTTCTCCCCATATGTACCATTGTAGTCTGCCACGATATTTGAGAACCTTGTGTTTCTCACTCTCTTGGATGCCCAATCTCATAGATAGAGAATGAAAAATGTCAGTGTAATCTTGAATGTATTGTTTCTTAACTTGGTGAAGTTATTACCACTCTATATACAAATCATCATATGCTCCAATGGGGTAGTATTCTACCTTTACAGCATCTATGAAATCATCCCATGTAGGTTTTGTCTCAAGGCCAATATCATCTACACTGAATCTCTTTTTGTACACTTCCCACCAATTTTTCATAGGCAATGATGCTTTCAGAAGAGCAAAAGTAATCTTCTCTTTATCAGTGAATTTATTTACAAAAAAATAAGGTGATAATTGATCCAACCAATTTTCTACTACATCAGCATTGATTTTTCCTTCAAATTTGCGGATATCAAAATTCACCTGAACCTTACAGGGTGTTGGGGCACTAAAAGGATGTGTGGGTGCAGATGAGGAGCCAAAATTTCCCATCGAGATTTGTTAGAGAATTTGAGTGAATTGTTTTAGCATCTGTGCTTGTTTCTATTGGAGGGCTTCATTCACCATTTCCTTGAAAGGATCAGATGCCTCAGTGTTGTCTACCATTTGAAGTCATTTGGAGTGAATAGGTGGATATTCTAGTGGTTCTATTTTCCACCCAAGCTTCCTGTAATCTAACCTCATCCTCAAGATCATACACTCTACAGACAAACTACTCTGATACCAATAATCTAAAACTTGAAAGCTTTGGTTGAAAGATAATATATAAATAAGAATAACACAATTGAAATAATGCTATCTCTGAAAAAGAGATGTTTTGTTTATCAAAATTGCAGACCCAAACATATGCTTATCATTGATGGTTTAGTGAAGATAGATATGTCAAAAATAAAGTATGTTGGTGTAACCAATAGTGGTGGATGAGTTTTGGTTAAGATAATTAGCTTCCCAATCAAAGTAGAGGGATGAGGCCCCAAAATAGAGGGCAAAGTTTAGGGAGGTATAAGTTTGGCCATCTAGCCTTTTAGTGACATTGCCTCCTCGGTTGATTTGGTTTGGTCTTTGGTTGGTGAGGTGAAATCCAATTTCAAGGATGTGTGATTAAGGCTATGTATGGGGAAAATTCCAAAGTTTTTGGTTGGTTTGGTTGGTTTGGTTGTTTGGGGTTTGGGTGCATTAGATGGTTGAGAAATTTTTGGGTTGATAGAGGTTTTTATTGCTTTGGTTGAAAAGATAGGGGGTTGGACAATAGAAGTAGTGGGTTGGTATATCAAAGTGGGGGTTGGAGGTTCCTATTTGGTGATATAAGGGAGCCTCAATTGCTTCCCAAAGGTGGATTGATCCATGTTAGGGTTGGAGATAAATTCTAATTTTTACACTAATCTAGAGAATGGTTTATAGACTGATCTTATTCCCTAGATAGTAGACTCAAAAGATAAACCCATATGTTGAGAAAGAAGAATGGTGACCTCATCCTTTTCCTCAATCAAAGGATTCAAGGTTTAGATGGGTGAGTCCTCTATGGGAGGTGCAAAAATGGTGGTTTCCTCTTTGGGAATGATTTCCAAAGGAGCAGTGATTTGTCTATTGATGGAGAGAGAAGCTAAAATGGTTATTTGTTTTGGTATGTCAGTTGAAGAAGTGGTTGATGACTCTATTACCTCAATAAGTGGAGAGGGTAAGGAACATGCAGATTAGTAAAAAGGTTCTTTAGCAATGAGTGTGTCAAGAACCATATTGATGCTATGGGCATCATGAGAACACTCATCTTTATTACTCTTATTTTTGGTAGGTGCATGATTAGGAAAAGGTTGTCTAAAGATGCCAAGGTCTTAGTTGCATTAGGGTTATCTAACACAAGCACTCCTTTGTCAATGAGGGATTTGACATGATTTTGAATGTATTACACCTACTAACTCATGCCCTACTACTTGATGAAAAACACATAGGTCATTCTTATTGTACCAACTATGTGTAGGATTAGAAGAATCAAATTATTGAAGAGGTTTGATAGGAGGAAGTTGTATGATATTATCCTTCAACAACTTCTCTAAGACCAAAGCATAGGATTCCTCAAGTAGAGTAAATTGCTTTTGATTATTTTGGTTTTGGTTCCTCACATTTTGTTTTGAGGAGCTAGAGGAGTTTGGTTGGTTGATAGATGATAGAGGAGTGGTATTAAGGACAACTAAATTTGTAGTTCCCTTGATTTTCATCTTGATGTTGGTTTGGTTATTTAGTTTAGAAGAAGAGGTCTCATTAGTTTTGTAGGTATAGCTTTTGTTTTTCAATTTTAACTTTATTTCATTGATGGCTCTATTTTCTAGCTTACACATCATGGTAAAAGCTTCATCAAAGGTTATAAAGCTCTGAACACACAATGTAAAAGAGACGTGCTTCGTACATGCCTGACCAAAAAGTTATATTAGTTTAGGTTGGGGTAAAGAGAAGGAAAGTTGATTGATTAGGCTCCTTTAATGAGCTACAAAGTCATCAATAGATTCATCATCAAATCTTCAGATATAGTAAAGGTCGATGATGGAAACCTTCTTAGAGATATTTATTGAAAAGTGATCCTAGAAGGTTTGGGCTAGCTAGGTGAAGGATAATAAAGAGTGTTTATTTATGGCACTATATCAGTCTAATGTTGGACCGAATAGGGACATAGGGAAAGTACAAAGGAGGACATCATCATAGGCAATCAAATAACATGAATTCCTAAATGCCCTGAGGTTTTATTGGGGGTCCTCCTTACTTTGAAATTTATAAAACTTGGGAAGTTCCCATTGATGAGGATATGGTATGATAGGGATATATGGGTGAATAAGTTTATTACATATCTAGTCATATGATAAGATGTTGTGAGCACTAGAGATGGATTACTCTAAGGTGGTCATTTTATCCATGATAATTTTCATTAGATCTATTTTGGGTTGTGTTCTTGAAAGGATGTAAGGTGCATAATGTTATGGTGGTTGGGTGACATACTGATAACTAGTATGAGGTTGAGGAGCTACCATATATTGGTACATGGGCATTGGTGGTTGGGTGGAATTTATATAGGGGTAGGTGGATGTAGGTGGATGGGTAGTAGGTAGAGGTACATGCCATTGTGAGTTAGGTATATAACCTAGGTTTGGTACAATGGACACCTAATAGGTAGCAATAGTGGTTAGGTTGGTGATGAAAGGAAGGGTAGTGACCTTTGTATGATTGGTGGTAAGGTAGAAGGTATAAACACCACAAAATTTTTAAGTGGGGTAGTGGTTATTGTATTGGAGTTAGTCAAATAAAGGTTGACAATGCAAGTGGTAGGTACTCCCATGGTGAAGGGAGTATAGGTAACTAGTGGCTAGGTTAATCCTAAGGTAAAGGAGTTGTCAGTTGGGGTAGAAGGTATAAGAGTGTTTATAGGTTAGGTAGGTTGGTTTTCCACAACAGTATCAAATGGATTATTGGTGCATGAAGATTCTTGGGTAGTTAATGATTTGGTGATGACTGTGGAAATATAAAGTTTCCCCATAAGGTAGGTTCATAGATGGAACCAAAGCAAGGGTATGGTGAGGAATAGTGTTAAGATAATGATGAAGGGCCACATGATTATTATCTAAGAAAGTGGCAAAGTTTATATCTCCTTGGGAAAATTTCTAAGGGAAAATAAGACTTATTGAAGGGTAAGGAGAGTTTTCTAGCTCAAAAACATACTCCATGGATGAGGAGGTAAAAAAGGCTAATTGGTTTGGTGATGGTTTTTGTTTCACTAGATTATTTCACTACTGATGAGTTATAAACATACAAGATAAGGGGGAGATAATATACAAATAATCTCACCACTCAAACAGAGAGAAGACAAGAAATGGTCAAGGAAATCAATCACACTCTAAAAAGTATGTTAAGTCTTAAAGTTATTTTTAGTATCTGTTTTAGCTTATGCCTTAATCTTTCAAGAAATTATGTGACTCCATTTGGGCTGATAGAATAGGTACTAGAATATAAATATATGGATTCTTTTGGGTTGTTTAGACTCTACAAAAAAATATATATTATAAATTAGTATGTGGCTTGGTATTGGGGCCTACCCCCTCACTTCACACACCAAACCAATAATGGTGTTAGGTGCTTAGACAAAATATATCAATTTTTATAGTTTATAATAAACTAAAGAAATGAGTTAGCTCTCCCCTTGGTAATGACCTCCAAGTAGGATCGTTGTGAAAGGGTAAGGTGACCACTAGGTAATGAAATCCTAGTCAGTCCTTTTCTCAAGTCGTTTTATATTTGATTGATGTAGGTGATTTGGTTTAATGTGTGATGCAAGTGATGTTATGATTGAATTACTTTTCTTTAATTTAAACTATGTGATCTAAACTTGTAAGAAACCAATGTATGTAGTTGATCTTAAGCCCAAAAGAAACCTTAATTTCATTTATGAGCATAAAATAGAGAGAAGATCATATAGATGCAAACAAATGAAACCCAAGTAGAGACTTAAGGGTCACATCGGGTGTGATAGAATGTTTTAGTAAATTTTAGCTTATATTTTGAGAAAGCAAGAAGGTGAAACTAGATACAAGTATGGTTGAAAAACCTATTTGATTATGCAATGATTAATCAAATGATTGTGAATAACTCCTCTTTGGATTGGAAGGATGACCTAAAAATAAAACAACACTAAGGCAAATGGTTGGTTATATAGATAGCTAGGTATATTGCCTAGCGTTAGCTAGATCTTGGAAGTAAGAGCTTATTTGGGGGTTGTCAATCCACACATTTTAAAAAACTAAGTTTAAAAAATAGAATATAAAGTACTCACATTAATAATAAAAAGCTAATAAAATTGAATATAAGAGATGCTTGAAAAATAAATAGATTAATATAGTAATAAACAAGTCAATAATAATGCTAAACCATTTAGGTGTGGTTCATAAAATAGGTTGGGCGTTTGTGAACATGCAAATGGAAAAAAGTGAGATTTAGTGAAGGTAAGTGGGTGAAAATAGTTTGTTGTTATTTCTTTCCATTGTTATGGTCAGTGGTTTGTGTGACCATCAGCAGTTGAGGTGACCATTAGTTGTTGAGGCAACTATAGGTGGTTGGATAGACCATCGACAGCCAGGATGATCATAGATGATTACCATATGTTGGGTCTAGATTGTTAAAGGTCAAATTGGTGAGATAACAAAGGTTAAATCTAAAAGATTGGTTTGTACTAGGCTGATTACAAAATGGAAACAAAGTAATTAACAGACTGGAAATAAATACTTAGCTTTTCATAGGTTGGTTGGATGAGTGGTTGAGGTGGTTGACTCCTCAATGAAATCTGGCATGATTTTGGTAGAGTAATAATGCTTATTTATCCATTGAGGGGTGGTAGTAAGTTAGGTCTCTAATGTAATATATGGATTATTAAATTGATATAAGATTACCTATAAAAGAATCTCTAGATGCAAAATCTTTTGACAGTTATGGATGGATCCTTTTCACCTCCTACTCCTCTCTTCTTATAGGCAAGGAAGGAGAGGTGCAATAAGACATTAACCAGGGGTCTAACTTGATATCTAATTTTAACTTGTACATGCATGGGATCGCACACAAATTGTATTAGCTAATTATAAAAATCAAGTCAAAGTGAAGGGTGAGTTAAGATGGTTTAGGTGGTGGAACCTGACCATCATCGGTCAAGGTGACCATTGACAGTTAAGGTGGCTGTCAGTGGTCGAGGGCCAAGGTAAAGTTGGTGTAAATGGTATGTTAAGTCAATGGGTCAAATTAACTTAGATTAGGCCTATTTTGTGGTCAAACGGTCTAGGCTAGGCCCAAGGGGGTCTTGAGGTGGTCCAAGAGGATTGTGACATTCAAAACCATCATGTGTGGATTTATGATGTCTACACTATGTGTTATGCCTAAAAAACCAAATTTAGTTTGTAAACCCTAATCCTCCTTCCAAGTATGGCATGAAAAATAAGTGTGTGTTCACTATTAAGATAACTTGGACATCCTCAACACCCTATTATGAATAAAGTTTTCTACATACCAATACTCTCAGGGGGAATCAATCCTGATGTAGTTTTCCCACCTAGTGTTTGGTGCAAGTACAAGTGAATGATAAAATGAGAGTGGAATTGGATGCCTTAAATTTGTTTGGGATTTGAAATATTTTAAATGTGATATTAGGGATGATATAGATGGTAGTATGTATAAGTAGGGTAAAATAGGGATCAAATACCTTAATTTTACTCAGCTTATCTTTTGTTAGAATAGGCTTTTTGCATCTATTTTCCATCTTTTGAATAGAGGTCAAATAGACTTGTATTTATAGAGATCTATATATTTGTGTGGATAATAAAATATTATCAAGACAAACATAGGAGGGGCACACATTTGAAAAAGTATCTATTTGGGAGATTTACGTAAAAAGACAATAGTGCCTAGTTGGGGAAACTAGTGTCCTGTGGATGTAATCTCCCAAATGTGGCACTAATGTCCACCTATCAGAATTTTGGGTAAACTAGGTTGGGATCTAGGAATTCTATCCTATGTTTTAACTAACTGTAGTTGTATTTGGTCCATACAATGATTGAAAAAGTGTGTTAAAGGCTCTAGGATAGGTCTGGGGCTAAGCTAGGAATAAGCTAACTCAAGCAACACTCTTAACATCCAAATACCAATTTTGGGTGATTATGTTTGCCCCAAATTTATGCTAGAAATGCAATAAAGTGAAATGACTAGTATAAAGGAAAAAGAAGCATACCTAGACTTACCTTGGAAGTGAAACCCATGTTGTTGAGTCTGAGTAGGTGAATTTGGGTCTGCATATTTGAAACCTGATCCAAAGCAATGACCTATAATGAAACATGCAAAAATCAATCCTTAAGATATAATCAAAAGAAAAAGATTGTTTAAATAAATTAATTAAGTAAATCTGAGTAAATAAAGAGGAAAGGAATGAATACACCTTGTTGGGTATGCAAACTAATACATGAACTTGGTGATAAGCTCTATGTGTGAGTGTACATAATGATCATATCATTGAATAACTTAGATTGATTTGATAGATTACTCAATCCTCATATGGGTGACTCAAGAAATCAATTTGGTTTTGATTCCATCATTTCCCACCCTTGCTCGATGGATTAGGTTCTATGAATAGCTTGGATAAGACTATAAGTGTGTTTATCCCTCTCATATGGGTGGATCAATAACTCAAGTAGGCCATGAATCCATCCTTACCCACCTGTGTGAAATAGATTCATCTATAATTGAATTGCACAAAGTTATAAAAGTATCTAACTATGTATGTCAGCTCTACAGTCACTCAATTAAATGAGGCAACTCTAAGCCACTCAAGAATGCCAACTAGTGCAGATGGAGTAAGGCATGAATCTTGTGACAACTTAGAATGTGATAGCAAGTGTATACAATTTAGAGAATGACATGGAGTTTACCATTTCATATGAATAACCTATGTGTAACTGAGTATATGAAAACTATGTGCCATGCACATGCCCCCAATCTGATATCTGAGTATACTGATTCTATATTGAGTATGTAATAAATAAATCTATGTATCTAAATTGAATGTGATGATGATCATGTTGCCCATGATGCCCCCAAATATGAGAAAATAATATGAATCTAAGATGGGATGAGTGTATCTGAATGTAACTATCAAATTTGTGACTATATATATGTAAATATGTATTATATTTGGTGTATTGGTTTGGATATCAATGTAGATACTAAAAATACACACACCATAATTCTAAATGTCAAGGTAGATTTTGACTACCTCGAGACCCTCTCAATACCAATATAACCCTCTAAATCCTAGCTAAACTAACCTCTAATTAGTTTAACTCAATTTTCTTAACCTTACCTTTTAGTCACTTTTTTCCTCAATGCTTGACTACCGATGGTTAGGGTAACCATTGAAAGTCACCCTAAACATCGATGGTTAAGGTCCACCTCCCTAACAAGAAGCATGGAAACCATTTTATTTTATTTTCTAATTATAGGTTATCTATATCATATTACGAGTCTTTGCATGGATAATTTATAATTAGATAGCCTAGTTAAACCTTCACTTTTACCTCTTTCTTATGCCTATAAGAAGGAGATGGGGGGTGAAAATCATCTACAATTAGCATCAAGAGCTTGTGAATCTATGATTTTCTTTCTTGCAAGTCAATTGTCATCATCAATTCAAGAATCATTTTAGAGATTCAATTTATCATCACCTATCCATCAAGAATTTCGGTACCATTACTCTACCAGAATCAAGCTATATTATACCAATAGATTAACTACCTCAACCATCCACCCAATCGGCCTCTGATAAGACAAGTACTTATTTCTATGTATTCATTTACTTTATTTCCATTTTTTAATCAACCTAGACCTTATCTACCTCTTAGAATCCATCTTTTGGATCTCATCAATTAACAATTTACCAACCCAAATCCTCACACAATATCCATCAATGGTTGCCTCAAGCGTTAATGGTCTACTCAACCATTGATGGTCACCTTGACCAATAACGGTCATCTTAACTTCCAATGATCACCCCAACCATAGATAGTCACTATGGTACCAAGAACTAGCAAGCTAATTTGACCTACCTACACCTAACCAAACCCAATTTTTTGTGTTCCTACTTGCTCACAAATACCTCTTGAATTTTTTGATACCAATCCCAATATTTTATCACTAGTATGGATTAGTTTATCACTAGTTTAACCATTTCTAGCATATTTCTTAGTAAGCATTCTTGTATTTGATTTTAGTGCCTTTTGATTCATTGATGCAAGTATATTTATTTTCTATTTATAAACTTAATTGTTTAAAACATGTGGATTAGCAGCCCTTGAGGAAGCTCTCACTTTTGGGATCTAGCTATTTCTAGTCAATCCACCTAACTATTTGTCTAATGAAAAAATTTGCTTTCATGTTTTCTTATCTGTAGATCACCCTCCCGAGTGAAAGAGGATCTCTTCAAAATTATCTAATTTAATGAATGCACTATCAATTAGGTTTTTTAACCATACCTGTACTTAGTTTCTTTTTTTCCTCTCTTTCATAATAAGTAAGAAATTCATTGAAACTTTTTGGCATGCTTGGTGAGACCCTTGTGTCTGTACTTGGGTCCTTGGTTTCTTGTATTATATCTCTATTGCTTACTCATTAACAAAATCAAAAGTTTATTTTAGGCTTAAAATTAAGTTCATACATCAACTAATTGAAATTTTATTTCAGATAGCTTAACTTAAAGGCAAAGCAATCTATTGTATCTTCACTCCTTATTACACACACATAAACCAAATCATTTTAATCAATTAAACATCAAACATACTTGAGACAAGGCCTGACTAGGATTTCGTCACCTAATAGTAACCTTTCCCTTTCTTGATGATCTTACTTGGAGATCATTACTAAGGGGAGAAAAAAATTAGTTCTTTGGTTGAATATAATCTATGGATATTAATATATATTGGTTATGTACCCAACACCCTTATCACTATAATGTGTGAAGTGAGGGGGTAGGCTCTAGTACCAAGCCACATATTGATTCCAATACATATTCATTTTTAGTGCCTAAACATAACCTAAAACCAACCTTAGATTTCTAATGAAGTACCCACTCTATAAACCAAATTCTATCACATAACTTCTTAAGGCATAAGCTAAAAGTGAGATTAATTAAAATTAGGGCTTAACGTATTTCTTATAGCATGATTAGATTTCTTGGAATTTATCTTATCTTCTCTTTGTTTAAGTAGTTATGTTTTTTGTGTTTTTCATCTCCCCTATATCATATGGTTCTCACTCACTAGTAATGAAGGGACCTTGTAGATCAAAACCTATCACCAAGCCAACTTACCTCTTCCACCTCTTCATCCATGGACTATAACTCTAAACTAATAGACTCTCCTCACCCTTCATGAATTTCTACCTTCCCTGAAGAGGTTCCTCAAGGAGATACAAATTTTTCTACTTTCTTAGACAACAATCTTGTATCCTTGCAACACTATCTTACAATTGCATCTTACCATATTCCAACTTTGGCCCTGTCCATAGATCTAACTTATGGCAGGCCCCCCATGTCATCGGGAGTACCTCCATTGACATGGTCACTACACAACCATTAACTACTTGAGTTTCCTCATCAACTAATAACCCCTTTGAGAGTACCATTGAAAACCAACCAACCCAAACTACCACCACCCTTATGCCTTCTACTCTAAACAACCACTCCTTTGATATAGGAGTGCCTACCTATATCACTACCAACCTTCCTTTAGTCACCTTCAACCCATCAACCACCACTCTGATTCAAATCCTTATGGTGTCCATACCCTCTACCTTACCACCAATCAGTATAAAGGTCACCACCCTTCCATTGGTCACCAACCCAACTACCTCTCCTATCCAACAAGCACCGCTTAGATAAACCTTTGACTAAATCCCTAATCTACAAGGTCATGTACCCACTACCTAAATACTTGCCTCTACCTATCCTTATACATCTTCCACCCAACCATTAATGTCCACTCACTCATATGGGGTAGCCTCCCAATATTCTATCCAC
Organism: Torreya grandis; assembly: GCA_037957365.1. Classification (NCBI taxonomy): domain Eukaryota; kingdom Viridiplantae; phylum Streptophyta; class Pinopsida; order Cupressales; family Taxaceae; genus Torreya; species Torreya grandis. The sequence goes on along the minus strand of JARHVA010001463.1, from coordinate 2,341,931 downwards.
TATCCATATGTCTCTCAACCACCTCAAGAATATGCATCTTATAACCCTTTGGATACACAACCCCAAGCTGACCTAATGAAGATGCTTATGGACAAGATGACCATCTTAGAGTCATCCATTTTAGGTGCTCAAAACATCTTATCCTATGACCAAATTTGTAATGAGCCTATCCATTTGTTCACACCTATTAAACCATATTCTCCCCAATGGGAATTTCCCAAGTTCTCTAAATTTCAAAGAAAGGAGGATCACCAACATCACCTTAGGGAATTTAGGCATGGTTTTTATCTCATCACCTATGATTATTCCCTTATCCTTCACAACTTCCCCATGTCTCTATCTGGTCTAACCCTGTATTGGTATAGTTCCTTACCCAAACATTCCATTTTCTCCTTTACCCAACTGGCCCAAACCTTCTTGGACCACTTTTCTATCAATATCTACAACAAAGTTTCTATCATTGACCTCTATTCTATTTGGAAGTTTGAGGATGAATCCATTTCCAATTTTATAGCTCATTAAAGGATCCTTATTAACTAACTATCCTTTTCCTTACCTCAACCTGAACTCATAGAGCTCTTTTCTCGAGCATGTGTCAAGTATATCTCCTCTACCCTATGTTTCAGAAGCTTTTTAACCTTTGATGAAGCATTTATTATGGCCCATAAGTTATATAACAAAGCCATCAAAGAAGGTAAGCTTAAGGTTAAGAAAAAGAACTCAAACTATAAAACCAATGAGACTTATTCCTCCAAGTCAAGCAATCAGTCCAATATCAACACCAAGAACAAGGGAACTGTGAATGTAGTTATCCTTAAATCTGCTCCTCCACCTTTTTTTAACCAATCAAATTCCTCTAGTTCCTCAAAGAAAAACTAGAAGAACCAAACCCAAAGCAACTAGAAGTAATTCACTCTTCTTGAAGAATCATATACTTCCATCTTGGAGAAGTTATTGAAAGCCAATATCATTCAACTTCCTCTATCAAGCCACCCAAAAACTTTGACTCCTCTCATCCCACACCTAGTTGGTAGAATAAGAATTATCTATGTGCCTTCCACTGAGTGATAGGGCATGTTGTCAGTATATGCAACACTTTCAAGAGCCTTGTCTAATCCCTCATTAATAAGGGGGATCTTACATTGGACAACCCTAATGCACTATCAAACCAAGCCCTTGATATATTCAAGCAAACTTTTTTGAACCATGCCCCTACTAATAATGAGAAAAATAACATCAAGTGTTCCCATGATACCTATATAGTTAACATGGTCCTTGATGCAATCATTACCAAAACACCTAGTACCCAATCTTCCAATCATCCACCTCCTCCATTTATTATGGTAACAGAGTCACCTTCCTTTATTTTAGACACCAAAACCAAGGAAATACCACCTTCTCTCCCTTTACTTATTAAGGTAGTAGAGCCACTAGTCACCCTTTTAATTGATATTATAGAACAACTAGCCATCAACACCTTACCTTCACCTTTAACTACTAAGAAAACCACTCCCTCTTCAAAAATAATTCTCAATGGAAAAATCCCTATATCTACTCCTCTTACATAAGGGACATCCATCCAAGCCTTACATCCTTTGATTGAGGAAAATGATGAGGATACCATCCATGTGTCCCCACTTAGGGGCCTATCTTTCAGGTCTACCATTCATGGGATCAAACCAACCTATAAACCCTTCTCTAGGATAACATATAAGTTGGATTTTATCTCCAACCTAGACAAGGATTGATCTACCTTGTATCAATAATTAGGTCTCCCTTACACTACTTGAATAACACCTCTAATCATTCCCAAGTCCCTTCTCGACATGCATCATGACCTACCACCCTATTGATGTCCTCATACCCCCATCCAACACACCTTCAATAGTTAAAGCCAACCTTTAGTCACCAAAGCAAATATCATATCCATTTCTACCAATGAGGAATCAACTAACTCCTCTATACCTTCACACTAAATTCCTACCATAGACCCTTTGGAATCAATTTTCCATCATCTGTCATTGGGGGAATATCACCTTATTTCCCTCAACACTTTCCCTACTCCTCACAAGTATGGACAACTTACCAACCAACCAAGATATGACCCCAATGTTGGTACTATCATTCCCTTTGGACACCCTAATTATTAGACCCATTTTATATATGGGGGACTTGACAAATCCCTTAGTTCTCCTACTACCTCTCTTCCACCTTGTCCATTCACTACTAGCTTCTCTTACTTTGATAAACCAAGTTTTACGAAGACATACTTCCATCAGTGTGCTTAGAAAGGCTTTTGTCTAGGGTGATATGAGCATGACCTACATGAATTGGTCACCATCAATACCAAGAAGCCACATGAGAAGCATGGACTTATTTTTATCTTGCTTAATAAGAAGAAAGCCAAGCAAACCATCACTGCTATTATTAAGGAAGATGTCCCTCCCTGTCTAACCTCACCTCTACTTGCATGTGAGGATGATGGCATCATCCCACCTAAATTTGTTTTTCATCAAGATGATCAACCTTGAACCCTTAACTTATCAAAAGGAGGGCACAACTGTAACCATCCCTTTGACCCATCTTGAGATGATAAGAGAAGACTCTCTTATCATTAACATTGTGGAGTGTCAAGATGATAATTCCATTCTCACCTACCTTGGTGCCCCAGATTCTTCAATCAAAAAATCCCTTTCTCTTGAGACCTCAACCATGTTGAATGAATCCACCATGGATATCAACTTGGGTATTTTAGATAAGCCCCACATCATCAAATTTAGCCAATCACTAAATGTCAAGGAAATTTAGGACTTCCCCTCTTTCCTCCAAGACTGTAGCATAGCCTTTACATGGTCTTATAGTAATATGCCTGGGATTGACCCTGCCATTGGTACCCATAACATAGTCACTCATCATGATGCCAAACCTATCAATCAAAATCTCTAAATTATGCATCCTTGCATAACCCTTCTCATCAAAGAAGAGTTTTAATATGTTCTATTTGTCAACTTTATTGAGCCTAGTAACTACCCTCAATAGGTCTTAAATGTCATACTTATCATTAAATCCATAGGGGGACTACATATTCATGTGTAATTTCATGACCTCAATCTTGCCTACCCCAAGGATGACTTTCCTCTACCTAGCATTGACCATATTATTGATATTACAATTGGACATGAGATGTTATCTCTCATGGATGGATTCTTGGGTTATAATTAGATCTTAATCACCATTGAAGATCAACATAAAATCTCCTTTACCACCCTTTAGGGAACTTTATACTATAGAGTCATGCCTTTCAAGTTAAAAATTTTTGGTCCAACCTACCAATGTGCCATGACCTAAATTTTTCATGATCTTATCCATAATATTATAGAGGATTATATGGATCACCTTCTCAAAAAATCCAAACTCCAAAGATATCACTTGGTCATTTTTAAGATCATCTTCTAGTGACTTATCCACTATCATGTCCATCTTAACCCCAAGAAGCATTTTTGGGGTCTTTTTGGGAAAGCTTCTTGGTTTCATTATCTCCCTTAAAGAAATCAAAGTATATCCCACCAAGATCAAATAAATTCTAGGCATGCTTCCTCTCCCCAACCTTAAGTAACTCTGTAACCTATAGGGAAAACTTTAGTTCATTCATCATTTCATCTCCCAGCTTTCAAACTAGTTCTAACCTTTCCACCACCTCCTAAATAAGGATGTGTCTTTCAAGAGGAATAAAAACTATCAAAAGGCCTATGATTCACTCAAAAAATACCTCTTGTTTCCACCTATCCTTACCCCTCAAAAGGATGACCAACCTTTCTACCTATATATCTCTACCACTGACCATTTCTTTGGGGTAATGTTGGCTCACCAAGATGAATAGTATAGAGATCAAGATGTATACTAAATTAGTCACACACATATGGAATATAAGACTCAATATACCCATACTAAGAAAATTTTCTTAGCTTTAGTATTTATGGACAACAAGCTTTACCACTACCTTCTTAACCATAAAACCTATGTCATAACTCACACCGACCCACTCAATTATATACACTCTAAGCCATACCAAAACTAGTGTATGGCAAAGTAGCTCATGCTCTTAGTAGATTTTGACCATGAGCTCCTCTAGTATAAGTAAATTAAATGTAAATTCATTACCAGCTAATTAGATGAAGCACCATTAGCAGATAATCAACCTCCTCTTTTGGAGTTCCTTGAGTCCATCATGACCCTATCTGAAGTAGATTTCACCTATCAAGTCACCACATTATTTAGTGGATAAAAATGTCAATGTGGTGGGGGAGTAGGTATCATACTTATCCCCTTGGATGGTGAACCTCTTCCTTTATCATTCAAGCTTTATTTTGAATGTACCAATAATATGGCTAATGACAAATCCTTAATGATAGGCCTTTAGACTACCTTAACCCTTAGAGTAAAAATGATCAATATATTTGGTGATTCCCAACTTGTGGTCAATAACATCAATGGCTCATACTAATGTAATAATGATGTTTTGAAATAGTACAAGCAACTAGTTGACAAATTTCTATCATCATTCAAACACTATCACATCCAATCAACCCTATGATTTATAAATAAATTCACCAATAGCATCGCTTCCCTTTCTTCACAAATCATATCTACGCCCTTAGAGTCTAAGTTATCTATGATTATCTAAATGCTTACCCAACCTTCCTATCTCAAACTAGATTCCCCCACCATTTTTAATTTGAAACAAACCTATCCTGACCTTTGGTATCAACAAACCTTTGACTACCTTAACCTTTGCATAATTCTTTCTACCCTCTCTAAGAATGCTCAAAGAGCATTTATTCATAGTGCCTCACACTATACCATTATGGGAGGAATTATTTATAAACATGGTTTTTATGGCCTCATGTTCTACTCCATGCAAACCCATGAAGCCTCCCACACTATTAAAGAAATGCATAATGGTATCTATGGGGGACACTTTACTGGCCTTGTTGTATCTAAGTGCATCCTCCATCTTGACTATTACTAACCTACCCTTAACCAAGACTATTATTATTATGTGAAAAAAGTGTGTTATATGTCAACATCATGCTAATTTGCATCATGAACCTAGCCATGGCCTTCATGTTTCCATTACTTTTTGGCCTTTTTCACAATGGGGTCTAGACCTTGTTATTGAAATTAATCCCCATTCTTCACAACAAAACCATTAAATCATTACCTTGACTGAGTACTTTACCAAGTGGGTAGAGGTTAATCCTCTATTCTTAACAAAAGTGGAAAAGATTATCAACTTTATCAATCATCACATCATCTATCATTTCAGTGTCCCTATAAAATTATCACTGACAATGGTAAGTTCTTTAAGAATAAGCAAGTCTAGGTTCTATGTGATGCATTCGACATCAAGTTAAGTTTCTCCTCACCATAATACCCTCAATCTAATAGATAGGTAGAAGCCTATAACAAAAATCTTAATAACATGCTAATAAAAATGGTCAATGAATCAGGTTGGAATTGGCATTTGCACATCCCCTTTGCCTTGTGGGCATATCGTACTAGCATTAGAACCCCTATGGGTGCCACCCCATTTTATCTTGTGTTTGGAGCTAAGGTGGTCCTACCTCTTGAAATCAAAATACCCTCTCTTTGAATATCCTTTTAATATCTCATTTCTAAGAGTGAGTAACACCAACACCATTTGGCTCAACTTGAGCTACTTGATGAGTATCATCTAACAACCCTCACCCATCTTCGTATCTACCAAGAATGCATCAAGCATGCTTATAAAAAACAACTTAAAGTGTAAGAATTTAATATTAGGGACCTCATCCTTAAGGAAAATCAACATGTCACTAATATGGAGAAAAGCAAGTGGGGAAAGTTTTCTTTAAATTCACTTGGACCTTATATCATAACCCATAAGTATGGATCAAGAGCTTAGTCTTCTCTCGAAGGCCACCCAGAGCCTGATCCCATCAATGATTTACACCTTCATCCATTATTTTGTTAGGAAGGATAAAGTTCACCTTTTTTAACTTAAGTTCATCCCTTATTATCTACCCACATTCATCTTCCACTTTTAGGGGAAATTGATTAACAATGATTCATGTGATTATCTATCATTGGAATATCCTAATCTTAAACAATGGGTACCATGGCTATACCCATGCCATGGCTCTCATGGTTCTTTCCACCCCTTTCAATATGGATCCCTATGATCATTATCACATAAACCTCTTTATACCTAACTAACCCTCTTGTACACTTGGTTTTGTTTCCATGAGGGTGAACCACTAATCCAACATAAGAAAGTCTATGTCAAGCAAAATTAAAGAAAAAAATAAAATTCCTATCATTAACAATCATGGGTCATTACTATCATTCATAAACTGATACCTTGAAGGATAGCTATTCAAAATTTACTGGAAATTACAAAAACATAAGGTGGATTACTCCCTCAAAGGATAGCTATCAAAAAGCATTCAAAACATCACATAAACTTAGACCAATCCCTCGAAGGATGACTATGTAAGCATTTGTCAAAAGCATAGAAATTTATTATAAACTTCCCACATCAATCATCTTACCACATACAACAATTAGCAAAGGACCCATTATCACAATCAAAGCTAAAGAAAACTAATCTTGAAAGTTGTAATCACCTCTCAATAAGCATAGTAAGGTGGAAGCTACAATCAGCTTCCACAAGTAGACTTATGGTATTGATCAATCTACAAATATTGGCATAGTCTTATTTATACTAACTCTCTAAACACTTATAAAGGAGGCATGTTAGTCTCACAATAAGGTTCCATTTTCACTCATCCCCCTATATGTAAGGGATTTTTGAGTTTACTTGAAATGATGTGGTCAAGACACATTTTTAGCCAACTGACAAATGCTAATGTGAAGCATTTGAAGGGCTTATGTTTATTAAGCCAATCCAACTTCAGTTTTTTTAGTTCTTGTCAATGAAGAATCATCATGTCCTAATCTTTCCATATCATGACTAGTTGATATTTTCATTATGGTGTTCACCTCTAGATTATATTCTCTATCCTCCCATCCAGTGTTGTTAATTAAACTATCTCATGCATTTTTTCATAAATATTAACAACAAAGAACCATAAGCATACCCATAAATGCCTATAATATTGTGCCATACATGATAATCACATCCATAATCAATAAAATCAACATGAACATGTCTAAACATAGTGAAATTCAAAATACTCATTAAAAACATTAGCATGTCATAAGCATAACCATAATGACAACCATAATAATGACCAACATCATAAAGTAATAGCATCCATTAACATTCAAATAATCAGCCACTTTTCCACCACATGTCTAAAGTTTACTAATGTCATATATACACACTTAGGTTTAGTAGTTCATAAACATAGCCTTAAATCCAAACCATCTCATTCCTAAGATAAGCATCCATAACATCAACATAATCCATGATCACATCATAAATATTAATCTTCAACATCAAACCATTAAACCATAACATCATGACCATCAATGGTTACCCATTTGCACATTGATCATTGACAGTCAAGATACTTAATTTTTAACATTACCTTACCATTGGTCTATTTCATCCCAACTTGTCCACTTGTTATGACACTTTATACCTGGTCCCTTGACCACAACAATAACTTTGCCATGTTGAACATCTTTTGAACTTTCACCACCTTACACTTATTGTACCCATATGTGTCTTTCAAGCTCACTTCCCACCTTGAATATCCATGACACTTGACCCATTTGTGTTTCCATGAGAGCACTTCTTACCTTAGATACCCACCAAAAACATTGACCTTATTTATGAGACTAACAGGTGTACCTAGCCACCTTACCTACATGTGGTCATGTGATACATAATTCACTTATCCCTTATGTTTAACCTTTATTATTTTCAACTATGACACCCTTATCTTTACCTGATCTTGGTTATCACACCTTTTATTGCACATTACATGTTTATTTATTCTCTAGTGCCCAACCCATCACCCACCTTAATGATGATCTACCTTCATGATCACTATCACCAATATTTTCAAACCCACACCTGATTATGTTTTACCTCCTCACTTCCCAGTTTGAGGGTAAACACTTCCTTCCATACTTAGGGCAATCACTAGACCTTTGACCAATATCAGTTCTTTTGTAGTTGGTTGACTTCAAGTTACACAATAAAAAGAGGCAAAATGTAGTGCACACTATAATTCCAAATGTCAAGGTATCCCTTGACCACCTTGGGACCTTCTCAAGACAAATCTAATCTTATAAACCCTAGCTAAACTAATCTCTAATTATTTTAACTCAATTGGCTTAACCTTGCCTTTTAGCCCTTTTTCTCGTCAATGCTCGACTGTCGATGGTCAGGGTAACTATCGATGATCACCCTAATTGTCCTTGGTTAGGGTCCAACTTCCTAACCAAAAGCATGCAAACCATCTTCTTTAAATTTTTAATTATAGCTTATCTAAATCCTATTATGAGTCTTTACATGGATAATTTATAATTAGACAACCTAGTTAAACCTTCACTTCTACCTCTTGCTTATGCTTATAAGAAGAGAGAATCTAAGAAGTGAAAATCATCTGCAATTAACATCAAGATCTTGTGTCTCTAGGAATTTATTTATTTTAGGTTAATCACCATCATCAATTCAACAATCATATTAGACAGTCAATTTTCCACCACCTCTCCATCAAGATTTTAGGTACTATTAATTTTTTAAAATTAAGCTAGATTCCATGAATAGATCAACTACCTCAACTATCCACCAAATTAATCTCTAGTAAGATAAGTACTTCTTTCCAAGTATTCATTTTATTTATTTCTATTTTTCAATCAACCCATACCTTATCTACCTCTCATAATCCATATTTTGGATCTCATTAATTAGTAATTTACCAACCTAGAACCTCACATAGTAACCATCGATATTTGATTTAACCATCGACGGTCTATGTAATTGATGATGGTTACATTAACTTTCAATGGTCACCCTAACTACCGATGGTCACCCTAACTACCAATGGTCACTATGGCACCAAAAACCAACAAGCTAATTTCATCTACCTATACCAAACCAAACCCAATTTTCTATGTTCATGCATGCTCACAAATCTCTCTCAATTTTTTTGGGAATGATCCCAATCCTCTAGAATTACTAGTGATTAGTTTATCACTAATTTAATCATTTCTAGAATATTTCTTAGCAAACATGATTTTATTAAATTTTAGTACCTTTTGATTCATTGATGCAATTATCTTTCTTTTTTGTTTATAGACGTAATTATTTAAAATGTGTGGATTGACATCCCTTGAGGATGCTTTTGCTTCTAAAATATATCTATCACTAGGAAATCCACCCAACTATTTGTCTAATGAACAAGTTTGTTTTAGTGATTTCTTATTTTCAAGTCATCCTCCCAAGCCATAGAGGAACTCTTCACAATCTTCTAATTGAATGTATGCAATATCAACTAGGTTTTTCAACCATACATGTACTTAGTTTCTTCTTTTCCTCTCTTATATAATAAGCAAGAAATTCATTGAAACAATTGGAATGGCTACGATCTTGGATCCTTGCATAGAATATTAAGAAAATCTATGTATGGAGCAATAAAATCATAAATAAGTTGTAAAAGGGGAAGAAGGTTGTCTTCACACAATAATATTATAAAATATGACCTACTTGTATAAAATTGCATTAATCTATCTTACCTTCCAAAAAGGAAAAGTGGGGTACATGTAGGGAAAATTAGGGCAACATGAGGAAGCCTCTAATTTTCCTAATTAGATAATCATATTAAAATGAAATTACACTATGTGACCCTTTTATAACTAACCTACGGAAGCTTAATTGACATATAATGGTCATAAAGCCATGTAGGCTAAACCCAGTGGGAAAAAATGCTAAAATAACAAACCACCCTTAATCATAGCTTAGGTGAGAGGATAATTGGGTCCTGATATTGAAATACTGATGAGTTTCACAAGTACATAGTGAAGAACCTCCATAGGAGTAATAAGGTAGAGCAACCCTAACCCCAATGAAAGCTCAAAAATGAAAAAATTTACTCTATGTGAGGGGCTTGGTTATAATATCTACAATCTATTTCGATGTTGGATAGTACCAAAAATCAATGACTTACTCATTGATAAGTTCCCTAATGAAGTGAATGTGAATCTCTATGTGTTTGGTCCTTTAATAGAGAACTAGATTCTTGTAAATCTAGATAGTGCTTTAGTTGTCACAGTAGATGATTATTAGCTTGTTATACTAGATACCAAACTTTGTGATAATCCCCTAAAACCAAATTGCCTCAATGGTGACATTAATATCCCCTCTGTATTCTATCTCTATAGATGATAAAGCAATTGCATGTTGCTTCTTGCTTGACCAACTTATTGGACCTGAACTAAGTGAGAAACTTTAGCTTGAAGTGGAGTTTTGACTTTGAATATCTCCAACCCAATATGAATCTATGTATCCATTCAAATCAACCTCTATTTCTACTCCATAGTGTATCTCATAGTTGTGTCAACCCTAAATGTAGTGTAAAATCCACTTAGCTGCTTTCCAATGCAATTCATGTGGCTCTTGTCTAAACTGGGAGACAATGCCAATTTCATAAGATATGTCAAGTTTAGTGTGTGTGAGATAGAAAATATTTCCCATAAGTTGTCAATATGAAGTTACATCAACCAATGGTGTAGGAAAATTAGGCTTAAGCTTCACGCCAAACAAGAAGGGAGTAAGAGCTGGCTTATAATCAACAATGTTAAACCTCACCATTAAATCAATATAATACTTGGATTGTGATAAATTTATCCTAGAATATAACTAAATGATTTCAATTATAAGAAAGTAATATAGTAATCCCATGTTTGTCACTAAAAATCTATCTGAATGTATAGTTTTCACTACTGATGGATGATCATGAGTTCTCTATAATCAACAGAGAATCATCCTACCACAAGATGTATACATTTAGATATGAGTGGCATCTGGTGAACCCAACTATGAGGAGAAAGGATTCCATCTTGGCATACCATTCTCAATAGGCCTTTTTGAGTCTATAGATAGATTTCTTGAATTTGTATACCAAGGAATAATCTTCAACAAAGCCTTGTTGTTGCTCTATGTAAATCTATTCTTTGAGGTCACCATGTATAAAAGCACTCTTGACATCCATTTGGTGAACATCCCATTGATGTGAAATTGTGATAGCTAGAGTGTGTTTGATATATGTCATCTTGGATACATGAGCAAATGTGTCATTGTAGTCTATGCCAAGCACGTGAGAAAATCCCTTTATAACTAGATGAGCTTTACACATATCAACAAACCCATATATACCATACTTAGTTTGATAAACCAATTTGCAATGGACTAATTTTCTTCCTTTAGGAAAGGGACCAAGTCCCATGCTTTGTTCTTGATTAGGGAACTATACTCCTCATACATAGGAAAATCCCATTCTGGAATGCCAAATGCCTCATGAAAGGTTTTGGATCTGAGGCAATGGCTAGGTAGGCATGTGAAGTCCCTCAAAACTATGAACATGTTCACCTTGTATTTGATGGATTTCCAACCTATTTCCCAGCACTTTTAAGTGTCGTTCAGGTCCAAGTGGGATCAAAATTGTATGAGATTATAAAATTAGGAGGTGATTCATCATCATTTTTAGTGTGAGTATGAGATGGAAGAGAATAATCCTCATCACTACTCCCATCACTTGAAATTGAAGAAGAAGAAGAGTCATCATGATCATCAAGAGGATTTTGAGATGGATCCAAGTCATTTTCTGAGCTGGAATCAATGTCTAGTGAGACTTTTGAAGAGTCTAGAGTGCTAGTAGTGAGTTCAAGTGGGACCTTGAGAAAATTGACACTCTTTTTTATGAATAATTAATTAGTTTTAGGATGGAGAAGCTTGTATCCCTTATCACCCTATGGATACCCCAAAAAGATACAAGACTGACTTTGAGGGTCTATTACCTTACATTTTTCTTAGGAACATAGGCCATTGTTGGTGATCCAAACACTTGAAAGTGATCCACTATGGGATTGTGACCATCCCAAGCTTCAAAAAGAGTGATTCCTTTCAGGTTTTATGTGGAACATGACTCTAAATGTAGAATTCATAGTTGATTGCTTCAACCCAAAACTGACGAATAAGAGACTTTGACTAAAGCATGTAGTTGGCCATTTCCTTCAAAGAATAGTTCTTACATTCAACCACACCATTATATTAAGGACTGTATGGAACTATGTTTTGTATCTAATCCCCTCTGATGTGCAAAGATGATCAAACTTATTGTTAACATACTCCCCACCATTTTTAATCCATAAGATTTTGATGAAACAATTTGAATGCTTCTCCACTTGTGCCTTGAAGTCTTTCAAGTGATCAAAGACATTAGACTTATTTTTGATAAAAAATACCTAGGTGTACCTCAAAAAGTCATCTATGAATGTGATTATGTATCTAGTCTTGTTAAATGAAGGTTTTGTAAATGAACTTGCTATGTAATTATGGATAATTTTTAGCTTCTATTCATCTCTCCTTGCTTTACCCTTGTCATATTTCTCTTCTAGATGCTTGCCAAGAATGCAACCATTACATAGGCCATCTAAGAATTTGAATTTAAGCAACCTTGAAATGATGTCTTGATGACTGATTTTCTCTAGGTAATGGTAGTTTAAATGGCTAAATTGTTCATGCCATAGTTTACTCACTCCATCTACATGAGTAAGCAATGCAGCTAAGGGATAATATGGGGAAAAGTTTGAGAAGGTATACAAAATAGACTAATGATAAGCCTTCCTATAAGCTACTATGTTATCTTTGTGTATCTCCTTGATAACCATTAAATCATGTGTGAACTCAACTTGCTTCCTTACACATATGTGAGTGATTTGGTACATCAACAGAAGATTGGTGGATAGTGAAGGAACACATAGAACATCATTGAAGGTCCCATCACTTACACTAATATTTTATCACTGAATTCTATAAAAGTGTCATCACCCATGAGAATTTAAGGCACGTAACATGGCTCTATTTCTAAAAACATATCTTTTGAGGAGGCCATGTGATAGGAAGCACCCAAGTCAATAACCCAAGTTAAAGGTTGAGAAGCTACTAAAAGTGTCTTACCTTTGTTTTTACAATTTTAACTATCTTTAGACTTTGTAGATTCCTATGTGGATGTGTTCTGAGTTGAGGATTCAAGAACACTAATGTTATTCTTCTCAAGCATCTTAGTCAAGGTATCAATCTTCACTTTCATGCACTAATTCATTATGCCTAATTTTCTTGAAAAAGTTGTATTTGATTTTTTCCTTATTAGGTTTCCTTCTTGAGGAGGAATTATTTGATGATGCCTTAGGATTTGCATTTAATTTTTTATTTTTCTTATTCTTATGATCTAGTTTAGACTGTTTCTTCTCCTATTTCCCACTGCTAGAAAGCTTTTTCTTGTCCTGATTGACAATCAAGGTATGTGATTTTAAAAACTTTAGTGAACCCATTTGAAGCAAATTATTTTTCTCTCAAATCAAATCAGCAAAAAACTCATCAAATGATGGAATTTTGCAAGTGGATCCATGTGCACATTTGGTATCATGAAATGCAGAGACAAAAATTGAATAGTTATGACCCAGTTTTGCAAGCATGTATAGAATCAATTGGTCATCTTTTTTCTCAATGCCATATTGTCTCAACTATAGTCTCAATGATTTAAACTTTGTAAATAAGTCTTGTAGAGTGTCATAGTCACCTAATCTCAATGTGATGAGCTTATATTCCAACTCATGACCCCTCATGATGTCTTTCACTCCAAAAATCTTGTCTAAGATGGTCTAGACTTTGTTAGGAGTTTTTACAGATTTAACATGAAATAGGAGGTCAAGAAACATTGACAAACATAAAAACCCATAGGCCTCATCATATCTATTTTACCACTTAACCTTTTTTGTATCTATAGATGTCTAAATTTCCTTACCCATAGTGATTCGATAGATTCCTTTACCTCTCAAATTGATCTGCATTTTATACTTCCAGTTGAGATAGTTAAATGGTGTGTGGTTCAATGTTTAGATCCATTAGTGCTGATTAGATTAAAATAATTTATAGAATTAAGATCAAAGTAAAGAATATATTGAACATAATACAAGTACCCCCTTGAACTATAAACAAGAATCCACCTTAAGTTATAATGAAACACATGCTCAATATTGGACATTAGGCACCATTGAGAATTCATCTATGAGTAATTAATGTGAGAGAGATAAGAGGGACATTGAGCACAATCGATAATGCATCCAAAACAAGTACAATGAGTTTTAAGCCATCATACCATGAATAAAATAGATGTTAAAAAGGGCATAAAAAATATCATCAATGCATATATCTTGAAAAAATATGCACTTTATAAAAAAATAGCACCCAAAACAGAGCTACAAATTGAAAGTTATGACACTTAGAAGTTCTTACTTTTACACATTCTTAGACCCTTTTCAAAAATGGAATTTTTTTTTAGACTTGTGATTTTTAATCAAAAAATAAAGATTTTTTATCAAAAAAGATAGAAATAGAAAAAATTAAGTAGAGGTACCCCACAACTTTGAGTAGTAATGACCCTTCGAAAGTTCAAGGTTGTTTCGAAACAGTAATCCAAAGTTTCAAGACTACGTTGCTTCCAACTCTGAGTAGAAATGAGCCTTCTAAAACTTGAGTTAGTCTCAGAAGAGTAATTCAACTTTCTTACACTACTTTTCTTCTAAATCCAAGAAGTAATGGCCCTTCTAAAATCTAAGTCGATCTCAAAAGAGTAATCTGGGTTTCCTAAATTGGTTTGATTTCAAGTCTGAGTAGTAATGGCCCTTATAAAACCTGAGTAAGAAATAGACCCCTAAAATTTTGAGTTATTTTTTCATATTTTAATCCAATTTTTGACACCTTGATTAATTAAAATCATGAATTTGTAGGTAAATCAACTCCACAAGTCTAAGTTGGCCTTTTGCAATGCAATCTAGGTTTTGGCACCTTGCTTACTTAACTTCATGAATTTGAAAGTAAAATAACTCCACAAGTTTGAATTGGTCTATTGTCTAAGTAATAACCCTCCAAAATCCTAGATTAGTCAACATAATATCTAATGTATGCAACATGAAGTAGATCAACTATAGAGCTGAATTAAAGACCACTTATAGATCTAAGTAATGTAGAGGTTTAATGGCACATAAATCAAAGCAAGCGAAAAACATCCAAAATACTTGAGCAATGGAAATTTTATAAGAGAAACATTTAAGATTTTGACCTAATGAAGAAAACCTAGAAGGCATTTTTTCACAACAAAACAAGTATGGATTTTAGAAAAAAATGAAAAATAGGGCCTTGGGATGCCAAAAAGAGAGGAAAGATTGACTGTTCTAGAACTAGGTTATGTTTACAATTGATCTAAGGGTTTTTTCACCTTCTAAAACCAATGTCATAGTCATTTTTGAGATCTGAAGCTTCAATAGAAATTTTTTCTTGAATTTTCTAATTCTCCAAGGAATCTCACCAAACCCTTCTTTATGTTGGAATAGTGAATGTAGACAAGATTTCATCACAAAGATTATTACAATACTGGTAATAATGGCTCTGATACCATGTTATATTAGCCAAAATCTTGGATCCTTTCACATAAAATTGAGTAAATATTTGTATGGAGTAATGAAATCAAAGATAAATTACAAAAGAGGAAGAAGGTTGTCTTCACATAACAATATCACAAAATATGACTTGCTTGCATAAATTCGCTTTAACCTATCTTACCTTCCAAAAAGTAAAAGTGGGGTACATATAGGGAAACTTAGGGAAACATGAGGAAACCTCTAATTTTTATAATTATATAATTACATTAAAATAAAATTACCCTATGTGACCCTTTTATAACTAACCTAAGGAAGTTTAATTGACATAGAATGGTCATAAGGCCATGTAGGCAAAACCTAGTGGGAAAAAGTACTACACTAACACTAGCTAATCTAGATTGTCCTAAAGTTAGGGCTACTATATAGTAGTTCCGTATAGAGAAAATTAGTGCCCTGAGGTGTTAGTGTCCCAATATAGGCATTAATGTCTACCTAGTCTGAAATTTAGGTGATTTGAATTGATTTTTGAGTCTCTTTTATTTTTTTTGTCTGTGTGTGATTGATTTATAAAATTTATCCCCTATGCCAAAATTTATATGTGAATATCAAATTAGGATCCTAATCTCTATGACAAAGACATATGAATGCCCCCTCATTATAGGGTAGTTGTGAAAACTATGTAAGAATTATCCTTAAAAGAAGTAGATCTACAAAATGTGTTAGCTTGAGCATGTGCATGATATTCTAATATAATGTACAAACATAACATTGGATTGTAAAATCTAACCATAAGTAGTTAATGTAAGTGTGTGATCATATTTTAAATTATTCATAAAATTACTATATTTAGTAATAAAAACCCAAAAAATTTAACATCAAAGGATGGGATAAAGGAATAGTCATACAACTAAAATAATATTATTACCATCATTTTATCTGGTAGAGCTCCTCTCCAAGATCTCCAAACTGATTTGAATGCAAAATAGTTGGATTGTGGATTGCTTGATTTGAGCTTCCAAATGGCCTCAGTGGCTTCTTTGACTTGTTGATGGCTTGACAAGAGTGTAGGGATGCTTGAATAATAGTTGATAATGAAAGTATGATTGAGGCTTATGGATTTCTAAGTTAGCTTGGTAATTTCTCAAGCATGGTTTATATAGGATGGTGGAGGATAGTTTAGGGAATTTTAAATTATTTTAGAATACTCTAGTTTAGAGAATTTTAAAACTTTTAAGTAGGTCCCATAGTTTTACAAGTTTCTTGATTAGTTTAGGGATAATGCAATTTTAGGTCAGAGATAATAAGGTTTAAGGTTCATAAGGGTATAAGAAAGGCTAAGGTGGTAGGGTAGCTAGGCGGTAGGTCAATAGAAAGAATTTTAAATGGTCAAGTGAGCTAGTGGGTAGATTAATAGCTAACTAGGCTATTTAGTAAGTTAATGGAGTAATTAATTGATTGAAAGTGTATCATAAGGTTTGTGAGATGTAGGGAATTTTGTGTAGGAATTAGGATATTAGTTAATTGGCTAGGGATATGGTTAATGGGTTAAATTATCAAGTTTAATATGATTATTAGAGTAAGTAAATTTTAGTTCATACATTTTTCCCCTATTTGAAAGGGTATTGTGAGTGGACCAAAGTGGAAAGAGTAATATCTTTTCAAATAAAATTTTTTTGTGGATGAGAATATTGTTAGTAGGTATGATGCCCCCTCAAGGGATCATGTAGAAAAAAATGATCCAGATAGTCACTCGAACAAAAAGCCCCATGTGTGGGATAGGATAGAGATGATGATAAGAGGTTGGGTTACCTTGAATGTTCATGTAGCTACGATGGATATGCCCCAAACATAAGTGTTAGGAGATAAATTAGTTGAGACTCAAAAGATGAGTTCTAGACAAATGAATAATTGTCTAAAGGGGAGGCATGTTGATTAAGATGGTAAGACTTGAATTCCCAAAATATAGATATTATTTAAGGAATAAAGAGACAATATAGGCCACAATATGAAAATAATTCATATAATAAAGACACATGTTAGGGATGGCTATAAGCCTATAAAGGATGTTGGATGAGTGATTATAGGTAATAAGCCACATTATGTTAGATTCATAACTTAAAATGATGGAATAATGTTGAGTGATCCATTTGGGATGGGATGGGATTGGGGGTTAATGATGGTTGAGCTTTCTATGGGAACAATACCATGGCCAGGTGTTGCCTACATAGTCTTAGGAGGCCTTAGGCTAATGTAATTCTAACTTAGGATTGGGATAGATAATGGGGAAATTGAAGTCCATGCCCTAGAAGACTTGGAGATAATAATTGATGATTAAATAGGATAATAGGTTAGGAAATAGGATTCAAGGATTAAAATTAGTTGACAAAGTAGGATAATGGGTATGTCAGGGGTCAAAGGGGTGATAGGAGGTAAAAGAGGGGTAAAAGAGAGTTGAAATAGGAAAAAAGGGGGATGAAAAGGGTCATTTTGAATTTTACCCTTAGTGAGTTGAGTGCTCTAGAGCTAAATCCATAACCACATCACACTCATATCTCATTGTGGAGAGAGGGTCAGAGAGTACTAGAGGTTAGCTAATGTAAGACCATTATTGTGTAATCACTCCCTATCTTAGTGATTTTGTGTTTTTCACATTTATTTCTCTATTTATCTTGTATATCCTACAAGTACAATACCACAACTACAGGCAAAGCCCTCAGTGGCAATATTATGCCCATGACTTGTGATATTTCATTCATGACCTATATTATTATAATATCATGACAAGTGAATAACAGTATTACAATACTAAAAAAAAGTGATTAGCAATATTTTAATATCATAAGGGTGAATCATGGTTTTTCATAACCATGAGGTTATAGTCACAATTATGCAAAATCGTAAAACTTGAGTTGTAGTATTGGCTTTATTTTGAGTATGGGATAATGCATGATTAGCAGTATAATATTGGGTAGTATTAAAGGGTTAGGGTGTTGGTTAAAAGGTTTAAGTGGTTTAGGCAAGGGATGAGGCTAGGTACTTAGGGTGAGTGGGTGGTAGGATTAAGTTAGTAGGTGAATAGGAATAGGATGATGTTAGATAATTTAGGTTAGGGACTTTCTTATTTTTATAAAGACACCCCCATTAATAAATTAACTTAGTTTTATGTTTCGTGTCTGATAATAAGAACTACCTTTCAGGTGGAATTCTCATGGGAGTTGGTTAATAGGCTAGTTGGTTTTTACTGATATGTGGTGAAAACCTATAGATATATATTTTTTAATGTAAAAGGGTTAACGACATATTGGCACCCTTTCTATGTAATTTTTTAATTTGATTAATAAAATACTTGTGGACTCACCTCAGTGGGCACAACAAGATTTATCTTAGGTAATTTTGTTTGGTTAGATATATTGGAGTGTTATCAATGCATGTCACTGGGCATATCATCATTATCTTAGTTTTGATCACCTAGGTTCCCCAAGAATTCAATATCCTAGTTGGATCCTTGTCTCATTTTAATAATTTGGGCATGGGTTTGCATACGCATGATGGATGATGGGGGTGATGAAATAGAAGTGATTAGATGTGGTTTTAATTTAAGATGATGAGAGAGGAGGTGACTTTAGATACTACTTTTGTCTAGAAACCAAAACTAAGAGTGGTCAAGAGATATGATTTAGATGTTATTTGGACTTAGATTTAGGGGGATATGAAGACTAGAATGACCAAATACTAGTAAATGCAAAACATTATAAGGATTTAATCTATCAAGAATATGAAGTGAATAAATACTATTCACACTAGAAAAGTGATGATTAGATGTTTACTAGGTATGAAGAGGTAGTGATGATGAAGTGACGGGTTTTAGACTAAAAACCTAATGAGTCTATTTATATTTATAATGTTTAGTCAAAAGGTGATGCTCAAGATATAAATTGATGGGTGACCACTAAGGTTTGATTTCAAGACTAATGTTATATCTTGTTATGTTAATAGTGAATATGTAATGGATGGCTTGTTTAATTTTAAAATGGGATTTACCATAGGCTTATCTAGATGTTTTATGACAAAAATAGGATAGGCCAACTTAGTTCATAAATAACATGAGTTTTAACACAAAAAAATAACACACTCAATCACAAGACCTAATTTAGTCAGCTAAATGGGTTATAACCTGACATCTACACTATCTGATAGCTTCACATGTGAGGATATAGGCTAGTGACCTATTATAAAATCAACTAAACACTCTTGACCCCATTTGCACTTGATGGTCACTTAAGAGCTAATCTTGACTTCGATAGTGGCTCAAAACACCTATTAAAGATGACAAGTCCTATGCTTGGTTTGCACAAGAATGTCTAATGAAGTCCCTGAGATACATGAAGTTACATGGGGCTCAAATCTATATAGGGTATTATCTAATGCCTAGTTTACAGAGTTAACTCTTCCCCTTCATGGATGACTTGTATAGGGTCAACCACTTAGACTAACTACATATATCCCTGATATTCATGCTCTGCTAGAACATAGAGTTTGATCAAATGCATAGTGATGAAATCCATGCCACCAAACCCTAATGACTAAGCCCATACATGGGGATGAATTAAACATCATGTGTTATCTTAGACTTATTGGGTTTATACTCAAGCAAGCAAGATTAATTTTATCAATTAATTACCTATGTGAGGAAAATGAAAAGTGAACAAACAAGCCACATAAGAAAAGAAAAAATATATGATTTAGGAACTTTTCCTACAAACACAATAGTTAGAAAATTAAATTTAGTTCCCTCACCTTGAAAGGTCCTACAAAAAAGGGGTTAGTAGTTTTATTTTAATCAAAATCATTGATTTCCTACAAAACTATAAAAACATAGTTAGTGCAATGCAATATCACTTCTAGAGACCACTATACTATGGTTCTTATGTAAAATTTCTATTTTTGAGTTACACTATTGAGGATGAGTAGCTAATTATGATGGTTAACCATACAATCCCTATAAAAGTACCTAAATTTAGGCAAAAGCATGACTTTTATACAATAACACAAATTTGAAAGTAGAGATATTGCAGAAAATAAATGCTTAAGACTTTTGGATTTTTAATAGAGACTAAGTTTATATTAGGGTTAATTGAAGACACACCACAAGCTTATTTACAACTGTTTGTATCAAAAACTTGTTTAAAAGACACAAATATAAGAATTTTGACCTTTTATGAGTTACTACAAGACAAATAAAAAATGCACAAAGATGATAACTTAGAAGGATTCCTATCTATCCAAAAGATGGTCAGACTAGTGTTATTTAGCTAAAAAAGTTATCAGACCCTAACAATATAAAAAATACTAATAAATCATAATATTGATTATTCTAATACAATATAATTTATTTAACTACAAAACCATAAATTCAAGATTAGTGATATTGCAAAAAAATTTAAAAAATGATAAGGATGAAAGTTTTGGGGTTTATCCTTAAAAGGTGTCTATTCTCTTCTCTTTGTTAACAAACAAGATTCTCATAGAAATCAGCTAAAAATTTGGTCAGCACAAATACCGTTGAATTACTTCAATGAGGTGTAATTTTATATGAAAGGGGTTTATAGGGCTAGTTGATTCCTTGTATATAGAAATCAATCAATTAGATGACTTTCAGGTTATATATTGTCAAGTTAGTTTAATAGGATTTAAAGAAAACAAAATATCATAATTATTGATGGTAATATCACTAGTTTTAGGAAAAATTATGATTCTTGAAGTGACAATATTACATCTTGGCAACCATGTGATATAAGTCTAAGTAGTCTTACTTCCCTACACATAAAGGACAAAATACTACTCTTTTAAGACAAAATTTGGTTATATAGACCCACAAAAGATAATAGATTAATTAAAAACTAGTTATTTTTATTTTGAAATAAAAACTTGTAAAATCATAATTGAGAAGACAAAACCATAGATTTTAGTGCAATATTGTGATTTGTAAATCAACCGTATTGCTAAAGAGTAACAACCTACCAAAAGGATAAACTGTTAGTGGTTGAATTGATAGTTTAAGACAATATCACTTAAATATAGATAGAATCACTATTGTAGTATTGTTATTTCTAGGTCAATATCATTGATTGCCTATACGTGATGTTTTGACTATTTTTTGAGCTTGTTCTTCATCTAGTCATATTTTCAAGTTACCAAATCACTTATAACAATCACAAGAGGTTATATTATATGTATATGTCCCACCATGGTTTCCAATGCATGGTCTTATTTTGGATTATTATTAAAATTACTATATTTACTAAAAAAACCCAAAAACACAAACAACATCAAAGGAGAGGATAAATGAATGATTAGATAATTTAAATGACATTCTTACCATCCTTTTGTCCCTTAGAGATCCTCTCCAAGATCTCTAATTTTATTTTAATGCAAAATAATTGGATTGTGAATTCTTTGATTTAAGCTTCCAAATGGCTTTAATGGCTTCTTTAACTTGTTGATAACTTGACAAGAGTGTAGGGATGCTTGAATAATGGTTGTTAATGAAAATATGATAGAGGCTTATGGATGTATAAGTAAGCTTGGTCATTCCCAAGCATGAATTATATATGATGGTGGAGGATACTTTAGGGAATTTTAAATTATTTTAGAAGCATATAGTTTAGAGACTTCTAAAACTTTAGAGGAACTTGCCTAGTTCTAGAGGTTTCTTTATTAGTTTAGGGATAATGGAGGTTTAGGTGTGAGTTAATAAAGGTTAAGGTTCATACGGGTGTATGAAAGGCTAAGGTGGTATGGTAGCTATGGGGTAGGTGAATAAAAGGAATTTGAAATTGTCAAGTGGCATAATGGGTAGATTAGTAGCTAAGTAGGATAGTTAGTAAGTTAATAGAGTGATTAATTGGTTGAAAGGGTATGGTAAGGTTTATGGGATGTAGGGAATTTTGTGTAGGATTTAGGATAATAGTTAATTAACTGGGGATATGGTTAATGGGTTAAATTATTGGGATTAATATGATTATTAGAGAGAATAGATTTAAGTTCATACAATAAGATGTATGTTATAATATATCATTGCACAAGGGTTTCAAGATAGATGTAATCAATATATAATAGCAAATTTGAGTAACTACCTAGGGGGATGGGGCATGATGACCATCATGACACCCAAATAGGAAGGGTAGATGCATGAGGTCCCTCATGGCATCAAATATTGATGTGTGTGTGTGTGTGTGTGTGTGTGTGTGTGTGTGTGTGTGTGTGTGTGTGTGTGTGTGTGTGTGTGTGTGTGTGTGTGTGTGTGTGTGTGTGTGTGTGTGTGTGTGTGTGTGTGTGTGTGTGTGTGTGTGTGTGTGTGTGTGTTTGTATGTGTGTGTGTAACAAGAAAATACTAGTGTCATGGTGAAGAAGCATACATATAAACACATGAGGCTCATAAAAGTAGGCCAAGGGGACACAATAAAAGGTACATGGGCACATGCCACTAAATATAAGAATGAATACATACAATGACATGTTTAAATGTCTACATACATAAGTAATAAATAATTTATCTTAGATCCACATAAAAATACATGTTCAAATGTCTACATATGGAAGCAAGAAAGCACACACAAGGGACATGGGCACATTTTCAAAGAATACATATAGATAAGTGGTGTAGATCCAAAGAACAATGTCATATTAAAATGACCTCAAAGATGGAAAAAGCATAGAAAACACAATAAAATTAATTTAGTAAAATTAGAAATGGAAGCATGTATACCTATGTAGTACAAATCTATGTAAATGCTAAGATGTACATATGCTAAGTGTAACTAGTGATAGTCAACAAAAAATTTGAGAAATGAGTAGCAATGATCAACAATAAGATATATCAATGCATAAATTGTGATGTATAGAATGTAAAGATAGAACATATCAGTAGTAACTATGTAATAAATGCCTCCATATGAGTAGATGTATCCAATTAATAAACTTGGATCAATGTATATGCCCCCATTAGGTAGATGACATCTAGTCTAGATCGATTTAGTCGACCAGGATCCTATATGTAATTTTAAAGAACTCAAAAAGAACAAATTAAGAATATGTGTATGACAAAACTAACTATACTAGGATAGCTAGCAATATGGAATATCTGAAAAGTAGTATAAATGTAAACATAACAATGTATACACTATATAAATTTTGTATTTTCTAAATATTTGAATGTTTTTGTATTTTGCCATGTTATATTATTTTTGTATTTTTTAAGTATAAGCTATGTACAAATAAAATAAATTAAACTATGTATAAGGAGTAAGAGATAAGAAAGCATGTACAAGATTAGGAACCATACTAACTAATGAGTCTCATGGGAGACTCACTATCACCGTGGCCTGTATAGATTATAGGAATGAAAATCTATTATGTAGTGTTATTTCTATATTGTATTTTAATTTTATTTTATTAGGAATCTAAGTATTATTCATCATAAAAATCATAATAACTTAGTGTGCTAGAGGGAATTACCATGTATTTTGGAGTTGACATTTCCAAATTATGCTTTGGAAGATTGATTGTGGTTTTCCCCTTTGAAACTATGCATATTTTAGACATATTGTGTTATGGAGGCTCTTTTTATAGAAAGCCTTGTTTAAGAATGCTTGTTCAATGAGCATGATTTTGAATTTGTAACAGAATCTCTTTCTCATTTTATAATATTTCCTATGTACTTAGATGTGTTGCCTTGATAAACTATCTATGCGAATAATGTGCCTTAGGATTTTCAATAAACCACAAACCTTGTTGACCAATATTATTAACTATGAGAATAGGATAAGTGATGCCTTAGGCATGTTTTCCCAAACCTTGAGCACAATAATCACAGTATTGTAGAAACTTTTTACCAAACCCATACCATAGTAAATGTTTAGCCTCATTTTGGAGAGATAGATTTTCTTGATTTATCTATGTTTATTATATGTTTTCTTGATATGATTATTCTTTTAGAACCTTTTGTTGTTATAATTTATGTTTTGGTAACCATTTTTTTATTATTTATGAATTTTACCCTTTTTGAATTGGTATATGTGTTAGTTTATGTTGTTTCAATGAAGTGTCACTATGTGAGTCATCTACATCCAATATATGTTGTATTTTATGTTTCAATGTTAAACATGAATCAGTGTGGTGCCCATGCATTCTATGATATGCATAAAAATATCCTGATCTCCTCATTGGGTATAGATGAGGTAGGTTGATCAAATTATCTTTAATTATATCCCTTAGTATCTCACTATATCTCTTATTTAACTTTTTAATGCTTTGTGAATCACTAGTTTTATATGTACTTTGTTGCGATTTATGATTTGTACATGTAACATTTTTTCCACCAATTGACTACGTGAAGATGCATATACCTAATTTACACTATTATGCACTGGAGGCCTTTATCTTGTAAATTATTTTTCAAAGGTTTTAATATTTCCATGTAATAGTTGATTCTAATATTGTAAACCTAAAATTTATCATACTAATAATTTGATCATGTAGAGTCTCATAAGTGCAAACCCTAGCAATTTCTGATTGAACACGGAGGCACACATCCTATAGGGAAGCAATGTGAATAGGTTGACTATAGGAATTATTGACATTCGTATAGGCTAGTTCATCTTGTGGAGGAATGATAATATGGACCTAGTTAGAGGGAAAGTAACTATCATCCTCATGGAGATGAGGAGGAGAAGGAGATTTTGTACTATGCATAATATATGACATTAAAACTTGAAACATTGTTGTAGCTTATATTTTAAATCCTCTATGTGTGTATGGGTTTGATTGTTAATATAATTCCACATAGGAGAAATATAACATGCTATGAGATATGACATATATTTAAATTGATATAAAGCATCATCTATATATGTATTTGTCTTTTTTGTGTTCATTTTGAATTAAAGGGGACAAGCATATAAATGAAAGTATCAAACTTTGCAACAAAAATATATTAATTTATTCTTTCATTGTAATCATGATTGTATAAATTAGATGATTTGTGAATCTAAAATCTGAATATAAATATAAAAGGATATAAAACCTAAGTGTGTCTAGAGTTAGGGTTTTGTTGAACTAGGGTTGTTTTCCAAAGAGTAAAATTATATTTAACTAAATGAAACCCTAATGTTAAATTGATTTAATTAGTTAGGTTGTCTAGAAAATAAAAAAATTAGAAGTATGTAGCCCTAATTTATTTCACAAAAAATTGGATTAATGCAAACTAGAGTTTGAAGTAATATTCTATGTCAGATTCACCAAATGATTTAACCTTTTAGGGTTTAAATATGTAAATCTAATATTAAGATTAAAAGGTTGAGATGTCTAAATCTATTAAATAACATGTAATAATTAAGTACTATTTTTTATGGTTTTGACCTTTCTTTACCTTCTAAAAATAGTAATAAATATGCTTAAATAGAGACTTATCTAGAAAATGACTATCATTGATGATCTAGGTTGTGAAAATTGAGTTTTCAATAGTTCTAGGTGTCATCAATGGGGTCCTATGATCTGTTTTCTCGTTGGGTAGTATCACTCCACCTAGATAGTAATGCCATAATGTTTTAGTGTCCTCAAAGTGTCATTATTATCCTCTTTTTAGAACTATTCCTATTTTTTGGGAGCACCTGTACCTAAGTTTTTATGTCATGTTCTTGCACACACAAAATTTAGAACTATATGTTGTGTTTGGAAAACCTAATTTAATGTGCAAACATTAATCCTCCTTCAAAGAATGGCATGATCAATAAATATTTTTTCATTATTATGATATCTTGAACATCCTCAACACCCCATTGTGATGATATTTACTGATGAGACTTGCCTACATACCAGTACTCTGAGGAGGGTTCAAGCCTGATGTAGTTCTCCCACATGATGATTGGTGCAAGTGATAGTGAAAGATATAATGAGAGTGGACTTGGATGCATTGATTGTGATTGTTATTTTAAATGTTTGAAATTTAGGCTTAGGGATATTATAGATGGTAGTATGTAGAAGTAGGATAAAATTACTTATCTTTTGTTAGATAGGCTTTTTGCATCTATTTTCCATCTCCTAAATAGAGGTCAAATAGACTTGTATTTATATATATCTATAGCTTTTTTAGATAATAAAATGTGCTTAGGGTGACATTAAGAGGGGAACACATTTGAAATATATATTCATTCAGGAGAGTTATAGTGCCCAGTTGAGGACACTAGCACCATGTGGTTGTAGTGTCCCAAATATGGCATTAATGTCCAACTTGTAGAATATTAGGCAAACTAGGTTGGGAACTAGGAAAGCTATCTTGGAACTATGTTTGAATTGACTATATATATTTATGGTCTAGACAATGACTATAAAATTATGTCAAAGGATTTAGGATAGGTCAAGGGATAAACTAGGAATAGGCTAACTCAAGCAACACTCTTAGCATCCAAATACCACTTTTAGGTGAATACAGTTGACACATTTAAGTACTAAAAATATAATGATATTGAGCTATGATTTTTCCTACCCTTCCTACTAGTTTTGTATTGATTATTTTCCAAATATATTGATTTTGAAATGTAATCTATGAAAAGAAGTTTTTTGATATTTTTGGTGTGCAAGTGGATATATAATTAAATTGTGTAGCAATTAGTTTAATTGTATTTGAGAGATAATTCTAGTTATCTTGAGTCTTACATTGATCATGGTGTAAAAATAGCTATAGGGTGGTTTAATTTCTTTCTTTGAATAGATTTTTAGATTTCACACTCACATATTATTCCTTATAATCTTGTTCATTGTGGTTTTTCAATTTGTACAATATCTATATTTTATGCACAATGATTAACTATAAACCATAGTAATCTAATTTTTAAGTATTAGAATGCCTATCTCAATCAAGGGATTTATCTCTTTTATTACATACTCTTCCCTTTATTTTATGTTTTTTAAATGATAAATGACCTAATAATTACATTGTAAATAACCCATTTGTAGAGAAACCATTGGTGGGATATTGAATATTTGGGGAAAAAATTTCAAACCTTTAGTGGAAACAATCATAGCCTACCCATGCTATAATTTTTTGGAAGTTTCTTGGCCCTTAGATCACCAACAAATCCTAAAAATAAGGGGACTTTTATCCCATGAGTTGTGTATTTCTCTTATTCATTTAGATTAGTCAATTACTTCATTATTTTTAAGTGATTCATGATTTTATCTTAATATAAATTGGCACTAGAAGGAGGGCCCATTTCAATTATTCACTTGACTTTGACTTGATGCCCTTTCTTTTTGATTCTCCCAGTTCCTATTATTTTCTCAACATAACCAAAATAAATTGGTGTTATAGGGAGGGCTTGATAATATTTCATATCCTATAAGTGTTGATCATTAAACCTCCTAATACCTCTAAATTTTTAAATTTTCTTGAGACTAATTAGCTAATAAGTCATTATTGAAAAGTGTTAGAATTTGGAATTCTTATTTTGTGCTTTGAACACATTAACTGACATTGGCATTGTTTTTCCTATCTTGTAGGTCTTATGATATTGAATTATATATGCTATGATCTTTTTCATTAATTGAGTCTATTAATTCATATTTATGCTTTTATTTTTTATGTGATTAAAACCCATACTAAAAAAATATTAGGCTTTGTCACTCTAGAGTCTTCGTAAAGAATCACATGGTATGGAATCAAGTCGGGACAAATAATATTAGTTTTTCTCCTCTTCAAGAAAATATATGTCCTAGATCTGATTAAGGTAGACATAGGATATTAGTCTACCCAACCACATCATCCCCATAATCTATCACCAATAGACCAATCCAAATGGCTGAAACTTTCCTGCTTCAATCATCCATAAATTTTCCCAATGATGTACATGGTTTTATTAGAAACCCTAAATGTTACCTTTCAAATTTCACTCCAAACACTAGAAGGATGGTATAAAATCATATTACATCATTTAACACATCTCTCACATCATTTAACACATCTCTCAAAATTCTCAATGTTGGACATGAGGATATATCTTATAGGTTATCTCCTTTCACCTTGTTTGATTAAGCTTATGACTAGTTTCTCAACCTTCTTGAAAATTCAATCACGGGATGGAATCAATTAAATACTACATTTTTAGCCCATTTTGGTCAAGTAATAGATCCAAGTATATTGTACCAATAATTTTATTGTATGAAAAGGAAGTCTAATGAGCCTATATGTAATTTCAATGCATGTTTTCTAAAAATTTATCATAGGGTAACAGATTCATTAGGCCGAATTCCCAAGTATACTTAGAAATGCTCGAGAATGAATTAGATCCTTGGACTGCCACTTTCTTAAATAGAGATACAATCATCATTTATTTTCCTCTTGCATATTCCAAAGCAATAAAAGTGGATAGACAACTTAATCCATAGGGACACATGTTGGTTGACATTCCCAAAGTTCTCACAAACATGCCAACACTGAACTTAATCCCTCCTAAAAATTATAATGTCCCATTTCCATATCCTTTTCCAATTACAAATTACTTGACATTGGCCCATGTTTCCCCTAATCAGAATATAGGATTCCTAAATACAGTTCATAGTGAGGCAATGCCTAAGTCTTATAATCATGATTTAGTTCCATTAATAGCCAATAATATGTAGAATTCACTTCAAGAGATAGCTAAAATTGAGTTAGATGAAATTCAAATAATGGTCCAAATATTGAGCAATGATTTTATGAATATAAAAAAACAAGTAGGAAGCTTGACTACTAGAAATTCGAATCTAGATTTCACTTATCAATGTAATTATAAAATCTTTAATAAATATGGTAAAAAATTTGAGTCCTCAACCAACAAGCTGCCTGAGATTAATATCATGGATATTGTTTTTCCTAATTGGTGTTATGTGCACAACATAACCCAACATGGAGAACTTGATTATGTTGATTTTTGTCTAGCATTTGACATTTGTGGAAATAAATTGATGAATATGAAGTTGTTTTAAATGATCAAAATGCTTCATGTAATTATGATGTTCCTAATTCATTGAAGTATATTAATACAATCATGGTCTTAAAAACTTTTAATTTTCCTAACATAAAAGACAATAATCCTAAAGAAAACACCAATAATATCCAAGCTTTCCACTAGTGCCAAAGAGGAAACTATACTCTTAGGAGTAGATCACATTGAAACTTACTCCACTAGACAATGTTGTTACACCACTTGATCTTATTTCTAAAAATGATCCACCTCCACCAAAATTAGGTGACAATCAACCCTAAATTATAAAAATGAGTTATAATATCATAGAATACATGAAAAATATTAAATAAAACATAACTCTGTATGAACTAGATTAGATCACTAAACAAATAGATTTTCTTCTTAAGTCTCTCATAGACAAGAGTAGTCAAACTAAACAAATGGCTTTTCTCCATTCTTTCTTAAAATTATGATTTTTGGTAAGAACCTTCACAATTGGCTTATATATTCTAGTGCATTAGTTAATGTTATGCCTACATGTGTTTACAATAAGTTAGGATTGTCCACAAAAACTCAAACAAAGTATTTTATAGTTAAATAAATCTTAAGTTAAGGTTGTTAAAGACCTATTGAATGTACGTATACAATTTTAATTTGAGATGAGAGTATAATATTTTTTAAACATATAAGTAGTTGAGATATAAGAAGCATATGGAATTTTATTAAGTAGAGATTTATATGGAAATTGAATTTTCCCACATGTGGCTTCCATGGAGAGGATCAGAAAATAAAATTAGAATTTACAGAGATCCATGAATGAAATTGATGATAAAAAATACAATACAGTCAATGATCAAGTTAATTTCACTTATACAAAGGTAGGTGTCTATACTTTATTAACCAAACTAGAAAATAAGAAAAGGTTTGATCATGATTAGAATTCATGTATGTGGTCACTTTATTTATATGGAGAATGATCCCAGCAAGGATATAGGTTTGGCATTGTCTTAATTCATACCAATAGTAAGAAACATGTTATAGATTTTAGATTATAGTTTACTTATACTAACAACATGATGAAGTATGAATCTTTGGTCTTAGGTTTATATTTTATAATCAAGTATGATATCCATCAATTAAAGAGTCTTTATTGATTCTAAATTGGTCATCAACTAGGTGTGTAACAAGTTTCAATGCAATATTTCTTATTTAAATAAATGCAAACATCATGTTTGGGGATTGATTGAATTTTTAATTATTTAACATTATATTAATCCTCAGAGTTAAAAATGTAATGTCTAACTCATTATCTATCTCAGTTGTTATCGTATAAGTAGATTAATCTAAATTTTGGTTTGGTCCATGGTATGATTCAGTCATTCATTATTTACTTTATGGAAACCCACTAGCCCATTTTGATAGGATGCAAAGAAGAAAACTAAGGTTGAAGGCTGCACACTACATGATGCAAAGAGGATTTTTGTACCACATGAATCATGAATGGATTTACTTGAGATGTTTTTTTTAGGATGAATCAAAATAATTGATGAATTAATTTCATGAAAATCTAGGAAGTAGTCATCCTTCTAGTAATTTCACAACACACATAATTCTTAGAGTTGACTACTATTGGCCAATGTTTTTCAAATGTGGTTATGAAAATGTGATTACTTTTCATTTATTATAAATCTTTACTAAGAGAGAGATTCATGATCCCATACTGTTGCAACCAATAATAGAGGAACATTCATTTGCTTAGTATGGTCTAGAGTCATAAATCCTAACTCATTAGTTGGTTATAAATTCTTTCTCACTTCCACTAACTATTGTATGAGATAGACTAAATCAAAATCAACAAGGAACAATATATTTGAAGAAGTTGTAGTTTTTTTTGAAAAATATATTATAATTGATTTAGGAATCCTCTATCACTTTTTGGTGATAATGAACCTAACTTTCTATAGTAGAATAACATAGTAGAGATGACTCAATGTGGTTATCCATAGTAGAGATAACATAGTAAGATGAATCAATAGTGGAGATGACTCAATGTGGTTATCAGAATGGAATAACACTGAAATTCTCCTCAAATTATTATCAATAAAGAAATGGTTTGGCAAAGTCTACAACTAAAAATTTGTTAAATTCCATGAAGAAAGTAATTGACCAAAACCCATGGAATTCACATGTTTTTATTAAATATTCTATATTGGCTAATAGAATAAGGAATAAGCAAATATTGAAAAATTCCCCTTTCTTGATTTTATATGGATTAGATCCAATTTTCCTAATACAACTCAAGAATCCCACTTATCAGTTCATACAATAATACATGAATGCAAATCTAGGAGGTTAGTTAGATTTGTGGATGTAATCTAATTAAAATATAAATGGGATGAAGCTTTACAAATTTATATAAGATCTCAAGATTTTGTGAAGAGGTAAATTAGAGGATGATCATGTCCCCAATTCAGCATAAGGATGAATTATGCCAAGTCTATTGAGAGCATAGAACCTCAATCGTACAACTCAAGTATAACCAATCTAGCCAATATTACTTGAGTTAAATGGTGTAACCATATCAACCAAAAATAATAGAATCATAGTTCCAAGTCCATCAAGGACACATAATCGTTATAGCACTAATAAAAAATATCCAACTAATACAGATAGATAAAGGCCCAAACATTTCACCTTGGTAAGGTTGGTGCATAAATGTGTGTGTAATATGAAAGTGTATCTATAATTTGGTGCATGTGCACCTCAAATATGTCTCAAGATATCAAAATTTAACCTCTACTCTATAACATGTGTATAATATGTATCATAAATCTAAAAATATCTATCTCAAAGATGTGCCCAATGCATAAAAAGATGTTCCAAATGTATATCTAAATCATGTAAACTATCTAAATTTAAATCAAATTCTTCTCATTATTTCAATTGTATATATGTGGAGTCATGTCTTCTATGACATTCACTCACTGATATTCCCCTATTTTGATGTGATAGGATTGAAAAATTTATAATCACCTTATCTCAAAAGGATAATACAACTATGGTTTATTTATGTGAATCATGTAATAAATAAGCATATAGTAGTGTCATGTTGAAGTAGTTATATTAGTGAAGATAGTATGCATACATAACAAGCCCTAAGCTACATGATATGAATCATGGAAATGTCTATAATATAACAAGATTAAAAAAAATCAATCATATATGTAAGAGTACTCAAATGTCACACAAATATGGGTCCATGGATACTAAAAACAAGGGGCGTGTTCAAATTACACACACTCAAGTGGAAGACATGTGAAAATGGCCACACACCAAATAATAAAGTAACACTTAGGGTATTGTGGCCAATAAGTAAAGTAATTTTTTTAAATGTTCCACAAGCAAGATAAAGAAGCACAAAAAAAGTACACTCAAGTAATCTAATTCAAATAGATGAAGTAATGAGACATGAGAAATTAGAATAAGCATGTCATACTAGTTATTGCATACATGTGTTAGCAAAATGTCAGGTAGAATAACATATCACACACATTGTGTAAGATAGAAAAATGAGTATAGGCATGTGTAAAATATATAATCTTGGTAATATAATGGAAAATGATCATAAAACAATAGAACATGTGTTAATACTGATCATATAGAATCAAGATGTCTCCAATGTAGTCTATCACATTGGAAGAGGAAAGGTCCAACATCTAAATGCTTAAGTATCATGGGTCTAATGTATGCTTATGTCACACTCAAGTACCAATGAAACATATATGTGTAAATAAATGATATTCTATATAATAACATAAATTAAACAACATATGCAAATCTATAAAACATGTGAAATGCTAAATATTTTTGGATTTTTGAGTTATTTGAATGTGTTTAAGTAGTTTTGTGTTCATTCCTTTTATAAAATTGACTATTAAAAATTCAATAAAAATTCAGGGTTTAAAGTGTACCTATGATTTATAAGGTTATGTACCATTGATCCAATGAATGTGGGAGATCCTTTTTTACTACGAAGGACTAACTACACACATGAGATAAATTAGACAATATTTGGTTAATAGGATAGGATAGTGGGTTGTCTGGTGCTAGACCAATCCTAGGAAGTAATGAACTTACTAATGATGATGTCATCCCACTTATTTAAGTAATTAAGAATATAATACTGATAAAATATATTACAAGATACATATAATGATATAGATATGATATTGAATATATTCTTAACTAATCTACATCTATTTCATTAAGATAAGCAAAGTGATCATGCCAATAAGTTTTGATAGAATATACATCTTCCTATATAAATTCTAATTGGTTATAGATAACTTATACAATACAAGTGTACATAATGGCACAAAACTATAACTCAAAGGTGATATTGCTTTGATTGGAAAAGAGAGGTTGAGGAATAATTGGTAAATCATGAATGTTAATGGCTTCATGTGAGGCTTATGGAAGTGTGATATATAGACATAGTACATGGTTTAAGGTATAGAGAATCATAAAAAACTAGATGTCTTAACAAAACTAGTCTTAAATTAAAAATATAAAGGATTACACATGTATTGATGCCAATTCCATAGGATAGAATCGACATCGATTCTGATAGAAAAATCAACACTTTTGAAATTGAAGTTAAAGGATGGTTTAGAGAGGTCTAAGACAATCTAAAGGTGAAAAGGATGTTTAAAAGAGATATAAAATATAATAGTGAGATATAAATTGGTATAAATAATGAAATAAACTTACCTTGAAAGCACTCCAAGCCTATGACAATCTTGAGATTGATACACTTATATTTGGCCTCTTGATGGATGTTGAGGGTCTAATGTTGCAATGTATATTTCCAACAAGGAGCTGAGTAATCATTTTTAATGTTGGAATAAATATGACTAAGTGGGGGAGGTGAATAAATAATTAAAACCTTTACTTTAATTCCATTTAAGCATTCACGAACATTCATTCAAGTATGTAGATCAAACAATGACTAAGTAACCATTCACATATGAATGAAACATAAGAACACAAGATAACAAAACTTATATGTAGAAAAACCTCAGGAGGATGAAATACACATAATATATGAAAATTCAATATATTACTATAATACAAACACCAAATTTAGTGAAGCACCCACTTCACATGGAGAACCAACCCCAACTAGTTAAGTACCAACTTAGCTAGAATTTAGCAAGCACCAAACTACAATGAGGGATAAATACCCTAGATGACTCATAACCAACTCAAACAACTAAAAACATTCATCACCTTCATAATACCTTATTTTTATAAAATATATGATGATCTCCTTCCTTAGCTCTTCACACACTTTTATCCCTCTCAAACTGACATCTAGACTTCTTTGCTCAACTAACCCTCTTCTTGACTTGATTAGGTCATATGACCTTGGTCCTCATATGAATAACCTCTATAAAAACCTTATAAATAATCCTATAAACTCCTATTTTGGTATATATTACCTTATTCTACTCACCAATTTGTTCTCTTATTCGCTTACATACTTCACACTTCAATAGGCCTAAAATTGCCTAGTA
This sequence comes from Torreya grandis, assembly GCA_037957365.1. NCBI lineage: Eukaryota > Viridiplantae > Streptophyta > Pinopsida > Cupressales > Taxaceae > Torreya > Torreya grandis. The sequence continues at coordinate 2,306,677 of JARHVA010001463.1, read as the reverse complement.
TTTATACAAATCTCTTATTCATATCCTTTTTAGTTAGATAAAAACCATAACCTTATTAGGTAGGACATAAAATAAATATTATGAAATATCATATATATGTAACAGATGTGATTTGAGTCCCTTTAGGTCTGACCTATCTCAATTAGGTCTTATCTCACCTTTAGGTCTCATAGAGACCTAATCCCATTAGGTCTATTTAAGACACAATACACTTTGAATTCATTGGTACACATTAAAACACATTATACATAAGATAAACATCATATTACAATAATATATACCCCTTATAACCTCATTTAGGCTTCATAGCACTTTTAATCTCAAACCACTACTTGAAGTACACCGTTAGTATTGTTCATATTAGGCTTGTGCATACTTAGAAAGTCTATCTTGAACAAGTGAATCACAAACACAAATTTTAAAAGAAAACATGGAAAAATATCATACATATATAATATTCATGACCTTAGGTTAATAACCATATTATTTAGACTTCACAACTTAGGGAAAACTTACTCAAACCCTTCTTTGTAAGTAGCCCACTCAAAACTATCAACTAGCCTCAAAACATAGTTATGGAAACTTGATCTTAAACATATGAAATAATAATTATTATAAATTATTAAAACTTAAAAATATTATTTTACATACATATATCGATTTAAATTACAAATATCATAATTTATAATGTTAAATATTGGTCTTGTAGACCAATTTTTTGACCTTCTCTCTGACATTCCTTACTCTACCTAACTAGCCATTTTGGCTTCAATATTTAAACTTATTACAATAAATTATAATCTTATAAAAAGGATATATATGTTATTAAATCCAAAAAAAAAAACATGTGCATTTTATCCATTAACTTAGGTCAATGATCCTTCAAATCATCACACAACCTGCTTACCTAGATCTACTAGTTTACCTTCAAACACAGTCATGGTGATAATGACCTTCAACACCTATGTAGAAAATTTTAAAGATTTAAAATGAATGTCGATTATCTTATGATATCATTATATCAATATAAAATATATATCTACCATGGTCAAATGATAATATTGGTCTTGTAGACCAATCTCATACCCTTACACCTTTACTGTCTCATCTGCATTGGACAGGTTAACTTATGAGAAACATTTTCATCATATAAATTAACATAAAAAACATATATCCAACATGAAAATGTATTAAAATTATTTAAAAATATATTCATGTACTTTTATTCATCCCTAATCCATGATATCACATCCCTAATCACATTATAACTTTTACCTAGTTTTCTTACTATTTGCACCATTAGACCTTTTATAGATAGGTCAACTTGTATGACTAGTTTAACATATATAAGAGATATAATATACTCAAAAAAACAATGGATAATAAATAAAAGTCTCAATATTTCAACCTTCATCCATTTACCAACTTTGACTTGGTCAAATCTGACTGCTACAACAAATATTTAAGAAACAAGGCCTTTCCTCTAGGGTCCACTCACCTAAAAAAAATTAAACTTTTAGGTGTCTAGGAGAGTTTAATACATGATAAAATTACTTAAATATCCATACCAATCCATTATGATCACTTTATAAAAAGATCATTCATATCAGGTCATTATTAGGGTTCTTTGAGGGTTTAAACCATCTTCCAATCTTAACGATCATTAATAAATATTAGCTCCTTATTCTAGAAAAAAAATATTATAAATTTTATCTAATAAAATTACCCATATACCATGAATATCTTAGGTTTTCATGCATAGGTTACACATGCTAATGACCACTTGAAATTTGTTCTCGAGTTGAGAACCCTCCATTCTATGTACTCAAGAGACCTTAGAGAATATTTTATTTCCCTAACATTAAAAATTAGAAATAAAAATTGGATAAAATATTTAAAATAACATTAAATACCTCTTAAAATTCTCATTTTTTCATACTTATCTTGAAATATGAAACTCATACCTCATTTGGCCATGCTCTCTCTGCTCTCTAGGCCTTGACCTATAAGTCATAATAGGTCTTGAAACTGACCTTATAACCACTCTCCAATATCTAAAAACCTCATGTAAAAACTCAAAAAACCTCTCTCATTCTCAAAAAATAATTGATATCCTTCATAGGCCTTGACAACTCCTCATGACACTTCATTAGGTTAGGCAGGATCTAGAACTAGTCTAGTAACATACTATGTTTGTAGGTCCAACCCTTGTAGTTTTATATTAAGAATAACTTGAGTGATATTAATAATTAATCATGATAAAAAAAACATTATACATCCTCTTATGACTCTATTAATTCATCTCATTAGGCCACTAAGCTCATATCTTCTCACAAGGTCTCTTCATGCAATGACTAGTGCCATGACTAGGTTTCTCAAGCTCTTAAAACTTGAAAACTGACCTTGAAACATTTCTTGATGATTCTACACCTTGATCACATTAATTTCATGATCCTTATACAATATTTTAGACACCTAAATTTGGCCATCAATAACCTCCAAATAATATTTTGACCAATTCTTACAAAAATGCACAATTTGGCCTAAAAACATTAAAACACATTAAAAGCGTTGAAATTGATATATTCAAGTGCCTATTTTTCCTAGGGTATCATCAACTGGGGAAATTCAATTTATAAAGCAACTAACTTTGATTATATCATTTTGAGACAAAATGCCAATTTTGTACCTAGGTGCTTTGGATTGATCTTTTCTATCAAAACTCTTGCACGAGACATGTGCTTTTGTTATTTGGTGCTGACAACATCCTAAATGGGATAATAGATCCAACACATCTAACATTTTATCTTAATTCCAATCCAAACAAATTTTAGTCCAATAATAAGACATTCTAACTAGTTTGAGTAATTTGTGCACAAAGAGCCAAGGTTTACATCAAAGTGTTAAATCATGCTTAAGAGATAATTAAACCAAATCATGAGCCTAATTAAGAACTCCATTGAAATTTTTGAATAATTTAATTTTGGAAATTAATATTGAATAACCACATCATCATGGGACATCATTTCTTGAAAAGACATCCCTAGGCCATAAATGCATAAAATATCAAGGTTAACCCCTCCCATGCCTCATTAAGACCCTTCATGCCTATTCAATGCCCCTTTATCATAAATATTGATGAGCCTATTTATAAATTTTAATTACATATTTAAATTAATCCTTAGCCACACATCTTCATCTTGAGATAGATGGTTCAAGTTGATTCTAACCATTTTTTAAAATCTATAAATAGGAGGCCTTACCAATTGAATTTTAAGCTCTCATATGCCAAAGTTATAATGTTAAATTGATTCCAAAGCTTCATGTAAATTAGTGTTATAATTCCCAAATATTGAGTAAATCCAAGCCAACCCAAAGCCAAACATGGTGCCAATGAGAGATAGAGTTAGCCAAACTTCATTGATGCAGAATTCATGAGCACCAACTAAGCAATCCACTTTAACAAGCTATTTGGAGCATCCAAGGAAGGTGAAAGAAGGTTTCTTTTAAATTTTATTTGTGTTTTCTATATTATAGTATTATTAACTAATCTTCCCCTAGTAAATAGGCCTAAAGATGTTATGCTAGTATGTGTATTTCATTTTGATTTCATTTTGGGACTAACATGATAATAACCATCCCCTTTTCAGTCAAATTCATAGTTCACATAATGACACACCTGATGGGATCACATCCCATAAACTCGGTCATAATCTCTTTCAAACAACTCACAAATTTTTTCCATGTAAGATCTTAGAGTGAGAGGGCCAAAAAGAGTGGAATTTTAAGTTAAAATTCCATTTTTTTAACAACATTTTTATTTTTGGAAATGCCAATTTTGCTTTATGTTATGATATCATTTTTACACAATAGCAATTTTATGTAAGCAAAATTGTTATTTACTAAACAATAATTTTTGGACCTGAGCCATGATATTGTTGTCATAGTAGTGAAATCATCATCCTGAATGGTGATATCCTCTTTTTAGGTAGCGATATCATATTTTTAGGTAGTGATTTCATCCTTTTAGGTAGTGATTTTTCAAAACATTGATATTATTCACCTGTGCATCAGTTTTGTCATCTAAATAACAATTTTGTTTTGTTTGTGTTTTTATGTTTGGTAACAGTGATATTGTCAACCAAAACATTGATATTGTTCACCTGTGCAGTGATTTTGTTTTGTTTCTATTTTTTGTTTCGTAACAATGATACTATCGACCAAAATAATGATATTGTTACCCTGTGCAGCAAGATCATTAATTTGGCTAGTGATATTGTTAATTTGGGTAGTGATTTCATAAGTAAATAATGATATTGTGTTTTTTGTCAGATTTAACCCATAACATTGATATTGTTGTTTTTAATTATGATTTTATAGAGAAATAGTGGGATTGATTGTGTAGAAAATATTTCAAAATAGAGAGCTTATTTTGAGAAGTTTCTTCACTCATTTAAAAATTATATTCAAAGCTAAAGGACATACTAACTTTTTCAATGTAGGATCAAGCTTGGAATTTGTTAAAACATGCTTTTTAGGCCTTCTTTGAAATTTTAAAATAGATTAGGAACCTTTTTTTGGTGCTTAATAAAAAATTTAGATGCTTAGGTGAATGTTTTGAAAAATTATGATTTCAAAGTTACAACTTAAGACTAACGAGTCAAAATAACACCACCGAATCTTTCATTTTGTGTTTAAAAATGAACTCATTAATCCAAGTTTTGTATTCAATAATTGTTTGATCTAGTTTTTATTGGAAAAGAGAGGGATGTCATGTGTATGATCTTCCATTTGTCTCCTTTAGGGAACCCTTGGAATCAAAAATGCCATTTTTATTGCAAAAACTCCTAGTCCAAGGCATAAAAATAATGTCATCTTAAGCACTCCCCAAAAACTTGCAATAGTTTGGGTGATCTTGAAAATGACCCTATAGTATTTCTATTAGTCATTTATTTTATTGCGTCTTGGCTTATGAGGGGGACTTCATTACCTCACGCAATTTCTATAGGGAAGCTTTGACCTGTCATTCTATCTCCTGGCACTAAATTCAACCACTCCCACTAGGATCAAAAGTTTGAGTGGTTAAACCACCTTCTAGTGTTTGAGTTGGACATAGGATGTATCTATCCTTTGGACATTGCACTATATTGAGCAAATGATGGATGTAGTGATTGAAAAAAGAGAAAGACATTTTTGTAACAAGTCAAGTGTCATAGACACCCAATTATGTAATTTTCTTTTGCATCATGACATGAAATTCGTTGTGTAATTGATCCCCCTAAAAACATTTAAAAACTTGTGGTTTTAACAAATCCCCACTTACTATGGAAGTGTTGTTGGTGCAAGGTGTGCCTCAAGATCCATGTCACAATATTATCATTTGAGAGAAGAGAGGGTGTAAAAACCCTACAATATAATGTGTATTTACTTTTGGATGAACAATTAAAATCATCTCAAATGATGTATATTGATGGGTTCTAACAATACCAAGCAACCTTGTCAATTTAGGACCTAATAACGATTAATTAGTTGGTTTTATCCTAGATTAAAGTCTTGTTTATTGTCAAAACTTGGTGTGAAAAAATGACACAAACCAAAACACACATTCCTCATATTTCTTTGAAAAAAGAGGCATTATACTACCCATGTGAATCATTAATTTTTCTTGTTTAAAGTTCATCAAAACTTAGAGTCATATCATCCACTTTAGCATAGTTATGTTACCCAATTGAGTCTAGACCTTTTACCAAACATTATTTAAAGACCTTCATTTATAATCTAAATGTGAAATTGCATATTCATAAGTTCATAAGGTTGATGTGTTAAGTGGGTTTTCAATTTGCACTAAACTTAAGGGAAGTTAGGTTTAATTTCTAATTTGGGTTGAAGGCTATTTAAGACTCATAATCATTATCACCACTTGGTAAACTTAAGTAATTTTGTGCTAAACACTTGCACTTTGAGTCTATTCACCAAACACTCTTGTGTTAACATTCTATTTCCATCAAGATCATTTGAATACTTACCTTTTTTCCTTAGATATATTGTTAAAACTTTGAAGGTATGTATATCATTTGAGTTAAGAAAGGTAGTGTTATGCTGCCAAATTTGTGAGAGACCATATTTGCCTTAGAGGTTTTTAAAAAAAACATTTTGGCACATCTTTTGAGTAGTCTACCATTGTTATGCTACCCAAAACATTTCAAGAATTATTTCATAGACTTTTTTTTATAGAGTTAAATTTTGTGCACATTTTTCAAGCCAAGGAGTACACCTTTATGTATCTTTGTCTAGCACAGTTACGCCATTCACATTTTTCTAGCCTATTTATCAAAAGAACCAAGCTTTATACCATTATTTACAAGAAAACAAGCTATCCCTAAAGTTTCTTTTTTTTCATACATTATACCTATTTGATTGAGTTCATGTCTAAGAATCAAATGCCTAGTTTTTATTAGAACTATTTCAAATCTGTTAGATTAAAATCTCATCTATTTCAGAGTCTAGCTTTCAATGCCATTTGGCCAAAAGTCCTAGCACATGCCTTTTTTGAGCCTAGATTATGACACTGCATTTAGCCAAAATACCTAGCAATACTTTATTTCCTAAATTAGACTAATTTGAAAAACTTTAACTTTAGAGTTTGGAATTTTGATTTTTGGTCCATTTACTTAATCTTTTTGTATAAGATGTGTAATTTTGGATACTTAACATTAGCTTGTTTTATCATAAATAATTGCATAAACCTTTCCATCCTTTGGATGAATCTAGACCAAGTTTGAACATCAAATTTTTATACATTGTCTTTTTAAATTTTATAGAACTCCATTTTTTATCACAAAAACATTTACTATGGATCCCAACATGTATTCTTACACTCGTAGTGGACTTATTTACAATCTAGGGATTAATAATGTGGTTGCACAAAAATAAATGGTGCAAGACCCCTACATAGATAATATTTCTTATGGGATAGATCATTATCCCTCTTATAATACTCAAATACGGGAACAAAACCAAGATCCATTATATAACTATTTGGTTAATACACCACCATATTCAAAAAAGGACCAACAACAAGTTGCACAATACCTACTATTAAAGAACCTTTTCCTCAATAATCATGCTCTGTTAACACACCTTCCACATATGATCCTTATTTTTTTAGCATCATTTATTGGAGAATAAAGATGATATTTTAGTTAGATCCATAAAGGTAGGGGCCAAGTTTTTGGTAGACTTCCCACATGATAATTTACCAAGTCTAGTAAGAATGCCTCATAACATATTGTATAGTCAATAGGACTCTTCTAGAAATCCTTTAGCTCTATTCCAAACAACATATCAAGATCCTAATATGCCCAACAAAGGACAAAGCCTCATGGAACACCATTTTATCCAAATCTAGACAACATATCAAACCTACGTAAATCTAGCATGCAATTTCAATCAGATGACCATGGTGAGTAAACCTCTTATTTTCTTAGTTCCTTCAATAGGAGTTTTGATAGAGTTAACTAGTTAAGACAATCAGAGTTTAGACCCATTAGTGAAAAATACTTCAGTAGACAACTTGTTGCATATGCAAATTATTGAAGAAGTGTCTTCTACTTCTACACAGAATAATGAGAAAAAAGTGGACAATGTGCAAGCAGCATCCAATCCAAATCAAAGTGGTACTAACACACAAATAGCTAGCCAACAAAGTGTTCTTTTAGTTAATAACACAAGTGGTTCTCAAAATTATGGAGTGAGAATTTCTATGTCCCAATTTCAACCTACTACTTCTAATCCTCAAACAGTTGCTTCTTCAAGCATACAACCAATAGGATTAAGAAGCTAGCCAATAAACAATGCCATGCCTCAACAACAAATGTGATGAATCCTAATACTCCTCAAAAAGTGATGAGTGGAATTCCAAAACATTAGGCATAATCTAAATACCAACACAATAGAAGTTGAATGTGTTACCACCTCAATAGGGGTAATTAATGTTCCACCTCATTAGGTAATAACAAACAAGCCTATTTAGTTACAAGCTAGTGTGCCAATTCAAAACCAAATGATGTCTAACCAAAAATATATAAATATTGGTCAGTGATATATGTTAAATCTTCAACATGAATTCACTTTCCAATAGGGATTCATGTAAGAAGGAGGTTCCAATGCTTCTCAAGTACCTACTAGGAAACAATTGCCTTTTTTTCAGATTTTACCACTCATTCAAAAATAGGGTCTTAATTCACAGGTTCCCACTCAACAGAAAGATTTTATTATTCGGTAACATGTCCTTTTTCAACCACAATAGGAAAAATATGGTTGTATCCCTCCATCCCAACCACAAAATCCTCAAAATCAAACCTTCATAACCAACCCTACCCAAAATATTGCACCATAACACATGTAATTTCAACAAGTACATCATAATTTGTGTATTCATATTCCTAGTTTTTTTCCCAACCAATCCATCATAACCCAACAAGTATCTCCATTATACCCTAGTCTAGGTGCTCCACTTATGACTGCCTAATCATCTACCCAAGCCAATATTCCCACAAGTTTCCTAGATCAAGAATTACAATTGATGAAGGATGCAATCACTACCATCCAAGTAGGGAAATAGATTAAAATTTTTAAATTAGATGATGTGTGTTCTATTTCCTCTAGGACATGAGCCCCTAAGGTTTGATAAATACAATAGGAAAGGTGACCCTAAAGCCCATTTAAGGAAATTCTTTGTCACATGCCAGCTAGTGGTATATAATGACATATACATTTTGTTGTTTTTACTAAGGCACTTAACCAAATAAGCCTTGGAGTGGTTCTTAAATTTGTCCAAGAATTTAGTAATAGATTTTGATGACCTTTCAAAAAAAATTATGCAACACTTTTCCTAAAATCTCAAACATGATATTTCATTAGTCGACTTGACCCAAGTAAAACAAAAAGATAGTGAGATTTTTACAAGTTATGTACAGTGATGGAGAGACCTAGAAAACTAATTAACCCATAGTTTACAAATAAATAATTATATGATGTGTTTACTAAAAATTTTCATAGTGAGATAGCTTATCATCTAGAAATATAATGTGTGCATACTTTCAAAGAGATCATTGATAAAGGTTTATTGATTGAGAAAGCCATTATTACTAAATGAATCATCAAGCTTAATTAAACTAGTGAGAACCAAGATACCAATTAGGGAAGTATCCAAAACCAACATCCAATCCACGTGCAAGCATCACAACTGCCATAGGCCAATAACCAAGATAGACCAAAGCAATTCAACCACAATAGGAATGTTGTGGGAAATTGAGTAACCAAGTCACATCATGTCCAAATGGTGCAAACATCATCTGCTCAACCTGAACAACCTTTTCAACTTACTCTTACCTAAAAAACTCTTCAACCAATGCCATAAGTGTAACAACCAAGACCTACACAACAAATGCCAAAACCCTTGCCATTAAAACCCTCCTCCAAGGAGAACTATGCCTATCCATCATGTTTTTAGTGACCTTGGAGAGCCTATTAAGTCTGTATTTCATAAAATTACTATTGTTAATTTTTTTAGTAGGCATATACCAAATCATTATCCTCAAGGCATCCCTTATCTTGATTGGTACCATGAAAATGAATTATGTGAGTATCATCAGGTTAACGAGCACAATTTATGAAGATGTGTACAAATCGAGCATTTGGTTGAGAATATGTTAGAGAATGGGGAGATCACATTGGATGGAAGTTCTTCCACCTCTAATTAGAGTCTTGTGAATTATCAAAACCATTTTTACTAACACAACAACCAACAACAATACAAGTAACAATGGTAACAATAACATCAGCCAATGAAACAACAAAAACAATAGTATCAAAATTAAAGGCCAAACCAATATAAATAGTAGATACAAAACCAAAATAATAGATATAAATAAGGTCAAAATGGTAACAACTAACAAACTTACCATGTATTTACAATGACTACAATAAATTTGTAGGCCATATTGCAAGAGCTAGCATTAACACCAACTCCATTAATCCTAGACCAAATTCTAATCAGATGAGATCATTGATAACCATACCAAACTAATCCAATCACTTGAGAAATCCTTCTTTGACCTAGGACCATAAATAAGTAAACTATTAAATAGGTATTCCCACTTTTGGACCTTATATATATAACTCAACCTTGCCATGTGACCACACACAAGTGCACCAACAACTGAGACTTGTCCTATCTGGTCCCACACCATCACCATCATTTTTTATAAATCATGGTCCTATATTCAATCTTGATTATGAAATAACAACTCAAAGTTCAAATATTACCATCTTAGGACCACAACCATCTACCACTTTTCCCTTAGAATAAACCATTTAACACTGACCAAGAGAAGAGATTTGACATTGTGGAATAATTATAAAAGATGCTCGCACAAATATTCATTTTAGATTTGTTGTGTATGTCAACAATCCACAAAAACATTTTGAATGATTTCTTGACCCAATCCAATATTTCCAATGACATATCTCTTGATAAATTTCAGCTTTGGTTGGACACCTAACTCCCACCCAACAAGTCACATTCAACCAAAGTGATATGTCTTCCCTTGGCCCACTCCATAATAATTCATTATACATAGAAGTTTATATAAAGTGGCATAAATTGAAATTTGTCCTTATAGACAATATATAAGGCCTAAACATAGTGTCTCTAAATATCATCAAGCTTCTTGGGTACATAAGGGTAGATCTATAACCAAAAATGATAACTATCTAAGCCTATGATAATTAGGAGAGAGAATCACAAGGCACCATTAGCTTGTCAGTTATCATTGGGCCTTTCACCCATGATATACTTCCCCATGTGCTTGATCTTGATTTTTCATATAATATGCTTTTAGGTAAGATTTGCTTACATGAGATTTGGGTAGTCCCATCAATGCTACACTAATGTATCAAGTTCTCCCACTCAGGGATAGAAGTAAATATTATAGGAGATTCGCACCCATATGAACACTATAAACATCTCGAGATCAAATTTCAAAGCTATAATTACTAATACAACATGAATCCAAGGTCCAAGTAGGATAAATGAAAGGCCATACTTATTGATTCTCTAAAATATTACTGTATAGATCCTAATACCTTAGATTCCATTTCCCATATACCACCTCCTGAAGCTTCCATTCATTACACCATTTCAGGTAAAGGCTCAAGAGAATATTTAACACATGATACCTTTCATATTGCTAATCTTCCTCAAAATCCAAAGACCTTTGAAAGACCTAAATTTACCCCACGCATTCATTGGCAATAAAAAAGTAAAGATAAATTTCATAATCTAGGACCAATGACATTCATATTAGCATCTAGCCTAGAACAAAACCCTCTCAAAGGAGATGAATCATGGTTATAAAATGACAAGTTAGTTGATTGTTACAAGAGAACCAAATATGTGATTCTTAATCAGATCATGGAACATCAAGATTATGAAAGAAGAGGCTTCAAACTGAATCAACAAGGAACCATTGAGCCAATTTCTATGACCAAATACAAAAGACCCTATGGACTTGGATTTAAACTACTTGGGGGTGACCCCACATATCTTATTTTAGTTCCATCATCGATGACTAGTGATGATGATGTTGAAAGTGAAGTAGGGTCCAATCGTATCCTTTTTGATAACCTATTTGAAACCAACCTATTTAACCCTCATTCCATTTGTGCCCTTACCCCAGTCATTCATCACAACCTAGTACCATTATATTACCCCTAATTGATAGACATGGACTAAAAGGAATTCATTTTACTAATTAATGAGTTTCAAATGATGAGGCATTATGTGATTTTTTAGGCCTTAGAGATAACATTCCCTTGGTAGATCATAAACCAGGTTTCTCAATCACATTAGATCTTGAAGCCTATTTTAGAGAGTAGGTGAACACTCTTAGCCAAAAATAAATAACTAAAAGATTAAGTTATCAAAGTGAAAACCTCTTTGAGGTACTTTTTGACTAGGGAAAAAGTAAAGATAAAGGCTAATTTAGTGGTGAAAACCTATTTCAAGCATCATTAGATTAGGGTGTTCATTCATCTTTGAATTTAGACTGGAGACCACCAACGATGACCTTGTCTATGGATATGAGTTCAATTTTGAGTAGCAACAAGTGTTTAATAAAATTCTTCAATAATTTTGACTATGTTTGTCACATAGATAGATCTTCCATTAGGAGACTTAGATTCATCATGCCTAGGTGAAGTTAAAGAGCCAATTTTAATAGAGGACTCTGACATAGCCTAATAGTTTAAGTCTTTGCCTACTATCTTAGAATATGGCTCAACCATTCTAGTCAAGGATACAATAGAGGTAAAGATCAAGACTCTATTAAACCCAAAATAGATAAAATTATGCACTTCCCTCATTGAGGAGGAACATGAAGTCTTTATAGCTCTATTAAGATAATTTGTAAATATATTTGTATGTGCATATTCTTATATGCTAGGTTTGGACCCTGCCTTAGTTCTGAACCACCTTGTGGTCAATCCTAATGAAAAACCAATTAAGAAAAATTTATATAAGATGCATCCTCACACAATTGTATTAGTAGGAAAGAGTTGGAAATATTATTAGATACAAAATGTATTTGATCCATTGACTACTCAAAATGGATATCTAATGCTATACCTGTTAGCAAAAATCTTGAAGGAATTAGAATATGTACTAATTTTTGAGACATAAACAAATATTTCCCTAAGGATGAATTTCCATTGCCTAATATTGACATGATCATTCACTCCACAATGGGTTATGAGATTCTTTCACTCATGAATGGCTTCTCAAGATATAACCAAATCAGAATAACACTAGAAGACCAACATAAAATAGCATTCACCACTCCATGGGGAACATTCTATTATCAAGTTATGCCATTTTGTCTTTAGAATGTAGATTCCACCTACCAAAGATCCATGACCATCATATTCCATGATATGAAGCATGATATTTTTGAAGACTACAATGATGACATACTAGGAAAATCAAAAACTAGAGCCGGCCATCTAACAGTGCTACATATACTATTTAAAAGACTATGTGAGTACAAATTTTGATTGAATCTAAATAAAAATGTATTTGAAGTAACATCAATAAAATTACTTGGATTCATCATGTCTCGTAGAGGCATTGAAGTCAGTCCATCCAAATTTTAAGATATAATAGAGATGCCACCACCAACCAATTTGAACTATCTCCATAGTTTATAGGGTGAGATCTAGTCAATATGATGCTTCACATCTCAATTAGAAAACAAGTTTCATCCATTTACACATCTTCTGAAGAAGGGGGTTGCATTCCATTGGGATAATCATTTCCAAACAACTTTTTAGTAGATAAAATATTACCTAGAAAATCTACCTATTTTATTACATCTTATGCTAGGAAAACTATTTTTGTTGTACCTATCAGCTATAGATAATGCCATGGGGGAATTTTTAGCTCAGCTTGATGACAATGGAAAAGAGAATGTAGTATACTACTTAATCCATACATTGGTTACATATGAACACAACTATATAGTTATAGAAAAACCCTATCTAGCCATGATATTTGTAGCTTAGAAATTATGACACTGCATGTTGAAAAATAAGACCATGGTCATTTCAAAAGTAGATTTTCTCAAGTATATACTATCTAAAATAGATTTACAACATTGCATGGCCAAGTGGATCATCCTTCTAAGTGAGTTTTACATCAAATACATCAATGAAAAGGCCATTAAGGGGCAATTTATTATAGATTAGCTTGTTGAAGCACCCCTTGTAAACATAGAGCCACTCACATTCCATAATGACCATCATTGACATACATCTTGAAAAGTAACATTGAAATATATATTTTAATGGATCATTCACTACACATAGATTTGGGGTAGGCCTCTTATTTATTACACCACATGGGGATATAATTTCTAAGTCTTTTAAAATCCGTTTTCCTCATACAAACAACATGATTGAGTATGAAGCACTTGTTGCAGGACTCTAAAAAGTAGTATAGTGGAACACATATCATCTCAGGGTTTATGGTGATTCTCAATTAATCAAAAATTAGGTTACAGACCATTTTCAGACCAAAGATGACAAGATGGTTCTATATAAGGCCATGGTCGACAATTTAAAATAGAAAATTATAGATATCCAATTTAAGCATATACCAAAGGTTAGTAATAGAACTACAGATGCCATGGCTACTATCGACTCTCTGATTCAACAAATAGACAAAGGTAGAGATTATCAGTTCCTCATCAAAAACTTGCTAGCACTAGCTCATGAGCCTTCAACCATTGCCATGATTTGTGATATTGTTGGCCCTAGTTCTATCTAGTACTCAAACCTTTACAAATACCTTCATGACTAAGTTTTACCACTTGATATCTCTCAAAAACAAATTAAATCCTTTATTTACCAAATTACTTATTATACCTTACTTGCTTCTACCCTTTACCACCATAGTTTTGATGGAACTCTACTTCATTATTTAACTTTGGTAGAATCTACACTAACATTATGGGAAGTACATGAAGGATTATATGGATCCCATACTAGTGGGGCCATCCTATCCAAAAATATCTTACGTACTAGTTATTATTGGCCCATGAAAGACACATATGTACTTGTATATGTAAGAAGTGTGATAAATGTCAATGGCATGCCAATTTTATTTATTACCCAACTAAGACTCTAAAACCAATGTTGACACCATGGTCATTTTCTATAGGGGTCTCAACCTCATTGGGAAGATCAATCCCACCTCATTCGATGGCCATAAACATATCCTCACTACCACTGAATATTTCACTAAGTGGGTTGTAGCTATACCCCTCACATTACTAGAAAGCAAATTTCTAAGTTCATCTTCAACCATCTCATTTACCGCTATGGTATCCCCTCTAACATTATATCTAATAATGGAGGATCATTAAATAGTAAGGATGTCAACAATATATGTGCTAAATATAACATCACACTATTTTTTATGGAATATTACCCTCAAGTTAATGGCTAGGACAAAGCATCAAAGAAAACCATTGTCAACATTCTCAAAAAGATTATTAATGATGTCGGTCATGATTGGCACCTTCAGATATTTCATGGCCTTTGGACATATCATACCAAACATCATACACCCACATGAGCCACTCCATACTCACTTTTTTATGGTACTGAAGTCATACTTCCTATTGAGGTTGAGTTACCTTCATTATGCATATCTTTCAAGCATGTCCTAGATGATCATGACTATCGAGTAGCTCACCTCAAGAGCTAGACCTACTTGATGAAAAATGCAAAGCTACACTCAATAATCTTAAGGTATATTGAATTAACTTAAAGGCCACTATAATCAATGCATCAAGCATAGAACATTTAAACTTGGTGATATTGTTCTTAAATAAAACCAAAAGAATACCACAGCTAAAAAGAAGCATAAAGGTAAGTTCAAACCCAATTAGGTTGGTCCTTTC
The DNA here is from genome assembly GCA_037957365.1 of Torreya grandis. Taxonomy (NCBI): domain Eukaryota; kingdom Viridiplantae; phylum Streptophyta; class Pinopsida; order Cupressales; family Taxaceae; genus Torreya; species Torreya grandis. The sequence goes on along the minus strand of JARHVA010001463.1, from coordinate 2,291,156 downwards.
ATCATTATGACAAACCTTAGAGCCAGAGCATATAGGCTTGCCACACTAGATAGCCATGAACTTCATGAGTCGATGAACATTATCCACCTCAAATGGTACCATGATTAAGTGTTTTGGTGTATTATTTATAAGGACCATGTCAAGTTGTATTATTTTGTAATCTTCTTTATATAATACCTTTTTTACCGACCTATCATCCTACCAACCTGTCACTTTTTCATATCACATGTCTATTTTACCATACCTTTCCCCATCAACCAAGTTCATTTTTCCCTCCATCCCTAGTGCTATGACCTTGGTTCTATTCTATCTGCTTCCATCACAACTTTTATCAAGAGGATTTAGATTTAGTTTCATTAGTTGTTCCATACATTCTAGATAGACGTAGTATTTTGGAGTAGTATGATAGATGTTTGATAGTTACATCCTTTATTTATTGTTTCCTTCTCTCTCATTATCTTGATCCTAATTATAAACACCTATGGGAAAATTAGTCTTAGTGGCCTATGTTGTTATATCTTAGTTATAACCACCTATGGCCAAACTAGGGTAACACTTGTTTATTATGCATTAACTGTACTAATTAGCCATTCTCTATGTCATACTATGCCTTTATACCAACTGTGCCTATTTTATTTAAATTGATTGCTACATTAGTTGGATTCCTCTACTGTAAGGTGGAACTATAGTGACTTGAGGTAGTACTCTAGGAATATGTAGACATCACTTAATACTTTTTGAGGTTAGCTCAGTCACCCTTTTCCATGCTCTCATCATTTTGTGAGCAACCTAAGCATGCTCTCATCATTTTATGAGCAACATAATTAATGATGTCACTGGTTTGCAAGCTTGATCCATTTAGTGACTTTTTATTCTCGATCGATTTAAGATACTCTAAAAATTCTAAAAACATTTGTAAAATTGTTGGAAAAATCTAGAAACATTGACCATTTCTTTGCCTTAAGGATTCTAGGAACCCTTACTAAGTTACAAATGCATCACTTGTCACTTATTTTCCTCATCCTTTTAGGTCTTTTCTCCCATGCACTTTCCATTTTGTAAGACCATTGCTATTCTTCTATCACATCCATGCTGTTTGTTTTCATTAGTTATCATTTTCTTCCTATTTCTTGAGAGAACTACATTTGGACTAAAGTTTTTTGTTGGATATTACATCCATGAAACTATGTAGGTAGCATCCACTTACCTTGTGCATATGGAGACAACTCGACCACCCCTTCCTTTTCTTTTTTTCCCCCATTATATTTATTTTTTAAGTTATCACCTATTTTCTAAGGGCAATGTTCATGTGGCTTAAATTAAATTGTTTATTTCTTTGACTATTTTATTTTTGTGCCTATTTTTTTCTTTCAACATTATTTCCTTGATTCAATCTATGTATGTTCATTGGATAATTTCTTGGCTGCAATTACACTTGAATCCATCCATATTCATACGTATACATTAGCATCATGGTTTTTATCATTGGTGCATTATTTTCTATTGATTATTAGATTACAAAAGTCAACCCTTATGCATATTTCAACCAAGTCCTCATGATGTTATACCATGATGCCTATCAACACATGCTACAACAAACCTTAGCTTCATTAAGTCTATTAAAAAATGATGGCATCGACATCTCTTCGACATCAACATCTCGATTCAATCCCAATCATATCCTACACAGAGTAATTAAAAACCAAACAAATTTTAACCTTTGTTAGTTTAAACAAGTATCTCCCTACTAATAGGTTATCCCAATTCATCTTTATACTCTATATCATATTACCATCAATCATGTTTGTCATAATCAATGTCCAATTATTATAATCACCTGTGGCCAAATCATTTTACACCATCCCACCTGCATGTCTTAATGATTATAACCACCTTTGGGAAAATCATTGTGTTCTCACTAAATTTATCTTTTATATGCCCAAATAGGGGCATTTTTTTTATCTTGTTTGTTTTTCCTACCTAGGGTCACTCCATCTTCTCAATGATTATAACCACCTTTGAGAAAATCATTATGGTTTCATACCATATTACCACTATCAAGGTATAATGCTTATAAACACCTTTGGGCAAACCATTGTACATTGTCCCACTTGCATTCTGAATGATTTTGAATACTTTTTAAAACTCATTGTGTTTTCACCCCATCATTTTCCTTTCTTTGGTTCTATTTCTATGCAAAATTGCTTTCTACATTCAAAGAAGAAATAAGAAACTGAAATAAAAGGTTAAGGCTAGAAGTACCTGATAAAGTTGAGCGCACCGAAATCAGACGTTGAAAGATTCTCCTCTTTGGCTGTGGAGGAATGACACCTGCGAAAAAGAGACTAAAACACGAAAAGATGTTAGTCAAAGATATGGTGGGTTGTCAGGCGAACGCCCGATCCCGAAAGTATGAAGACTCCCTAAAAGGATATCAACCCACTGATAAAAAAGCGTAATGTTGGACGAAAGTAGATAATAAAAGATGAAATGACAGAAAATAAAAATGCGTACCTGATAAGCGGCACTGTTCTGCACAGTCATCGACGTCGGTCTCTGTGGTGCTGGCGTCGATCTGGGAAGATGCCGACGTCGGTTAAAGTGCCGTCGTCGGTCGGGGTAGTGACCGGCGTCGATAGGGGCAGGTTCTGGAAAAAGTCTGAACAGGTTCGGGACAGGGTCTGGGCAAGGTTTGAGAGAGTTGGGACAAAGGCAGGGATGTAAACGACGGATGATGGGTCTGAACAGAGTCGGGACAGGGTTTGGGTAAGGTCGGGTCGGGTCTGAGGAATCGGGATAACAAAACTGATAAATAATAACTAAGGAAGAAATAAAATAAATAGAATAAATACTTACCTGCCAGAAGACACGATGAAAGCCATAATTGCGGTGCCGGATTGAATGCAGATTGGTTGATGCCGAGAGTGTTGATGTCGGAGTTCGCAGGTTGATGATTGCTCGGGGTTTGATTGATCAGCATTCAGGATAGCGTTTGGGATAGCATTTTTGGGGTCTGGTCTCGAATGGTTGGCAGAGGTTGATGAAGGTGGGGGACGGTTCTAGAAACAGTTCGTCAACCGTTTCAGGAAACTGAATGATAACTGATAACGGATAACGGCAAGGTGATCGACGTCGGCAGGATTGTCGACGTCAGCCGATAAGTGACCGACATCGGCGACATCGGCCGGGTAAAGACCGTCATCGGCAGATGCATAATGGGGATAGAGTCTAGCTTTAGCTCTGTGCTCATTGTTACATGCTGCCAGGGTCAAGGTTGGTGGAACAAGTGATCGACAAGGGTTAAATAGGTGAAGAAGAATAAGATGAGGAGTGACCAGGGGAGTCGACACGATTTTGGTGTCTACATTTGCCCCTTTTTGTCTTGTTGGTTGTTCTGATGAACTACAAGACAAAAATAGGAGTGATTGCCCTAGGTGAGGGATAAGGTTGATTTCGTCTTGTTGGTTGTTCGAATGAACTGCAAGACAAAAATAGGAAGCGGATAGGTTGCCCCGATTAAGGATAAGGTATTCCCCCTCAAAGCAGGAGTTGAGGGAAGGGAATCGAGAATCGGGTGCTGATTTGACAAAGAGTGGATGAAAAAGGGGTGAGGGTGAATGCTGCAAAAGTCATGATTGTGCGTATACCACTGCACGAGATGGTCAAGTCAAAAGTGTCGCAGGTCAAGGGTCGAGGAGTGCCAAAATCAAAGTAACCGGGCCCTAGCATTTAGTCGTCTGCTGATCGGGTCACTCAATCTAAGCTGAAGCTCTAAATGGTCATCATGTTCCAGGTATCCCAGGCTCAGGAAGTGTTCCTAGAAACACGAAAAAGCCACAAGTAGTATGGATCAATCGATTTGCGATCCTATACTTGTGAGGGTTCAAAAAGGTCTGTGCACAATTCTGCTAACCAGTCATGAGGTAGCATACATGCAAAAACAACCAAGGCAACAATGTCTTGGAAGTAGTCGAGGTCAGCGGAGATAGGCATGATCTCCAATGGTTGGTGGTCGAGGGGAGGAATGGACGAAAGGATGTGGCTGAGCTAACCCCAGAAGACCCCATGTCAACTGAGTGCTGCCTACATAGCCCTGGTGATAGGGCCTCAGGCCAATGTAGTTCTCCCTAGAAGGGAGGGAGGGTTAAAGGGATAAAATGGGTCATGGTCAAGGACAAGATTATGGTTAAAAGAAGGAAAGAAGGTTTGTCCATCAGAGAGACGAACAAACGAGAATGGTCGAGCTAACCTCAGAAAACCCCATGTCAACTGAGTGCTGCCTACATAGCCCTGGTGATAGGGCCTCAGACCAATGTAGTTCAGACAAAGCGTCCGAGTGGTAGACAGGTGGTTAAAATGGTTGATAGATTGGTCGATGATTGGATGAAATGATGAGGAAAAAAAGATGTTGCAGCCTTTTCCAAATGGTGTATTCTGCAACATTGGTTGAGGGGTTTTTCATCCCTAGCAATATTCCATATTCGTGATGGATGTATGCTAAAAATGAATTGAGGTTTATTTATGCTTCAGCAAGTATTGGTTTATGCTGAACATAAATTGTGGCGGGTCGATAGTTTCCATGTGTATTGGTGTCCATAGAAACTAGGGTGAATAGGCTAGGTCAGGTTGATGGTTTGAAAAGAGAGTTGAGTTGAGTCGATTGACAAGTGATGAAGGTGAATGTGACCAAAGTGTAGAAGAAGTGAAAAGCATATTGCTCTTTCATTGACAAGGACCAAAAAGATAGCATAGATAGGGGTTATGAGAACCAAGAGCCCCATGCATGCGTGACGTCGTTGACCGTGGTTATGTTAGAGCGGTAATCGAATCACTTCAACATTAAAGTGAACTCGAAGTCCCTTGAGCGGGTGATAGGAGGAGGAAGAAGGGTAACCCATTTTAAGAGCAAAGATAACGATGCCCCTTTTTATAGGAGACCCTGAGACAACTATAAGTCAAGTCCATGACTTATTCAATTTTTTTTTTTTTTTTTTGGCGCAGACTGATCAATGCGGGAAGCCTGCATAGAGATGTCATTTGTTTGGTGGTCAGGTTGTGAAGCTGATCAATGCGGGAAGCTTCTAAAATAGTGCTATTTATTGCCAGATTAGTCATAGCCATCCTTCGAGGGAGTGGTCTAGATTTTTGTTTGATATAAAGGCTTTTGAATAGCTGTCCTTCGAGGGAGCAGTCTATTTATTATAGCAATGATAGTACAGCTGTCCTTCGAGGGAGCAGTCTGCTTTTTGATTTTGATATTGATATAGTGACCATGGATATGTTTTGACATCTTGATTTGTTTTTATAGAAATGTGAGTCATGGACAAGATTATAGAAGGTCAAGGACTCCCTTTTATGAGGGCAAAGCATCCATACATCATAAAAGGGTTATAGGAATTGTTAAGAGGAATAGGGTTGAAAGGAGGTAGGATTAAGAGGACGGGGATTGCTCAAGGGACGAGCTCAAGTTAAGTGTCAAGTGGATGAGTACTCGACTAGCAATAGAACGGTCGCAGATGCAACGCATTAAGAGGCTCAAGTTCTGGGCGTCCATCAAGAGAAGACAGACGATAAGTCCCTGATCCATACTTGTGCGTGATAATAAAAGGTCTGAGCTAATTAGGAGCAAACTTGCCTTGTTTACTTCACTCCATATTGGTCACGTGTTGATTGATGAGTGGACGTGAAGTTGACTGATATGGTCGTTGATTGATCGAGACTGGTTGAATGTGTGGATAAAAAGGTTGGTCAATGTTTGGTTGAGATTTGGTCATTTGATAGTTGGTCAATGGTTGGTCGAGGGTTGATTGGTTGGGTCGAATGTTTGGTTGAGGTCAGGTTAAATGTTTGGTTGCTAGTCTGGTTGAGGCTAAGTTGAAAGAGTGATTGATATGTGGTCGAGACTGTGTTGAAAAATTGGTCGAAGTTTGAATGAAGGTTGAATTCCCCCAGCGGCTAGGGAGAATGTTTGACGGATTGGTTAAGGTAGGTTGAGGTTTAGTGGTCAGATGGATTGTGTTGATGTCGAATAAGGGGGTTAAAGGCGACAAAGGAACCAGAACCTGGCGTGGAGATCCCGATTTAGGTGATGAGGTTGGAGAGGTATGAGTTAGTGTTGATGATTTGTGGGAGGGAAGGTCTAGAGGATCCTTGATGAGAAGGGAATCCTTTCTCCGTTGGTGACGAATGACAGCTTTAAGAGTGCAACAACACTCAGTGTCATGTCCCAGAGTATGATGATAGTGACAGTATTTAGAGTTGTCGAACCAAGAGGGTCTTGATCCGAGAGTTGATGAGAGGGGCGGTGTTGAAGGCTTGATAACGTGGTCAAGAAGAGAGGTGTCATTCCCCAGACATTGGTGAATGGTGACCTTGAGGGCACAACAACGTTCCGTGTCGTGTCCATGCGTGTGATGATACGCACAAATACGAGTGTCGTCGAACCAAGGTGGTTTAGGTCCGAGAGAATGATATGGTTTGAGAGGCGGAAGGTTGAGGCGAGATGACTGCAATAAGTGTCGTAACAGCAAGGTATAAGAACCTGCTAATGGGTCTGGATATTTTATTGCAGTGAGGGTTGATGACGTTGGTTTAAGAGGTGTAAGAGACTTTGGTCGATGATTTAGAGAAGATATATGTTTGACAGGTTGATAGAGTAATGGAGGCGACGTGCCTCTGTGAAGGATGGGAGTAGGCAGTACTCCTATTAAAGTGGATGGATGTGGGCCTAGGATTGAAGGTAATGATGAAGGTGGGGGAGGAGTCCTCTGATGTGGTCTAATGGTCTTCGTTAGTTTGGGTCGAGGGCCACTATTGTGCGAGGCGAGGTTAGATACGAGTTTGGGTTTAGATGTGGATAGAGGTGAGTGAGATGTAACAATCTCAGGCAAAGGGCAAGAGGAAACCGTGCCTGGGTCTTCCTCAATCGAAATGGGCGAAGAGATAGGGTCTTCTCTTGGTGGAGAAGAAATAGGAGAGGGTGGCTCATAAAGTGGGTAGAGGGTAGGGATGATCGTGCCTTCTGCTTGTGCTTGAGGAGTAGGCAAGGTATGGTCATTGGATGAAGGTAGGGCTAATGGTGTAGGTGTGATCAAGGCGTCCTCCAATATAGGAGAAATAGATGGAGGACTAATAGGAGAAGAGGGTCTTTCATCTTGTGAAGAAGGTTGGTCAGGGACAAGAGGTAAGATAGTGTTGACGGTGTGTATATGGTCTTGAGGGTCATTGATCATGGTTTGGATGTTGTCTTGAGTAAGCGGGTGATTAGGAAAAGGTTGTTTGAAGATGTCAAGGTTTTGGTTGGGCGGTGTGTTCGGGTTATCCAAGATAAGATCGCCCTTGTCTAGCATGTTCTGGATGAGGTTTTTAAAAGTTTGACAGTGATCCGTATCATGGCCTTTGACACGGTGATAGTTACAAAAGTGATTCTCCCTGTACCATGCAGGGATAGGTGTTGAGGGGTCGAATTGATGTGGCTGGATTGAAGGGAGATTGAGGACCCCCTGCTTGACGAGTTTATCCAAGATAGAGGCATATGACTCTCTAATTGGAGTGAATTGACGCTGTATGGATTGACATTGAAAATGCTTATTGATGTAGTCTAATGTTGAAGATGTCGGTCGGTTGGTTATTGTTGAAGATGATGGTCTAAAGATGATAGTGTTTGCCGACCCCTTAGATTGAGAGTGGGCAGAAGAAGGTCTGGAAGAAGAATGGTCATTGGTTCTTGTGTTAGTGTTACACAATTTGACCTTATCTTCTTCAATAGCATAGAGTTCAAGCTTTCGGGCCATGGTGAAGGCCTCGTCGAAAGTGTGGAATGTTTGAACCCGCAAGGTGGATGAGATGTGACTGACACATGCTCGGGAAAAGAGCTCAATGAGCTCGGGTTGAGGCAAGGAGAAAGAGAGCTGGTTAATCAAGTCTCTCCAACAGGTGACAAAATCAACTACTGATTCATCGTCAAATTGCCTAATGGAGTAAAGGTCTGTGATCGAGACTTGTTTAGTGATATTGATTGCGAAATGGTCAACGAATAATTGAGCGAGTTGAATGAAGGAAAAGATAGAATGTCTGGCAAGGGAGCTATACCAGTCAAGGGCAGGGCCAGAAAGAGACATAGGAAACGTGCGTAATAATAACGCATCGTCGTGGGCAATAAGATAGCAGGCATGTCTGAATGCCCATAGATGTTGTTGTGGGTCTTCCTTACTCTGAAAGCGAGTAAATTTAGGAAGCTCCCAATGGTTGGGATATGGTCGGATAGGGACAGAAGGATGAATGGGCTCGTTATAAATCTGGTCATATGAAGAGATATTATTTGAACCAGAGATAGAAGCTTCGAGACTGGACATTTTATCCATCAGCATCTTGATGACGTCTGCTGATGGATTGGTGGATGGAGCACCCCCAAGGTTGTAAGGCGCTTGAAAGAGGCTAGAGGAGGTATACGACGTAGTCGGTTGTACCAGTAAGGGTGCAACGTACGGATGACTAGTCGCAGGGGCAGAAGTAGAGGTTAAGGGTGGTTGCGTCATGAAGGTCGAAGGTATAAGTTGACTAGGCACCGCCAAAGGTGGTTGAATAGCGGCATTGGTAGAGGGATAGGTTGGCACTCCTACATTTGTGGGCGCAAGAGTGTAAGGGGTCGAGGCAATCAAGTTCTGATACGATGTAAAACTTGGTTGATTCGTAGATGATTGAGGGGGTAACGAAACCCTGATGGAGGTCGGTCTAAAAATAGACGAAGAGGCCAAACTTTGCATATTGGCCATGGTTGGGTTAACGGTTGGGGCGAAAGGCTGAGTCAAAAAAGGTTGGGTGGCGAATGGTGTGGATTTCATCGCCACGTCACCAGAAAGGTCTCGCATTGGGTTTCTCACGAGATAGTTATGGAGGGTTGTGGTATTGAGGTCCAAGAATTTTTTGAAATCCTGGTCCCCTTCAGGGATGATGGGAAGTTGAGTCGGGGTTAGGGTCGGTCCTGTAGGAGTTCTTTTAGTCTCCGAGTGGAACTCCATGATAGGACGGGTTAGAGATGAGGTAGACGAAAGTAGTTGACGGCCAGAGTGGTCAAAAAGGGCCTTGGTTTGACTGTGTGTCAAAACCATAAAAGGCAAGAGAGAACGTCCTTACACGCTCAAACAAGCAGATAAGAACTAAAAAGATTAAGACACAAGCAGATCCTAAAAACTCTAGAAGTAAATTATTAGGATTATAGTGGCTTATGCCTTAGAATGTGTGTTTGGGGAGGTTGGCTTTGTGAGTCGGGTCCTAGAAGAAGTCTATGGAAGGTTTCAGGTTTTGTTATGGTGCTCAAGAAGTCTGTGTTAGGGTCTGGTACGTGGCCTGGTGCTAAGGAGCAAGCTCCCCTCACTTCACGATTCCAGTAGTTAGCTGGTTTTGCTTAGCCAAAATATACCTCGCCTAGAGATTATACTCCACCAGAGAATGGAGTGGGCTTCCCCCTTGGTGATGAAATCCAAGTAGGGTCACCGGGACGGGTAAGGTATCTGCTGGGGGATGAAATCCCAGTCGGGCCTTGTCTCAGGTAAGTTAAAATGTTTGTTTTGTGCAGGTGGTTTGGTCGTGTAACATCAAGTGATCTAGATTAATTCAATATGCGGTTTAATTACTATGTGTGGTCTAAGAGATGCAGGCAAACAGAAATGAATGCAAAGTGTTTTAATGTCCAAGTCGAAATGTTTGTTCGTATGAAGACGAATGGAGAAAGAGTCGAACAATATGAGTTTAGCTAGTCTAGAAGTGCAAGAAAGAAATGTTCATTTTAGTTCTGCTTATGATGTCGTTTAAGAAGAGACGAAAGGAGGCAAAAAGGAAGAAACCTAATGCACCTAAATGAACGAAAGAAAGAGAGAAAGAACCCAAGGAGGACCTAGGGTCCCACCGGGCATGCCAGAATGTTTCTATGCAAAATTGCTTTCTACATTCAAAGAAGAAATAAGAAAATGAAATAAAAGGTTAAGGCTAGAAGTACCTGATAAAGTTGAGCGCACCGAAATCAGACGTTGAAAGATTCTCCTCTTTGGCTGTGGAGGAATGACACCTGTGAAAAAGAGACTAAAACACGGAAAGATGTTAGTCAAAGATATGGTGGGTTGTCAGGCGAACGCCCAATCCCGAAAGTATGAAGACTCCCTAAAAGGATATCAACCCACTGATAAAAAAGTGTAATGTTGGACGAAAGTAGATAATAAAAGATGAAATGACAGAAATAAATGACAGAAAATAAAAATGCGTACCTGATAAGCGGCACTGTTCTACACAGTCACCGGCGTCGGTCTCTGTGGTGCCGGCGTCGGTCTGGGAAGATGCCGACGTCGGTTAAGGTGCCGTCGTCGGTCGGGGTAGTGACCGGCGTCGGTAGGGGTAGGTTCTGGAAAAAGTCTGAACAGGTTCGGGATAGGGTCTGGGAGAGTCGGGACAGGGTCTGGGCAAGGTCTGAGAGAGTCGGGACAAAGGCAAGGATGTAAACGAGGGATGCTGGGTCTGAACAGAGTCAGGACAGGGTTTGGGTAAGGTCGGGTCGGGTCTGAGGAATCGGGATAACAGAATTGATAAATAATAACTAAGGAAGAAATAAAATAAATAGAATAAATACTTACCTACCAGAAGACACGATGAAAGCCATAATTGCGGTGCCGGATTGAATGCAGATTGGTTGATGCCGAGAGTGTTGATGTCGGAGTTCGCAGGTTGATGATTGCTCGGGGTTCGATTGATCAACGTTCAGGATAGCGTTCGGGATAGTGTTTTTGGGGTTTGGTCTCGAATGGTTGGTGGAGGTTGATGAAGGCGGGGGACGGTTCCAGAAACAGTTCCTCAACCGTTTCGGGAAACCGAATGATAACTGATAACGGATAACGGCAAGGTGACCGACGTCGGCAGGATTGCCGACGTCGGCCGATAAGTGACCGACGTCGGCGACATCGGCCGGGTAAAGACCGTCGTCGGCAGATGCATAATGGGGATAGAGTCTAGCTTTAGCTCTGTGCTCATTGTTACATGTTGCCAGGGTCAAGGTTGGTGGAACAAGTGATCGACAAGGGTTAAATAGGTGAAGAAGAATAAGACGAGGAGTGACCAGGGGAGTCGACACGATTTCGGTGTCTACAGGTTCCCTCATTTTGCTTTTTTTGAGTGGCCATTTGCCAACCTACTTATGCCAACTATTCCCTCAAGGGGGAATCATACAGCTAGTTCATCATCATTGAATTTATGGGCATACATGACCTTTTCATTCTTTGAGAATACATTATTGTGCTTATAGGTTTTAATTCATTCCCAAATAGGAGAAAATTGTAGACACCTAAATCTAGCCACTAATAATGGCTAACCTCCAAATAGGTTTTTGACCAATTCTTACTAAAATGCACAATTTGGCCCAAAAACATTAAAACACATTAAAAGAGTTGAAATAGATATATTCAAGTGCTGATTTTATTTAGGGTATCATCAATTTGGGTAGATAAATTCATGAAGAAGCTAAATTTGATCAAATCATTTTGAGTCAAAATGTCAATTTTGCACCTAGGTGCCCTAGATTTTTCTTTTCTATAAAAACTCTTACATGAGACATGTGCCTATGTTATTTGGTGTTGATAACATCCTAAATGGGATAATGGATCCAACATATCTAACATTGCATCATAATTCTAATCTAGTCAAATTTGGACCAATAAAAAGACATTCTGACCAATTTGAGAAATTTGTGCACAAAGAGACAAAGTTTGCATCAAAGTTCTTAATCATGCTTAAGATGTAATTAAACCAAATCATGATCCTAATTAATAATTCCATGAAACTTTTTGAATAATTTATTTTTGGAATGAATATTAAATATCTACATCATCAGGTGACATCATTTTTTAGGAAGACATCCCTAGGCCATAAATGCATAAAATATCAAGGTTAAACCCTCACATGCCTCATTAAGACCCTCCATACCTGTTCAATTCCCCTTTATTCCAAATATTAATGAGCCTATTTATGAATTTTAATTACATAATTGAATTAATCCTTCACCACAAATCTCCATCTTAATATGGATGGTTTAGGCTGATTATAACCATTTTTCAAAATCTATAAATAGGAAGCCTTTCCTATTTAATTTTAAGCTCTCATATGCAAAATTTATAGTGTTGAATTGATTCCAAAGATTCATGTAAATTTGTATTATAATTCCTAAATATTTATCCAAGATAAAGCCAAACATGGTGCCAAGGAGAGATTGAGGTAGCCACACTTCATTGATGTAGATTTCATGTGCACAAATTGAGCAATCCACTTCAACAAGATGTTTGGAGCATCAAAGGAAGGTGAAAGAAGGTTTTTTTTTCATTTTAGTTGTTCTTTCCATTCTAGTCTTGTTAACTAAGCTCCCCATAGTAACTAGGCCTAGAGATATTATGCTAGTGTGTTTATTTCATTTTGACTTTATTTTGAGACTAACACAATATTAAACATCCTCTCTTGAGTCAAATTTTTAGTTCACAAATATCATACCTTTCTATGCTCATCATGCACATGTTCATGATATGACTATGCTTGTTATCACTTGGATTCTCAATACACCTTGTATTCAAGTACTTGTACTTCAATACATGCTTACCTTGAATTGAAACTTGACATAAACCTTAGAAGAATAAACAAGTTTCATTTAAATTCTCTCTCAATAGAGAGACATTAGGTTTCCTAGATTCCTTGTCATATCAGGCACATAATTTCATATCCCACACAACATATATCTTGATATCAATAACATCAACCTTGACATCCAATTATATCAACCTTGACATAAATGACAACACTTCTCGATAAAATCCCCCTTTGTCATTGATGACAAAACATTCTTCATACTAATCACTCTCATCTCCCCTAGTCTAGGTAAACTCCCTTCTTAGACTTTTTCCTCCTTTGACATTAATGACAAAGGTCTTCCATAACTGTCATCTAGAAACACACCTTCTTTGAAATAAAAGTTCAAGACATAAAATATGAAGCATTAAGGCAACATGCTCCCCCTCAAACCATTCATACCTCTTTAAAAATGAACTTAGATTTCTAGACCACTTCAACATAGATCATCTTGGCCCGAAAATCAGCAAGAAGAACTAAATAAATTACATTATGAACATTTTTCCACAAAATATTGTATTGTATTATCTTTGGATATATTTACAAATAATGTGAAAGCTTAAAAAGCTTCATAAGGTGGTTACACAAGTGAAACTGACTTTTCCCATTAACCAACTTTTATTAAACCAAACAAACTAACATTAAACTAAAAACTAATTTAAAATGAAAGACCTTGAATCATAAACCTAAAAAACTCCCCCTTGATCCAAAGGGGTATAGATAATGAATCTAGAGCTATGAAGTCATCAATGAATATCTATTATATCTACAAGCTATCACACTATACATTATGGTATTGATCAAAATTGATGTCATTCCATATATAATCCCACACTATGATTTGTGGTATAAAAAGTTGATAAACATGATCAAGGCCTGCTCATCCCCTATGATATCTTACTGTACTATAGTAAAACTTGATAAAAATCTATCCAACTACATCAACCCACATAAGGTCCCAAATAGGAACCCATCCAAGTGATCTTTTAATACTCTATATAGTACATCTTTTGGATTCCCAACAATCACCAACATCGCATGTGTGCCTCTACTCAACACTCAAAATGCTATCAAATCTAATGTTGACTTGTACAACCATAGATAACTTATCTAAGGCCACTATGCAATATCTTCCCCCATCAAGCAAGAGGTGAGAAACTATGTAGAATAAAAACAAATTCAGACTACTTTATTTTCTCCTCAACAATCATATCAATGCACTAAAAGAAAACCAAAATTGAAAGAAAAGTACACAAACCAAAAATTACTATCCCAATAGTGAATGCATACTCCAAATGAATAACAAAATGGAGAAGGGAGATTATCCTTGAAGCTCTATAGATCCTCCAACCTCAATTTGTTACTTATATGGTGTCAATCTAAAGGATCTTGGGAATTTTAATGAATGGTATTATATTTGAGAGCACAAAAATGAGTGATATTATGAAAATTTTCATTTTGAAGGTGTCAAATTCAACCAAAAATGCACCTTTATAAATTAATTTCATTATTTTTATTGTAAAAAGCATATAAAAATACTTCAAATTATAAAATTAACAATTCCAATGTGTTCTTAACACCTAAAAACCTATATTTCTACTGGTCACGTGACCACTTTTGTACAAAGTAGCAACCATTCAAAAATATTGTCACAAGTCAATTTTCCCAATGATGAATGTGATAAAATGATGACCAAAATAAAAACTTTAGAGGTTTGACCTCTTGACCTCTTTGTATTAAGTTACTTACAAAATAAACTTAACCAACTTCACTATAATGCCAATTGTCTATTGAAATGAATATCTTTTTTTATAAACTCCCCTCCTTTTTTTTGGTTTGAAAAAATATTTTTATTCACTCATCTGCAAAGATTTTAAATATCATCAAAAAATAAAACCAACCATTCCCTTAAGTAAAATTTATGCTTCTTATTGTTGTTGGTGGAGCCCATAAATAAATTAAAACAATAACAAAACCTGCTACAAAAAGCATAATCACTGCACCATTTTGATTTTTTATTTACTTGGATTTATCCTCTAACCTCTATGCAAGAATAATCAAAACCATTTTTTGATTTAGACTACTAGGCCAATGTTGATGAGATTTCAATGCCATATAGATCACTGAAAATTAATTTCTCTTAACAAAAAAATCCATTGTATAGATTTTGTCTTTGTATTACCATAATAAAAGAAAAAAGAAAATCCCTCAATAGATTGTCTGAGAAAAAAATGCATTGTATATACTAGAGAATGTATATCTTTAAAAATAACATTAAAAACTTCATACAATTACCTTCTGTACATATTGAAAAATTCTCGATGGTGTTAATTATTTTCTTTGATTTTACCAGCTGTATTAAATTAAGGTTTTCATATATGTATATCAAAAATATTAAAAAAATACATACATACATATATATATATATATATATATATATATATATATATATATATATATATATATATATATATATATATATATAATTGATGTACCACTATCTAATCTAAGAATTTGACTCAAGAGAGGATGGTTAGTATCATGTTAGTTTTAAAATGAAAACAAAATGAAAGAGACACACTAACTAGCATAACATCTCTAGGCCTAGATAGTAGGGAGAGCTTAGTTAACAAACATGAATAAAACATACATCTAAAATGCAAAAAGAACCTTCTTTTACCTTCCTTGGATGATCCAAAATTCTTGTTGTAGTGGCTTGTTCAGCTTGTGCTGATGAAGTCTTCATCAAAAGAGGCTTGGTTATCTCCTCTTCTCCTTGGCACCTTGTGGCTTTAGCTTGGATTTGGATTGGCTTGGCTTGGAATCAATTTGGCATGGTAACACTAATTTCAATGGCTTTTAGAATCATTTGTGCATTATAAATTTGCACCAAAATAGCTTAGAAATGATGTTCATAGCCTCTCTATTTATAGATTTTTGAGATTGATCAAAATCGACTTGAAACATCCATCTTGATATTGAGATGTGTGGTTGAAGAGTAATTCAATTTTTGGAATTAAGTTTATAATTATCCTCATCATGAAATTGGAAGAAGGTGCAATTAAGAGGCATGAAGGGCATCATGTAAGGCATTGATGAGGCATGTAACGCATTAATCCTAATATTTGTAGCATTTCTGGCCTAAAGATGTCTTCCTAAGAAATGAGGTCACCTGATGATTCAAATATTAAATATTCATTTCCAAAACAAATTATTCAAAAAATTTCTATGGAATTCTTAATTAGGCCTTGATTTGGGTTAATTAGCTCTAAGCATGATTAAGCACTTTATGCACAAATTACTCAAATTGATCAAAATGTCTTGTTATTGGTCTAAAATTTGACTGGTTAGAATTAGAAGTCATTGTCAGATACATTGGATCCATTATCCCATTTATGATATTATCAACAATAAATAATAAAGGCATGTGTCTTGTGTAAGAGATTTCATAGGAAATAACAATCCAAATCACCTAGGTGAAAAATTAGCATTTTGACTCGAAATGATCTGATCAAACTTAGCTATCCTATAAATTGCATTTCCCCATTTAATGATACTTTATCTAAAATTGGCACTTTAATATGTTAGTTTCACATCATTTAGCATTTTTTAGTGTTTTTAGGCCAGATTGTATATTTTGGGTAGAAATTGGTCAAAAGCTTGGTTGGAGGTTATCAGTGGCTAGTTTTAGGTGTTGATAATTTTCCCCATGTTTGGAAATGCATTGCAATTTATAAGCACAATAACTTCTCAAAGAATTAAAAGGTCATGTATACCTATAACTACAATGATGATAAACTAACTGTATGATGCCCCCTCAATGGAATGGTTAACACAAGTAAGTCCACAAACAACCCCTCAAAAAGAAAGAAGCAAAATAAAGGGACCAAAGAAAGGAAAGATAATGGGATGAAAACACAATGATATTAAAAAATTATTCAAAATCATTGAGAATGTAAGTGGGACAGTGTACAATGGTTTTCTCAGAAGTGGTTATAAGCATTGTACATTGATAGTGGCAACATGGTATGACAACACAATGATTTTCCCAAAGGTGGTTATAATCATTGAGAAGATGTAGCTAGATCAATTAGGATAGATAAATAAGAGAATAGCATGCCTCTATATAGGCAAAAAAATTAAAGTGGTGACAACACAATAATTTACCCAAAAGTGGTTATAATCATTGAGAAATGCAGGTGGGATGGTGTGTAATGATTTGTCCATAGGTAGTTATAATCATTATACCTCGATTATGGCAAACATGATAAATTTGGTCGAAGATGATGATAACTTAACACAGAGGATAATGATGAATTGAAACAACCTACTAGTAGAGAGATGCTTGTCTGAACTAATAAAGGTTGAAAATCATTCATATTTAATTACTCTATTTAGGATATGATTGGGGTTGAATTGGGATGATGGTGCCAAAGAGATGCCACCATTACTGAATAGACTTCTTGAAGTTGAGGTTTATTGTAGCACATGTCGGTAGGTATCATGGTATAACATCATGAGGACTTGGTTGAAATATGCATAAGGACTAACTCTCATAATCCAATACATAATAGAAAATAATGCACCAATGATAGAAACCATAATAACAATGTAATCATATGAATATGGATGGATTTGAGTATAAGTGTGGGCAAGGAATGACCTAATGAATACACATAAATTGAATCAAGGCAATAGTGTTGAAATCAAACAAATAGGCACACAAACAAAAAAATAAAGAAAAAAACAAAGAAACACTCAAAAGAAACTATATGAATAGTTCCCTTATAAAATAAGTGATAACTTTAAAAAATGAACAAAATGAGGGAAATAGAAGAAATGGAAGGGGGTGGCCAAGTTTTCTCCATATGCACTAGGAAAATAGATGTTGCCTACATAGTTCCATGGATGTAATATCTAATAAAAAAACTTCAAGACAAATGTAGTTCTCTTAGGGAATGGGAAGAATGTTATAATTGAGGAAAACAAATAGAATGGGTGTGATATAAGAATAGGAATGGTTTTACAAAATGGCAAGTGCATGAGAGAAAAAGCCAAAAAAAGGAAGGGGAAACTAAATGATAAGTGATTTTCTTGTAACTTAGTAAGGGTTCCTAGAATCCTTAAGGCAAAGAAGTGGTCAATGTTTTTTTTCTTTTCTAACAATTTTTCAAATATTTTTGGAATTTTTTTAAGTATCTCAACTTGATCAAGAATGATGACACACTTAAATGGTTCAAGCTCACAAAACGGTGAGAGTGTTCAAACTTACGTTGCTCATAAAAAAGTGAGAGCATATGGAAAGGGGGAATTGTCATGTCCCCCTTTTTAGGTGACATGTTCTGAGTTCATGGTTAGCCTATTATGCGACCTTCGTAGGCTAATAGGATGGATAGAGGGTCATAATGGAGCTTGGCTCGACTTTGATTCACAAGATTTCTACATTTGATTTTCATTCAGGGTATTTTAGACACATTTGGCCTGAGCTCCTACTTTTTAGGGATATTTGATATGCAGCGGAGCGCCTTTATTGTGGTATGGTTATGTGCGGAATCACTCCCTGATTCACTAGCTTCGATCGGTTCGTCGATCTGACATGTATTGAGGGAGATATTAATATTTGATTGATTTAATCAAATATTAATTATTTAGCCTAATTTTAATTAGAAACCCTAATTCTAATTTAAGAAAACCCTAATTAGGGCAAGCACATCTTTTGAGGGTATAAGGGTTTCTCATGGAGGCCATTGTTGATTATGCTATTGATTATTGATATTGATTTTGAGAATTTCTTCTGTGAAGACTGAGCCTAGGGTTCAAGGATTCCATTTGCATTGGAGAATGTTCCCTCTTCAGTGTGTGCAATTAAGAGGCTGTGGAATATCAGCTGATCTATTGCCAAAGTGAGAGATAGCTTCATCCAGAAGTTATTACAGAATTTCAGGTTTGAGAGATAACTTCACACAGAAGTTATCACAGATATTCCAGGTATTTATTGCTTTATGTTTTGATTCAATAAATTATACAGCTAGAGATCTACTGTGCTAGAGACATATATCTTCAGATCAGGGGTTGAAAACAGGGAAGTTGTGCTTAATTTGCGGCCGTACAGAATCCGTACGGGTTCGTACAGATCAGTGCAGGAACCAACTTCGGTAGACAGAGGGTTTCAGTGACTGACATCGGTCTACTGAAGACCGACGTCGGCAGAAATCCGGCCGGCAGAGACCGACGTCGGCGAGATATCGACCGACGACGGCGACTGTGTGTCGACACCGAAGGGCCGAGACTTCCCAAAACTCAATTTGCACTTCCAGATTTGCAAAGCCAGGGTTTTCAAGACTGTATTTCATATTTATATGCATATTAGATGACTGCAATTGTAATAATTCAGAAAGACAAGTGATACAATCTGTAATTTATTATTAAGAGACTATATTATTGTGATCTTTCTGAGTTTATTCAACAACGATTATATCTTGGTTCAGATTTTTTTGTGTTGCTATATTCCCTGTTTAGAAGGGGATATTATAGTGGTATCAGAGCCAGGTTCTGCCAGCCTGAGGGTCTATAGATCTTATGCAGCCACAAGAGTTGGGACCACACAGGTATAACACACGCAGCCGAGCCTTGCTTGAAGGTATCCAGTTTTTAGATCAGAGACCAATCCTCATGAGTGACAGACGTGAGGGCAGCCCACCCAGGGGCCACAGGTATGATGTTGATCAGGCCACCAGAGAGTTTCAGCGTGCTATGATGATAAGCCAACAGCAGATGACTCAGACACTACAGGGACTTATGACCATGATAGAGAGAATGAATGCACCTGATGGACAGAACAGGGACCAAAGAGATGATAGGAGTGCTACGGTTAATCAGAGACCACAACAGACTCACTCCAGGATAGCGGATAGACCTACACGCCCTTCATTTATTCAAGAAGAACCAGAGGTACCAGCAGATGAGGAGGCAGGGAATTCTCCATTTGCAGATGTTTACATGGCTGCAAATGATGAGTGGGACTTATTACCTCCTCATATCCAGGAGAGAACAACCTTTGATCGTTTTGTCAATTTGAGGAGAGAGCACTATAGATTGGCTAGACAGGACAGGAGACCTAGAGTCCAATTCAGTGAGCTACAGAAGGCTACTGGTAAGCTTTCTTTGACTACTTTTGACGGCAGCGGTAAGATGATAGCGCAAGCTTGGGTTCATAAGCTTGACACCTTTTTGGCATTGAGACCAATGTCAGAGATAGATGCCATCAAATACGCCACTTTGCACTTAGATGGAGTAGCACATGATTGGTGGTACCATGGTATGGTAACACTTCAGCATAATCAAGTGACAGAGTACCAGGACTTTGTGGATAGATTGGTTGAGCAGTTTGACAGGAGAGATCCCGAGGTTTACTTCTGAGATCTGGCACAGTTGAGACAAATAGGTAGCTTGGAGTCCTTCATTGGTGAGTTTCAGAGATTAGCAGTCATGGTACCCAATATTTCAGAGCGTAGATTGGTAGTTCTCTTCATAGAGGGATTGACAGAGCCATTGAGGGGTTGGATCAAAGCCTTTGATCCTCCTTCATTATAGGTAGCTATGAGGAAGGCATGTGATATGGAGATGGCAGCCCCATCCAATAAATTTAACACCAAAGGTACTTCTTCTTCTAGAGACCATAAGCACTCCCACGGGGATACGGAGAGACCGGATTTTAACATAGATAAATCCAGAGTTAAAAATGATTCAAAGGCCAATCCAGCAGCACCACCTTTGGATCGTGAGGCGCTTAATGATCTACGCAGGAAGAAGCTTTGCTTCTACTGCAAGGGACCATATGATATCCATCACGATTGTCCTTTGAGGCCTAAGGGCAAGGCGAATCGTATGATGTGGATATATTATGAGGAGTCAGATTCTGAGGATTCCGAACAGCATAACAGTGCTGAGGGGGCAGAGGCAGAGGCTTCAGGGCCTAATGTAGAGGCAGAGTTAGAGCTTTACCTACAGGAGGCCCGCATATCCAGCATACAGTCAGATGAGTCATTCAGACTCCGTGGAGTTTTGGCAGGGCAGAAGGTTATCACCCTTCTTGATACAGGAGCCACTCACAATTTCATAGATGCTAGGTTTGTGGAGAAGCGTGGACTCACTACAGAAGGTTTTGAGGGCATCAGAGTTAAGGTAGCTGATGGTCACACTCTTAAGTGTGAGCGTATGATTAGAGACCTCCCATTGCGCTTAAACAACTATGAGTTCAACACTGATTATTATGTGGTAAACATGGGGGATATAGACTTAGTCTTGGGTATGAAGTGGCTTCATTCATTTGAGGAAGTTACTCTTCGTCTCAAGGACATGGAGGTTCTCTTTAATGTTGATGGGACGACACATATTCTTAAGGCAATACGGGGCAGCAGCTTCAGATATATGTTTTTTCATCGGATGGAGGTACCTATACCACATAACATGATAGAGGGTGATGCCAAGAGCACATTGGCACCAGTACAGGAGAGGTACGAGGACGAGCTTGGTCTTGAGGTGAGCTCAGTTCAGGAGTTGTCACATGTGGTGAGGACTCAACTTTCTGTTACAGCCGGATCACAGGTTGATGATGATATTACTATTTCTAGTCTTCACTATCCTGTTTCATATATTATTCAGGTAAGGAGTTTGCTTGCTGATTTTCATTTATGGATTGGATGTTGGAGTGCTTATCTTAGTACTAGAGATGATGTGACACCATTACATGAGAGTTGGGATGGACATGGCATGGGGGTCATGTTAATTGACAGTGGTGGAGGTCAAAATTATATTTGGGATCCAGGTGGATTGATTGATTTGTCATACAGTGATTGCTTGAGGGCAAGCAATTTCAGGAGGGGCGGATTGTCATGTCCCCCTTTTTAGGTGACATGTTCTGAGTTCATGGTTAGCCTATTATGCGACCTTCGTAGGCTAATAGGATGGATAGAGGGTCATAATGGAGCTTGGCTCGACTTTGATTCACAACATTTCTACATTTGATTTTCATTCAGGGTATTTCAGACACATTTGGCCTGAGCTCCTACTTTTTAGGGATATTTGATATGCAGCGGAGCGCCTTTATTGTGGTATGGTTATGTGCGGAATCACTCCCTGATTCACTAGCTTCGATCGGTTCGTCAATCTGACATGTATTGAGGGAGATATTAATATTTGATTGATTTAATCAAATATTAATTATTTAGCCTAATTTTAATTAGAAACCCTAATTCTAATTTAAGAAAACCCTAATTAGGGCAAGCACATCTTTTGAGGGTATAAGGGTTTCTCATGGAGGCCATTGTTTATTATGCTATTGATTATTGATATTGATTTTGAGAATTTCTTCTGTGAAGACTGAGCCTAGGGTTCAAGGATTCCATTTGCATTGGAGAACGTTCCCTCTTCAGTGTGTGTAATTAAGAGGCTGTGGAATATCAGCTGATCTATTGCCAAAGTGAGAGATAGCTTCATCCAGAAGTTATTACAGAATTTCAGGTTTGAGAGATAACTTCACACAGAAGTTATCACAGATATTCCAGGTATTTATTGCTTTATGTTTTGATTCAATAAATTATACAGCTAGAGATCTACTGTGCTAGAGACATATATCTTCAGATCAGGGGTTGAAAATAGGGAAGTTGTGCTTAATTTGCGGCCGTACAGAATCCGTACGGGTTCATACAGATCAGTGCAGGAACCAACTTCGGCAGACAGAGGGTTTCAGTGACCGACATCGGTCTACTGAAGACCGACGTCGGCAGAAATCCGGCTGGCAGAGACCGACGTCGGTGAGATATCGACCGACGACGGCGACTGTGTGTCGACACCGAAGGGCCGAGACTTCCCAGAACTCAATTTGCGCTTCCAGATTTGCAAAGCCAGGGTTTTCAAGACTGTATTTCATATTTATATGCATATTAGATGACTGCAATTGTAATAATTCAGAAAGACAAGTGATACAATCTGTAATTTGTTATTAAGAGACTATATTATTGTGATCTTTCTGAGTTTATTCAACAACGATTATATCTTGGTTCAGATTTTTTTGTGTTGCTATATTCCCTGTTTAGAAGGGGATATTACAGGAATAAGGTGACCTCAACATGAATTGAGCATAACCCACATAGTCCTAAAATGACCTCAAGTCATTCTAATTCCATCCACATAAAAGGTGATGAAAAACCAACTAGCTTCCAACAAGTTCTCAAATCTAGAAAATGGCTAGTCAAATGAAGATAATGATGCAATAATGCATGACAAACAAATGTTGCCCCTAGTTAACCCATAAGTGGTTATAAATAGGATACAATTGCATAGGTCAATGATAATAATTTTCCCTTAGGTGGTTATAATTAGTAGCAAGACTAATGAAACACGGATTTACTCATAGATGGTTATAATCATGCTCACATAAACAAGCTTGATAAGATGAAAGGTAGCTTGCCATAGCAACTATCACACTAATTTCATATACTATTATTATAAACATATATTTGATTGATTGTTGAAATTTGATTGAAATCCTCTCATAAAAGGTGCTGAAAGAACCAAATCAACCAAGATCAAAACAATATTGGGTAGGATGACTAAAACTAGGCTTTTGTCTAGATAAGAATGGAATGATAGAATGGTAGAATGATAAATAAGGATGTTGAGAGCATTACCCCAAGTGATGGGGTAAATAGTAGGATCTATGATAATGGTAAACATACATGTATAAAAATGGTAATGGTAATCAATGTGAAATGGTATGGTACATGTTATTGGCCTAGGTATGGTAAAATGACATATGATTCTATTATTCTTGTTGATGGGGATATGCATGTTCTAATCAACACATAATACAAATAGAATACTTTATCATGTTAATTTTTATCCCACACCTCATTTGAATAACTGATATGTCAAGAACTGCCTATAGATTTGGATGCCAAGAATGATTTTGTGATCTTCACTAGTCATTGATTCTGAGTCCTTCAAGTGTCGATACAAGGTATATTTATAGCCTCTAAAAAGAAAAGTGTGGCCATGGATGGTAGGTTTGATTGTGAAATGGAATGGAATGTGGAAAGGTTGGGAAACAAATGAATATTGAGACTTTTAGTCACACATAATGTTGGTAATGCCAGATTCAACATAATTTTGGTTATTTTAGGGCCAAAGACTTATTCTCCTGATAAGACTATCAAATTTTTCTATTGGTTGATTTTAAGAGTAGCTACCATCTAATTAGGCTATAGATTGGAAGCTATTTTTATTTGATCTTTAATTTTATCTTTATCAAGTAGTGAAGAAATTTTGTGCTCAACTATTGGTACCTCAATGAGGTTTTCACCAATGAAGTTGTCTTGATTGTCCCATATCACCTTCGAGAAGGTTTCACTAAGGAATGTTGATTTTTAACTCTAATTTTTCTTCTATCACTTCCAAAAATGTTTCATTGAAGATGTTGAGTTCTAACTTTGATTATCCCCTATTGCCTCTAAAAAGGTTTCACTAGGAGAGCATTCTTTTGCTACATGAATGTTGTCTTGACCTCCTTGCTCTTCTTTAACTACTAATTCACCATGGATGTATTTTAATAAAGTGTGATTATGTAGATCCCAATTGACACTTATGGGAGATGGAATGTCAATAATATGGATATCTTGGTTGATGGTTTGGCTTGTGCAATGGTAATGAAATGGGGAGAGGCTACATAATCCTCATAGAAGATACTAGGATAACCTATTTTGAAGCTAAATTACTCATCCTCAAAAACTATAGAAGGATCACAAATGTATTCAAATTGATTTGTGAGACATGCATAACCAATGTTGTAAAAACCACGAACATATTCTTCATTTGAATCTGATTCTAACTCAAGGGACTTTGAATCTAATGTTGAGACTAATTTTGATTCAAATTCTGATCGTAAATCCAATGTTAGTTTAATAATAGAACCTAACTCTAACTTTGATTCTTCATATAATGGGTACTCTGTTATAATGATGTCTTGTCAAATATTTGGTTTTAGATAAGTAATGACCTATGATGGCACAATGGGCTCCACAAAAACTAGTTTGTCAAAGTGATACTCTTTTGGGATGGGAAATAGGTCAATAGATAACTCTTCAAAGACTAGCTTGTCAATATGAGGCTCTTAAAAAATAAGCACATGATCAAGGTAATGATTTCCCAAATGTGGTTATAATCATTAAGAAGTGACTCAGCAAAGACTGGCTCATCAGAGTGAGATTCCTTAACAACTAGTATAGGATCAATAGGTGATTCATCATAGGTTGACTTATCACAAATTATTGATTCAAAAAAATCATCTTAGATTGGTTGGTTATATTGGCCTTGGTTTCCAATGAGTTGGAAAATACTAGTTTTGAACACAGCTTGGTCTTCAAATGATTGGATGGGTTGAGGTTTGGATGAGATTAGTATTTGATGAGGAATGACTTACGATTGGATAATGGTGGCCATTGGGAGCATGATTACTCATATGAGTCAAGGGAAAAATTCCTAAGATGGTAATGATAGGGCATTATGGGGCTTGATTTCCCACACAAGCCAAAGGACTAGGTCCTAGAATGATGAAAGGGCATTGTGGAGCTTGGTTGCTCACACAAGACAAAAAACTAGGTCTAGGAATGGTAATGGTATTCCTTGGATATTATAGTTTTGGAATATAAATGGTATGATGTGGTGTAGACTAATTACTTACACAATCTAAAGCATCCAAGTCTTCCTCATAAACCATATCATCCCAGTCATGAGTTGGCTCATAAGCTGGTTCTTGACTATGTTCCATATATTAATTATTTCAAAGAGGGTATGGATCTATATTCCAAACAACATTATCTGTAGTTGGGTCTTCAAAGTTCCCCTCAAAATCCTCTTCATACCAATCCAAGTTTTGATTTGGATTTTTTGAATTTTGACTATGTTCACCATATGGATTATTGTAGGGAGAATAATAAAACTCCTTAGAAAATATTTCTCTATAGGGGTTCCTAGTGGGATTTTATGCAACCATTATGTCATATTTAGATTGTACATTACTCCACCATAAGTGTAGCTAGACATATCTATATAAATGATGAAAGTTTGAAATAAAAAGGCTTAGAGTTATACAAACTCTGAAAAGTTGTCCAAAGGATAAATGGTTCAAGCTTGGTCTAACTTGGTCAAAGGTGGAGTTGTATCTCCAATGTGGTTTGAAAGTGGAGTTTTATCTCCAAAATTATTTGTGTTAATACTTGGCATAAGACAACCTAACATCAAATTTCTAATGTCAAATTTCATATGCACGAAAGGTTAATAATCTGAATAAAAACTAGCATGTCAGAGGTCTAGGTCAAAGTGTTCCAAACAAGGTTTAAACTAGGAAAGGGAAAAGTTGAGTTGCTAAGTATTTTCTCCAAATGTGGAATAAAAATCTAGGATAAAAAAAATAGGTATATGCTAGGACTTTTTGCCAAATGACATCAAAATTTAGACTTCAAACAAAATTTGATGTGATTTGATTTAATCTAACAAGTTTCAAAAAAAAATTGACATAGACCAGGAAAATGGAATCAAACATAAACATGATCAATTGGCATAAGGAATGAGGCAAAAAGCTTTTGGATAAAAGTTATGTTTTCCTAAATAAAGGCATAAACAATGATAAGGATAGGTACTAAACAAAAAAACCCTCAATAGTTCTCAAATTTGAGTAATCAATTAACTAAAGTTATGTAACCCAAAAGAGAAAGAATTGTGTATTAGACCCATGAATTGAGGCCTAAATAGAAATAAATCAATGTTTGGATCTAAAATTGACAAGATTAATTTAAATCTCAATGTTTAAATCTAGGATTTTACCAAACAAGCAAGACAAGATTGGATAGCATGACAACACAAGACAAAGGTCTAAATGGTATACACAAAATGGTTTGAAACATATGGTTTTTAATACAAGGTGAAACAAGTCTTGAAACAAATTGAGCATACTAATAGTGTAAGCATGCTTGAATGATGTTATTTATATGATGCTTTAAAATACTCAAAGGTAAAATGGTTTTAACATTATTTGGGTAGCATAACACTACCCTCTTCAACTCAAATGACACACACACAAATAAGTTTAGCAAAAAGTTTAAGGCATAAGTGTGGTGTAAAATGGCTAGCATAACACCTCTTTAGACAAAAGAATGATGTATAGATAAATTGGTTTTGACATGGTTTATGAACAAATAAACAAGTTTAGTCTCAAAACATACCAAGAAAAAATGACCAAAATACTCTAAGTATAATCGTCCAAATCCTAGCAAGGGTATGACAATGAGGGGTTGACTAACTATTAAGTTTTGAATGTCTCTATGGAAATCAATTGAAAAATGACTTTCACATTAAATAATGAAAAATAAAATCATGAAAATTAGATGATCGTGGCATTGGCTAGTTTTAAAAAGGTCTGGTACTGTTTACAACCACTACATTCTGTTGTTCACTCAGTGTAGTGTGATGTCCAAATGCAGATACGTCCCATATGTAACTCCAATCAGGAGCAAGTGAAGTAAATGTTGAGAGATGAAACCCTAGGTAAAATATTCCCTAAAGAACTCATGGGAGGTAATGACGTACCCCTCACACTCCAAGTTTGCATGAAAATAAGAGACTAAGAGAAAGAGTTTAGGGTCATTTTTAAGGTCACCCAAACTTTGATGAGTTTTTGGGGAGTGATTTAGAAAACATTATTTCTAAGCCTTAGACTAGGCTATTTGTAATAATAATGGTGTTTTGGATTCAAAGAGTTCCCTAAAGGGGACAAATGGAAGAGCATACACACAACATCCCTCCTTTTTCCAAACAAAAATTTAATTTAAACAACTAAGTGAATACAAAAAGCTTGCAAAGGTGAGTTCATTTTTAAGCCCAAATGGAAAATGAGGTGATGTTCATTTGACCCTTTGGTCTTAGTTTTAACTTTGAAAAATAATGCTAAAACCTCACTTAAGTACCTAAATATTACTTTAAGCACCTAAAATAATGTTCCTAATTCATTTTAAGCATGAAAAAGGTGATCTAAACATGTTTTTAGCAAATGTCAAGCTTGGTCCTACAACAAAAATGTTAGCATGTCCTTTAGCCTTGAAGCTCTTTTGGGTTTAAAACAATGAACTTTAAAAAAAAATAGCTCTCAAATCTATGTTTTAAGAAAAACATAGTGATCGATATCAGTTATATAACCGATGATGGTTACACTGGCTAACCAATGACGATTATCTAACTGACATCGATTATACCAAAAGTGATTGATGGTAGCTATCCAACTGATGTCAATTTTTCTAACTAACATCAGTTATTATGTAAACTTGTGACAAAAAAATGTGAAAACAAAGTTAGAAAATCAATTTGCAAGAGTTTTAATAATCCAAATGAAGATTTTAAAGCTGAAAAATGATATTCTTCATGTGTTGGATGCGTTTAGTCCCATCGGGTGTGCCATATGTGATCTAAGAATTTGGCTCAAGAGAGGATGGTTAGTATCATGTTAGTTTCAAAATGAAAACAAAATGAAAGAAACACACTGACTAGAAAAACATCTCTAAACCCTAGACACCAGGGAGGTCTTAGTTAACAAACATGAATAAAACATACAACTAAAATTCAAAAGAAACCTTCTTTTACCTTCTTTGAATGATCTAAAACACTTGTAGTGGCTCACTCGGCTTGTGCTCTTGAAGTCTTCATCAAAGGAGGCTTGGCCATCTCCTCTTCTCCTTGGTACCTTATGGCTTTGTCTTGGCTTGGAATCAATTTGGCATGGTAACACTAATTACAATGGCTTTTGGAATCATTTGTGCATTATAACTTTGCACCAAAATAGCTTAGAAATGATGTTCATAGCCTCTATATTTATAGATTTTTAAGATTGATTAAAATCAACTTGAATCATCCATCTTGAGATTAAGATGTGTGGTCAAGGATTAATTCAATTTTTGGAATTAAGTTTATAATTATCCTTATCATGACATTGGAAGAAAGGTCAATTAAGAGGCATGGAGGGCATCATTGAAAGCATTGATGAGGCATGGAGAGCATGAATCCTGATATTTATAGCATTTATGGCCTAGGGATGTCTTTCCAAGAAATGAGGTCACCTAAAGATGCAGATATTCAATATTCATTTCCAAAACAAATTATTTAACAAGTTTCTATGGAATTCTTAATTAGGCCTTGATTTGGATTAATTGTCTCTAAGCATGATTAAGCACTTTATGCATGAATTACTTAAATTGATCAAAATGTCTTATTATTGGTCCAAAATTTGACTAAATTAGAATTGGAAGTCACTAATAGATGCATTGGATCTATTATCCCATTTAGGAGGTTACCAATAGAAAATAACAAAGGCATATGTCTTGTGCAAGATATTTGATAGGAAATAACAATCCAAAGCACCTAGGTGCAAAATTAGCATTTTGACTTGAAATGATCTGATCAAAGTTAGTTGGCCAATAAATTGAATTACCTCATTTAATGATACTTTAGCCAAAATTGGCACTTGAATATGTCATTTTCACATCATTTAACATGTTTAGTTTTTTTAGGCCAAATTGTACATTTTGGGTGGAAATTGGCCAAAAGCCTGGTTTGAGGTTATCAGTGGCCAGTTTTAGGTGTCTACACACTATTGTATGTGAAAATATTCTTATATCGAATCATTGTACATATTTTAATTTAAAAGATAAAATAAATTGCCCCATACATGTGGAACAAATCTGTAAAGAGTCACAAATTTATTCAGAAAAACACTTACTACTTTGCTAGAAATTGAATGGCTCTATAAATTTTCTACACCTCTTTAATTTTGCCAGGCTCTGATACCAATATTGGCCTAGATATCAATAAGAAGAGCCAAATAAATTAAACTGTGAACATTTTTCCAAAAAATATTGTATTATATTATTTCAATATATATTTACAAATAATGTGAAAGCTTAAAAAGCTTCACAAGAAGGTAAGTAAATAAAGTTGGGGGACAAAAAGTGGCATACCCATGGACATGATTTTTATAAATTTTCTTAAATTTCAACTTCTATAAATAATTTGAGATATCTACACTCCAAATGTGAAGATGGTGTAAAAACATGAAATGTATCATTTTGAGTCTAGTTTCTAAAAAATTAAAATGGTTAAGTATAACTAGGTCAATCATATAAAATTTGAAGAGGAACTCTTGTTTCTTTCCAAAAAAAATAGTAGATAGACAGTCGTGATGTGCACCATTTTTTAAGAAACATTTAATATTATTTAAAACCCTTTGGATAATATTTAGATAAAATATTCGAGCACATCACCTATATTTTTTGTATTTTTTGAATGAATACTTTTTTTATGAATTTTTCAAGTAAATAGATCCTAAAAACTACCAAAGAAATGGATAGTCATCTATAAGTCATGCCTACCTACCTCAAAAAATGAAAAATCATTTTTTTTTATGTGTGTAATATCTCATCATATAATTTGTTTTTCACTTGGATCAACAAATACAAATTATATGAAAATGTATAGGCATGTATGTTTATGGCATGTAATGGCCTTAAAAAGTCATAGTTAGAAATAAATATAGTTTGAAACCTTAAATTAGTCCAAAAATTATAAGAATCATATTTTTAGAAAGAGGAGAGTGTGCTTGTCATGATGGTATCAAGATTTTTAATTTTCACATTGAAATTCTTAGTGTATTTGGCAATCAAAGTTGAAATTTGTTGTCTATTTTCATACCTTTCAAAACTTGGTTGTACATTGACAGTCCAAGCCTTTGGCTCAAAAATTCAAGCCATTATTGAGATAAAAAGGAATGGGAGTTGAATTCAAATTCAAATACCATGATTGTGTTAATAATGTGATCATGATATTTAATAATGTGATCACATTAAAACATGATCGTGTTATATATTCTCAACATCCTAAAACTTGAATAAGAGTCATTAGGCATAGTAGTCTTAAGATCAAATATTGGTTTGAAATTAAGATTATTGTTTGAGACCAATGTTCCTATCAAGAATTGATAGCATTGAATAATATTAGAGATGTATTAACCTATGAATTAGTTTAGTGTTCTTTTGATCCCAACATGGTGTGCAATCAGGCAAATATATCCCAAATTGACATTAAATGGACATATTTCTTGGATGGAGTGTCCCCAATTGCATATCATATTGAACCTAAATACTCAATTGGTTCAATATGGTGTGCAATCAGGGCTAATAGAACCCACTAGAACATTATATGGGCAAAATTAATTTCATGGGGCTCAGTTGGCCCCAAGTATGTATACGATAAAACCAAGTACATGATTAGCTTGATATAGTTTACAATCAAGACCAACAAAGTTGTAATTAACATTATATGTATTTAGTTACCTGCATGAGCCTTGGTTAGCCATAATTTCATATTCAGCTAAACTAAATGCTTGGTTGAATCAATATGTTATGTATTTGGGATTAGCAGAGCCCCCTATTAATAGTATAAGGTTGAAATTTCTTACACAAGGCTTGTTTAGACTAAATTTCATAGACCATATTGAACCAAATATTATTTCAGTTAAATTTAGTTCACAATCAGAATCCTAATTATTATTAAATATGGATGTAACTCCTTACATAGGGTTTAATTGGTCATGATTTCATATCAGATTCATGATAACACTCAATTATTTGAATAAGGTGTGAAATTAGGGGCTTAATTAAAAATATGTTGACATAATTCCTTGGGAAAGCCTTGATTGGCCCCAATTATGTATCATCTAGAACTAAATACTCAATTATTTCAATATGGTATGTAATTAGGGCCAAGTAAGCCCCAATTTCAATTATATATGAATGCAATTACTTGCACATGGCTCCTTTGGACCGAATTGATTATCAAATTGAAAAAATACTTATTTTGTTAATATGATGAGCACTTGGATCCCCAATTACTATCATATGGATAAATTCTTTACATTGAGGCTCAGTAAGCCCTTGGGATCAATTTATCCCTAATTAACATCCTTTATATATAGTAGGTTCATAGAGATGAACTTGGTTAAAATTGCATCAATCATTACCACAATTGACTATGTAGGCTCAATCTATGATGATGTGGGGGATAATTTATCCAAAATTCGCATTCATTACTCATAGATTTATGTTCAAGGGGCTCAAATTTACCTCAATCACCATCATTATTATACCTTATATACCCTAAAACCTATACCCTAAGTCCTAATTCTCGAAGTTCAAAATCCCTAAACTCTATTTACTATAAATATAAACTCTTTAAACCTTGAAATAATCATTTTATCCCAAATTAACATCATTTAGACTAAGAATTAAGTTCATAGTGCATTTGGCCTAAATCACATGACTGAGTACCCCATTTGACTAATTCACTCAATTTGCATGATGACATCCATGGTATAATGACAACCCAAAAACACATTCTGTAGTCACAAATGGGTGCAAGTGATTCTCATTATCCTCTATTATCTTTGTGATTGACCTTATGTACTCTAAACCATGTATATGCATTAAAACCTAGAATCATAAACCCTAAACCCTAAACACTATAACCTAAATTGTAAACCATTTACTTTCTAGGTATTTACCAACATCAATTTAGTCCCAATTAACATCTTTTATAGTAAGAATTTGGTTTGAACAAGTGTCATATCTAGTGATTAGACATTAATATACATGTCATTAAACTTAAACCCTATGCCCTAATCCCTAATGATCCTTAAAACATAAATTATAATCCCTATTCCTTAATGCCCAGTACATGCCATAAACATACATACCTTATGATATAACTAATTTTATCATGAGATGCTATAAAATGCACTTTTTAAACCTATGGCTAAAGATTTTGGAGTACCAATCTAGTTGTGCATCTATTTAGTAAAATGGGGATATTTTGAACCCCTTCAACCTAATCAACCAAAGAGGAGGAGATATATTTTAATATTTTAATTGATGAGGCATTTGAGGTCAATTTAAACCCCTTCAATAACACAATATGATTTGGGGCAAAATCAAAAGATCGATCTTATATCATGAATTGATCCAATTAGTCAATTTGTGTAATTCCCTATGTGATCTAGGCAAAATTAAGCCCCTAAACCAAATTTATAGCTCAATCAATTGTATAACATGTATGCAACATGTACATGGCATAATTGATCATACTTTTATCAAAAAATCAAGCATGAAGGTAATCAAGTCATAAATATATGTCACAAAATAGCTCAAATGTTCTTCAATTACCTTTGTGATTGGACCCTATATCTAATATCTTAAATTCTAAATTTCCCTGTATCATTTAAATTTAACCCCAAACCCCATACCATTTACATTAAAACCTAATCCATAAGCCCTAAACCCCAAACCCTTTAAATTATACACCCCAAACCCTAAACCAATAAATTTAGCCCCAATTAACATCCTTTGTGTGTGTGTGTGTGTGTGTGTGTGTGTGTGTGTGTGTGTGTGTGTGTGGGTGTGGGTGTGGTAAGAATTAGGTTCACAAGGATGAACTTGGTTAAAATTTCATCACTCATTACCACAATTTACTTCAAAGTCTCAATAAATGATGATGTGTGGGATAATTGATCCCAAATCACATTTTGTAATCACATATATAAGTTCAAGGATCCCAAATTTACCCTAATTGCCTACACGATTGTATAAATATACCTTAAAACCTATATCATAAGCCCTTATCCTTAAATTTATTAATCTATAAACTCTAAACCACAAATATAAACTCTTTAGACCTTGAACCAATCATTTTATCCCAAATTAACATTATTTGTAAACTAATAATTAAGTTCACAGTGTTCATTTTGGCCTAAATCACATGACTAATTACCCTATTTGACTAATTCACATAATTTGCATGATGACATCCAAGGTATAATTACAACTCAAAAATACATTTTATTATTAACAACTTATTATTATTTTTTGGGGCTTTGATGTTCTTAGAGCTTTTTTCTCCAAGTATTAGGAGAAGAAAAATTGATTTAAGAAGTAATACCATGGCATTTAATTCACTTTTGGAACATATTGGACAACCACTTAACAAATTGAAACCATAAGAGATATGGCATATAGTGCACTTTGGGAAACATTCCCAAAAACATTTTCATGCCACGTATGTCATAAAATTGTGCTACCTACTATTTTATTAAATGTACATGTCATTTCAATTTATGGGGAGATAATTCCCTTCTATCGCAATGTCAATTCAAAACTATGGGCTTTAAATTAGGGAGACATGTAGGTATCCATAAAGCCAAGCCATTCTAGGGTAAAGGTCTTAGTATCCATGCACCTTCACTTTGGACCTCAATTTTAATCCCTAATCCTTAATCCATAAACCCTACGTACTAATGCCTTAATCCTCAATCAATAATCACTTATCTATATTAATTATAAGAGATCATGTTATTTAATAATATGATCAAATTAGTCTTAACATAGGTAACACTCGATCCTCATTACCAATTTCCAACTCCAAATCTGATATCGATAATAATGTGATCATGTTATGTAATAATGTAATCACGTTATTATCAATATGAACTTATCCATTGGTTGGATGGGTTGGATGGGCTGAGACCTTATAGAAAACATAATGATATCATGTTATTATTACTTTAGTGATAATCTCACTTATCAATGAATATTTTTATTTTAAATTGAGACTTTTGTCCCCATAAACATTCTCTACATACTTCTATGAGATCTGTGTACTTGTGTACTTGACCCCACCTTTGAAAAGTTATCAATTGTCCCTTCTAATGGGTTTTGAATCATGTTTGAAGAGGAATAAGAAGTTGAATAAAAACACCAAAGGAATTAGAATATTTCAAATAGAAACACAAGCTACTAATGCAAAAATTTCATGGTAAATAAGGTACAAACCCTAATCTTGATGAGCCAAATGCCATAGATAATGAGCCAATTGATGATAATGAACTAATCAATGATGAAATTGACTATAATCAATTGAAAAATGTTGAAACTGACAATAATGAAATTAATAATAATGAAATTTGAAATAATATATTAGTTAATGTTGGAAGATCACATTCAAAGTTCCAAGTTTTTTATTTTGTTGATAATGAGTCTATGTATGATGCTTCACCACCAATGAATAAATAAAATTTGATGGAAATAAATATTGATGAAATTAATCATCAAGAAAATTTCATGGAAAAATATAATGAAGAAATTAACAATGAAAAATTTAATGTCAACCCACCTCTAAACAATGAAAGTAATAATGGTTTTCAAACACCCTCTGAATAAATTCCACCACTACCAACACCTCCAATAATTGTGCATAGAAAAGACAAGTACTTAGTTAAATTTGATGAAAATGTTTTAAAACCAATGAATAACAAAATATCTTATCTCCATTCAAGAAGATTGGCTCAACAAATTTGGGATACTTTCTTTCATAATTTGGAGTATGATAGTCGAAGATGTCAATTATTTATTTCATTAATTAAATGCATTAAGATGAGACCTATAATATACACATTAGGAATAAGAACATCTAACATGGATGATGAAAATGGTGAAATTTTTTAAAATCTAAATGATGCATATCATACTGTAATCCCTAAATCACGTAACAAATATTTTAATGCTACCTAATGTATAATGACAACTTGTAAAATAAGTGCTGAAATAGTGAAAAAATGATTGATTTTAAAAACAAGCCAAACACTTGATATAAACTAGAAAAACATTAATGAAAGCAATTATAAGACATGAAAGACTTAATGAACCTAATACCAATGAGCTTTGGGCATTATATGGTAGACTTTCATGAAAAGACAAGGCAATAGCTGATACTCTCAAAGAGTTACTTGCTCAATTTTGGCAAGATAGTACAAGAGTTTCACCCAATGAAAGAGATGTGAAAAGAAGAGTTGAGTATCATAACTATGAACATCATCCAAAACATTTATTAGATATGAATCGAACATAATTTTACTCTAAATTTTTGGAAAAACAACCACAAATTTCTATTTTTCAAAGATATTTTGAGATGGCAAAACCTTTTTATGTTAAAATAAATCACATATGAACCAATTATTATTGTAGGCAACATGTTGAAATTTCAGTGCATTATGATTTTTTTGCCATATTCATTTTACTTTACATAATAACATTTTTAAAGAGTGTGGAATTGAATTTCCCCTAAAATTAGTTAGGAAATTTATTCCAACTATGTTCTACAAAAGACCAAATGGGAAATTAGTTTAAAACAAAGCATGTTTAAATGGAAATTGTAGCATTTGTGGTGGATTGCCAAATATAAAAAAATATATCCATGAGGAGATTACAAGTGCAATTGGATAATAATTAGTTGGTTTAAGAAAATATAAATCAATGACTTATCAAGTAAAAGATGGAAAATAATCTAAAAGGAGTAAACTTGTTACAAAAAAGATATTTTGTGATTAGGATACTAGGCTTGTTGACTAAAGGCAAGATTGTGGCCTTTATAGAGGATTGTGATAGAGGTAAGGTTGTTAATTGGGTGTAATACTTTGGTGATGCTAATTCACATAACATAGGTTTTAAGTATGGGGTAAGAGTAGTGGAGGTGGAGTGGGTGATTATCCTAACCCTCTAAAATGATATAAAATAGGGGTATTTTCCTCCCATCTAGTGGGAGACAAAGGGACATATTTCCTTTTTTATATATGGGAACCTATTACTAATATTATTGAGTAGAGAGGATGGAAATTTTCATGGTTCTAAGAGGTGTTAGCATATGCTTACTTGTATATTTGGCCTAGAGGAAAATGCATAGTTGGTTTAGAGTCTCAGGTGAAGAATCTCAATAAGATTGTTAGGGCTAGGGGAGTTAGGCTCCATCTAGCCATAGAATAATGGGAGGTACATCACCCACATAGGTATAATCAAGAGACACAAAAGTATATAAATCATACCCCACATCATTCATCAACATTGGAAAATTATCATAGGAGTAGGACTAGGAGTAAGATCCCTAGGCCAAACCTCTAGATGGGGACAACTGCCTCCAGTAGGACCTTAGGGTCACACCATTGTATCTATTTTCTGGAATAGGATAAAATCATTCCATGAGTGTGATTATGAACATAAGGTTTAGAAAAATAGAGATATCAATATATTACATGGAATATCATCCATGGGGGAGCTCATGACAATGGTGACACACATCAAATCTTGGATGGAATTATCTGCAAACTAAATAAAATGAAAAGGGTCTTAAATTCAATGGATGAATATTTTTTATGGAATTTTATGCTTGGCTAATAGGTATGGAAAGGTGCTTTGGGATAATATATTTTTCAATAAATAGTATGGATATATTATTTATTTTAAATTTTTTTGATGAAGCAGTCTTGTGTTGGGACTATCAAGAAATAATTGTGAATTTAGATATGTCCATAGTCACTTGGGTGACATTCAAGGAAATACATCACTACTTTTTGGATATCTACTTAAATGATATAGTGTAAATGCATTCCATAACCTCTATAAAAATGCCAATACTAAAAAGGAATATAATTCATGTTTTTTAACCTTGATTTAGTACATGGTATATATGTAAACAACTTATTTTTGCATTAATTCTTGAAAATAGAAGTTAAAAGATTAGATGCAAAGAGAAAAACATATATCTAAACAATTGCAATCATAACAAATGCAAAGAGCAAAACATATATGTAAATAACTGCAATCATAACAAATGTAAAGAGTAAAACATATATTTAAACATTTTTACCTCTATGTAGGTAAATGGGGTCATCTTAATAGAGGTAGATGCATTTTTGGATGGCCCAAAAATTGGATCTGAATATGAAAATAATGGTTGTGACAAATCGAATGCTATAAATGTCAGTTGTGATGATAAAAGAATCATCACCTCCTATGACATAAAAAATTACATATATATTATATTAAATTTTTATGTAAATTAATTGTTAGATTAAAAATTAAATTTGAAACTATAACTTAAATTTAACATGACATTTATATAAAATATACTTGTATCTATGAGGTGACTAATGTCTGCATGCCAAATGTGAATGCCAAAAACTAATCACTCATAATAATATGATCTATGTCATCTAAACCACTAATGTCATCATCATAAGGTCACATGCACATAGCTCTACATGAACTACAAGGGTGGGGTCAAGGTTAGGTAGCATGTGGCATATTTGTAGCATCACTCTATGAAATCCTACTCATATGCTAAATGATTGTATCAATGAGTGAACTAAGGGCATGGAGAGTGTCTATTCCATGACCTATTGAACCATGGAGGGGATTTTAGGCTCAAGAGGCTTTTGGATATGAATCTATGTAGGCTAATTAGGTGCATGATGTACAACTAGTCAATCCTATGGAGAGCCTTTTCATCAACCCTGAAACTCACTAAAATCAAAATAATTGGGAATACAATTGAGGATAAAGTCACAATATAGTTTTCTCAAAAAATATAACAGGACCTCATGGTTATTACATGGTGGACAGTCAAAGACCATCCACCATCAATGTCAAAAATTTACTATGATTAAGTTATGTACGTAGTGATAGATAGAAAAACATTTAGCGATTACAAGAAATGGAGCATTGGTGGCTAAGTTGATGAATAGGGTACAAATGTCAGTTTTTGAAATATTTAAATTCTTGACATGAAGGGTTGATAACTTGTCAGCATAATATTCCCTAAAATTATCGCTATATGAGGTCCATCGATCAATTTGACTCATTATCAAGTTAATTTAACCTAATAAGGTTTGTAGAGAATCAGCTAGGTGGGTGAAGTGGGGGTTGGTCAAACTGGGATCCCTCATTCTATCAATTAAGTCTTTAATTTTAAGTTTGACTCCCATAATTTATTAAATCAAAACCTTTTTATTTCTAGGGGATTTTGGGGAACTATAGGAGGGTTAGGTGGAAGGATAGGATGAACAACAAGGTTTTTTGGAGGGGTAGGAGGAGGAGCAACTAGAGGGTTAACAGGATACGCTGTAATAAAAAAACAAATTAAAATTAAAAACATGCGTTATAGAATTAAAATTATGAAAAAGTAGGGTTAAATAGGTAATATTTTGATCACTTACCTCTCCTATGTGGTGGCATCATTGATCAGTAGGGTATGTGAGGTGAATTTATAGCTTCTAGACACTTTTTGGAGTCTTTTGAGCAAAACATGATCGCAAAACAAGGGAAGAGCTAGGAAACATGAAAATAAAATGAATAATTTTCCATTTGGGTTTCCCTTTTTATTTTATTTTTTCATATAAGGAATGTGATCATGTTATTAATGTGATCATATTATTATTATGTTAATAAAATGATTATGTTATTCTTTAATATAACATGATCATATTATTACATAATGTGATCACATTATGGATCAGCAATCCCAAGATTGGATTTAAGTAACATGATTATGTTAATTAAATAATGTGATTAAAATATTAATTAACATGATTGCATTATAGGTAATGTACACATAATTATCTCCCAACTCCGTGCACTTACCTAGGGTGGTTACATAGGTGAAACTAAATTTTCCTGTAAACCAACTTTTATTAAAAAAAAAGAACTAACATCAAAGTAAAAACTAATTTAAAATAAAATACCTTGGATCATAAACCTAATAAATCAATCTTAGTCAACAACCTAAATATCTCCCCCTCAAACCAAGCATCCACCATGCTTCGACTAACTGTAGAGTGTCTTCATGAATCCTAATGGAGTTACTACTTCCATAGGGCACTAAAACAACACCAGTTTAGTAGTTTCCCATATCTCTATGCTTTCAAAAGATTTAATGTATTTTAATATCCTTTTAGGCTTGATTGGTATTGTAGGTTTGATCTCTTCATCAGTCATTTGATCATCAATTTTAGATGACAACAAGCATTCCTAACTTGATTTTACATCTCAAGCACACTCTGTCATAACAAATATTCCACTTGAGCCTATACAATAATCATGATGTATCTTCATCATCTTTGGTTTTTATACATTCATTTGTCTTCTTTCTTACACTCTAGGGGCTTTAAAACTCCTATTTTGACTTGATAACCTTCTAAATCTATTAGGATAGAATCTTGCAATGTGTCTTACATTATGATAGCGATAACAAAACACCTTATACATAACATTTGACTGATGTGAAATTTGACTCCTTTAATAGTTTAATGAGTACTCATTCTTGGAGGGTCTTTTACACTCCCTTGATATATGACCAAACTGACTACACACAAAATAGTAAAAAA
Organism: Torreya grandis; assembly: GCA_037957365.1. Classification (NCBI taxonomy): domain Eukaryota; kingdom Viridiplantae; phylum Streptophyta; class Pinopsida; order Cupressales; family Taxaceae; genus Torreya; species Torreya grandis. Next base: position 2,251,141 of record JARHVA010001463.1, on the reverse strand, counting down.
TAAATTAATTGGCATACCTTATAGCATTGGGATGTTTGACAGGTATTTTCATATTGACCTTCTTATCTTTAATAGTCTTCTCCTTGACTTGAGGTGCCTTCGTTTGGTATACTTTGAAACCAAGACTTGTCTTATTACTTACAGACTTTTAACTACTCAATATGTCATTGAAAGCCTCATTTCTCTTTTCAAACTTCATAAGGGTCCCCACCTTGATAGATTTTTGATTCAACTCAACACTCAACCTTCAAGGATTTCACTTCAATTTCATACCTAATGCATTATTACTCTTTATCCTTTAATCTTACATTAACTATATCCATTTATGTTTTAATTTGATTGATGATATCATCATACTCCTTGGAAGTGTTACTCAATCTTTCCTCAAACAAGTCAATCTTCTCCTCATAGTCCTTAACTAATGATCTTAGTTTATGATTCTTTCTCCTTTGTAACTTCAACTCTTCTAGGAAACTTACCAACTCTACCTCAAGGTTCACTTCATCTGATTATACATCAACCATAAGGCCTTTCCCATTTGAGAAAATCTCACTCAACTATTTTATGACCATGAATAAGGTTTCATTGTCATCATGTTGAGGTTAATTAATTCCACCATCACTATCAGATTCACTTGAGTTACTTACATCAAAACATTTATCTTCTTTAATGTAGAAGCTTCTCTTGTTCTTGAAATTTCCTTTCCTACCTTTATACTTCTTAAACTCCTTGTTTTTATCAGGATTATAATCATGCTTGTCATCTACATGGTGTTCATTATGTTCTTTATTATGCTCATGTTTATCCTTTTTAGGACACTTGGATGCAAAGTGACCAATCTTTCCATAATTGAAACATTTGAAGGGCAGCTTGCCCTTGTACTTACTAGATCTAAACCTCAACTTCCTTGAAAATATGGCTATTAATTGATCATCATCATCAAAATATAAGCATTACTCATCCTTGACCTTCTTTTATTTTGACTTATTCTCCAATTTTAGAGTTGCTTCCTTTTTTATAGGTCTTCCTTCATTAGTTCTCATCACATAGGCAATCAAAATTCCATCCATTTTTAGCTTGTTCAAATATTGCATCTCTTCTATTGCAAACACCATAGATTAAAATTAAGGAGTTAGTGATCTCAATAATATTTGAACAATTGTATATTATTTCACCTCTTCTCCCAATCCTCTAATGACATTTACAACTTCATCAACTTTCAATAGGTAAGATGTAGTTGTTTCATCTTCATTTATATTTAGAATTTCAAACTATGTCGGGTGGGTCTACAACTTATCCATCTTCACCTTAGTGTATCCTTCATAAATGGTCTTAAATTTTCCCATATATATTTGGCTAATACATAATTCATTACCTTTAAAATACATACCTCTGATAGGCCATAAAGAATGGCATTTATTGCCTTGGACTTGTCTTCTCTAGCCTTCTTACCTACTGCATTAGTAGGGGGAACATGAGGAACACTATAGCCATCCAAAACTAACTGATAGATATCATGACCTTGAGACATCCAATATATATTCATCCTAACATTAAAAATGCATAATTAGATCCATTAAATAATAGAAACATACTGGTAGAGAAACCACCTTGAGCTTGTTGATGAACCATCCTTATTTTTGGGATCTTCTTTTAGGATTTTAGACATGCTTCAAAAGGAATAAGATATGATACCAAACGTTGGAATCAAGATGACTGAGATGGGTGGTGAATCAATATTTAAAACATTTACTTCAATTATACTTAAGTATTCATGAAAATTTATTCAAGTATGTAGATCAAACAATAACTAATTAACCATTCACATATGCATGAAATACAAAAACATAAGATAAGACAACATTTATGTGGAAAAATCTCAAGAGAGTGAAAAATAATTGATATATAAAAATTTAATACAATCTTATAATATAAACACCAACTTTAGTGAAGAACCCACTACACATGGATCACCAACCCCAATAAGTTAAACACCAACTTAGCTACGATTTAACAAGCACCAACTTGCAAGGAGGCACCAACCCCCTAGATGAATCAACAAAACCTCACCCACATAAAATTATTTATCACCCTCATATTAATTTATTTGTCATAAAATAGATGATGATATCCTTCCTCATCTCGTCACACACTTTTGTCCCTCTCAAACTACCTCTAGACTTCATCGCTCAACTAGCCCTCTTCTTGATTTGATTAGGTCATATGACCTTGATACATATATGTATAACCTTTGTAAAAACCTCATCACTAATCCTCTACACTCATATTTTGGTATATAAACCTTATTTTTCTCACTAATATGTTATCTTATCTACTTACACATTTCACACTTTAATAGGCCTAAAATTACCTAGTATTTATGCAAGTCTTCTGTTCATATCCTTATTAATAAGCCAAACACCCTTAATTTATTAGGTTTCCCATGAAATATATCTTATTACATCTCATATACATTGATAATATTTTATTTTAGTCCCTTTAGGTCTGACTTGTCTCAATTAGGTCTTATCTCACCTTTTAGGTTTAATACAGACCTAATCCCATTAGGTCTTTTTAGGACACATTACACTTTACCTTCTTTGGCACATATTAAAATACCTTATACATCATTTAAACATCATATTACACTAACATATACCATTTATAACCTCATATAACCTTCATAACACTTTTTAACTCAAACAACTACTTGGAGCACACCATTAGTAGACACCTTCAAACACAATCATGGTGATAATGGCCTTCAACACCTATGTAGACACTTTCAAAGATTTAAAATTAATTTTTATGATCTTATGATATCATTATATCAATATAAAATATAATTATACCATGGTCAAATGATAATATTGGTCTTACATACAAATCTCATAATTTTACACCTTTATTGTCTCATTTGCACTAGATAGGTCAGCTTATGAGTAACATTTTCATCATATCCATTTAAATAAAAAACATATATCAAAAATTAACATGTATTAAAGGTATTTAAAAATATTTTAATCTACTTGGATTCATCCCTAATCCATGATAGCACATCCCTAATCACATTATCACTTCTACCTAATTTTCTCATTATTTGCATCATTAGGCCTTTTAGCGCTAGGTCAACTTGTATGACTAGTTTAACATATATACGATCTATAATATGCTCAAAATCACCATGGAAAATAAATAAAAGTCTAAATATTTCAACCTTCATCCATTTATCAACTTTGACTACTATAACAAATCTTTGAGAAATAATGTCTTTCCTATAGGGTCCACTTGCTCACCTAGCAAACCAATCACACTGAGAGGTGAACTAAAGATTTGAATACATGATACAGTAGTTTAACTATCAATACCAATCCATTCTAATAAATTTATAATAATATCATTCATATTGGGTCATTATTACAGTTCTTTAAGGGCTTAAACCATCTTCCAGTCATAATGATCATTCATAAAGCTTTGCTCCTCATTCCAAAAACCAATGCTTAGTAATTTAACATAAGGTTAACCTTAGACATATAAAATAAATATATAATTTTCTCATTAATAGGTTAAACGTGCCAATGAACACTTGAAAGTTCTTCTTAAGTTGAGAACCCTCCATTTTGTGCACTCAAGAGACCTTAAAGCACTTTTTCTTTCCTTAACCTTAAAAATTTGATCTAAAACTTGGGAAAAATATTGGAAACAACATGAAATACCTCTGATAATTCTCATTTTTCCATATTTATCTTGAATTCTGAAACTCATACCTCATTTGGCCATGCTTTCTCTCTTTGCTCTCTAGGCCTTGACCTACATGTCATAATAGGTCCTGAAACTGACTTTCTAACCATTGTCCAATATCTTAAAACCTCATGTAAAAACTCAAAAAAAATATTTAATGTTTAAACACTAATTTAATTCCTTTATAAATCTTGACAACTCCTCATGACACCTTATTAGGTCAAGTAGGATCTAGAACTAGTCTAGTTGCCTACTAGGTTTGTAGGTCCTACCCTTGTAGTCTTACTCTGAAATTCACCTGAGTGATCCAAAACCTTATATTAATTCTCAAAAAAGCTTATAAATCCTATTATTCCTATTTTTATTCATCTCACTAGTCTACTAATCTCATATCTTCTCATAGGGTCTCTTCATGCAATGACCAGTGTCATGACTAGGCTTCTCAAGCTCTTAAAACTTGACAATTGACCTTGAAACACTTATGGTGCTTCTACACCTTGCTCACATGCCTTTAATTACCCTTATATGATATCATACCTCTATATATACCTTTATATTTGCATCATGCACATGCTCATGATATGTCTACGTTTATTATGACTGGGCTTCTCAAAACACCTTATATGCAAGGACTAGTACTTCAAAACATGCTTACCTTGACCTAAAACTTGACATAAATCTCAAAAGAATCATCAAATTGACCTCAAATTATCTCTCAATAAAGATACATTAGGTTTCTTGGCTTCTTTTTTTTATTAGGCACACAAGCTTATATCACACACATCATACATATTGACATCAATGACATCAAATGATATCAACCTTGACATCAATGACAACACTTATCAACACTTCTAATCATCTAAGAAAATTATTTCATCCTTTGAGATAAAATTCATGGTCCTTTTCCAAATTCAAGGTTGGGCATAAATTAAGGTTGATCTTATTGGATCAAAATTACTTGCAGGGATCATTGTTGATTCTGATCATTTTTGTCAAAATTTTATTCTAATTTATTTCAACCATGGAATAAACTAAGCACTAAGTTGTTACATGGATTTTTTTTATGATGGAGGTTATTTGTGAGGTTAAACTATTTTTATTGTATTGCATTTTTGTGTATTTTATTGGATTTAGTGGTTGGGAGGATAAAATGGTAATTAGTGAAAACTAATTACTTAGGGTAAATCATAATTAATGGAAACTAATTACGTTGGGTAAAATTAAGATGGGATGAGTAAACAAGAAGGGGCCTAAGACATATATTAACACAAATATATATTATTCAAAATATAAGTTCTTACATTTTCCCTTTTTTGTTGAGTGGTATGTAATAATCTATTGTGAGACAAAAACTAAGATAGTTCCAATGCCCCAGGTTTATGTGAGGTGATATCCCCCCTCAAATTAGGAGTCAATGTAAGATGATGAATAAGTGAGGGATTTTAAATGATGTAGTAATGGATAAGATAGATAAAACATGAGATTTATGGCTACAAGCATAACAATGGAGTATAATTTACACTACAAGATGTGGGATATTACGATCAAAAATTCCCTAAGACAAATAAGGAATGGATTACCATAACTATGAATAAGGGTCTCAAATGAATGTAATCAAAATAACAAAGGATAGAAATGGTTGACCAAAGAATCCATTATTCTTAGAACATGTGCACTACCTAGAAATATTTTTTCTTTGAATGAGGTACAATCTCAGGATCCACAAGGGATATGTTCCTAAGGAAGTGTAAGCCTTCTAAGGGTTGTGGGACCAACAAGGGGTCTATGCCCATTAGCTAGTGATGAAATATATCAAATAGCAAGATAGTGGTAGGAAGGTAACTTATGTGGTCTTGGGTCAAGACTAAAAGTATGTGAAAGATAACAAGTAGTGCAAAAAAAATTCCAAATGCAAAAAACTGACACAAATATGTACAAATCGATGTCGATTACAAATAATCAATGTTGATCTATAGATAATCATCAATGATCACAAAAGAGGTTATATATAGTAAGTCCAATTTGTAAGACAGTCATTTTCCATTGATGGAGTTTGTGTGTGATCAAAAGTTGACATTCATTTACACATATTTACTATTTATGAATAATAGAGGCTAGTGGGAATGGGCAAAGTCCACACGATGAGGTAAGTTTTGAATTTTTTGCATGTTTTATGCTTGATTTGAGATGTTAATTATATATTTATTGATATGGATAAAAATTGTTCATTATCTAATCAACTTCGATCCTTTAGGATCACATCAATTTATTTGAATAGATAGTGATCCTCTTATATCTTTATCAATTTATTTGTAATCATTGCTAATTTAATTAGGGATGAGGGTAAATAAATTAGAATCATCATTGATTATATAAAAAAGGATAGAAATTTTTAGAATTTAAGTAAGATAGGAGTTTATAAAATTAAATTGTGATTTGAGACCTATGATTTTAGGCACAAACCTTACTAATAATGTGAGACTAGGTATTACCCTTATTAGAGAAATTATGTGAATAGATCAGTGATGCAGATTTAGAGCATATGAATGTTATTGGGTTCAGAGGGTTATGCTACTATCACTATATTCATAAGGATGTGAGGCTATTGGTGGCATTGTTATAATGATGGGATGTGTCGATAGAGATCTTCTAGTTATCGATGAGGGAGACCATTATGACTATAATTGATATATAACAAATATTATAACTACTAATGCAAGGAGGAGCTATTGTAACTAGATTAGAGGGGACATAAAAAAACATTGGCATGATTTTATGGAGAGGATGTTATGGATATTAAATTTATATTTTGAGGACTTTTTTTTTAGTCATTATATGAGAAGGATACATAGTGGAGGCTAGTGATGACCTTGATGATGCTCACCATCTCTTGTTACACATTACCAGATTCAAGTAGAGGAAAATTTCCCTAGGGATTAATAGGTATTATTATTGACATGCTATAGAATTTTACTATGTTCATATGGGTTTTGATCCTTTTGGTATAGGTATACAGGTAGTTATGGGAGTGGAGGAATCATTAAATATTTGGGCTAGATGTGACTTTTATATTGCAGTGTTGGGCCTACAATAATATCAAATTAGTTTGCCCATATGGCACTCCATGGGTATGATGGCATCAGGTATCTTATATTGATGTATTCCTTTGATGGAAGGAGGATATTGTGAGGTCATTTACTGATGGGGTGTTACAATACTTGGCCTATCATTAGTGAGTTATAGGGGAGCTATAGGATGAGAATGTTATATGCATGCCATATGTGAGTTTTTCAACATGTCTTGGGGTGGAGAGAGAGTTTATTGGTGGATAGAAAGATAGATGGTTTTAGGGGAAGAGCATAGAGTACTTATATTTTTTCTAGTTTAAAAGAGTTAAAATGTAGTTTGGCCTAATAAAGGATATTCTAGATGCACCACATCTATACAGGTAGGATGATACTAAGACCAGGCTGCTAAAGGCTCACTTTGTTGATCCACAGGTGGGGCCTGAGCAAGATCAACTGATATAGATATGGATGATGGCATTTCTCCAACATAATCTTTATGGTGGGGAACCAACTATGGGTAAAAAAAGAGAGGGTGGTGTGTCCTCACTAGGAGGGAATACACAAGGAGATGGAAGAAGTAGAGGATGAGATGCCTACCAAAATATAAGCCATTATTGTATAGATGGATATACTTAGATCATAGTTTATTTAATTAAAAGTAGAAGTGAGTACCTTATAAGGGTATTAATTACTTTACAATCTAACCATGATACCCTATAGTATTGGTTTGATGTATTATAGGTATTCCATGATCAGGCTATTTCATATCAAGATAGGTATCTGGCTGAGAGTGAAAAACTATGTATAGGTGATATAAGGTTTATAGGTAAACTAGGGATAGGAGGGGTAGAGCTTAATATAGGGTAGGTAGGGATGGTGAGCCTTGATAGATACCAAGACCTTGTGGTAGAGTTTTGAAATTAAGAATAATTTGTAGTAAAGCATTTTCCTAAGGTATGTTGATATGCCACCTATGTAGCCATATAGCGAAGGTAGTCATGATAGAATCAAACTACTTTACCTAGTATGGGGAGTGTGAAACAAGGTGGAGATAAAGATGGCATAGTTAGAGGAGGATATAGGGGAGTGGATGGAGGATGTGGTGGAGGTAGTGGGAACATTCATTTGAGTTGCATCCATTTTACCTAGTAATTCTATTTTGTTTATTACACTGGATAGAGAGCCACTTTGGATTTTTTTTATTATGATACTCAAATGATATACATTTAATATATATATTCATAATTTTTTGATTATGAGTTAACTTTGTTATGTGATGCATTATATGATTGTGGATTTAGATTGTTAGATTATGTGATGATGTCATGTGGTTTATATATATATATATATATATATATATATATATATATATATATATATATATATATATATATATTCACAATTTTTTGAGTATGAGTTAACTTTGTTATGTGATGCATTATATGATTGTGGATTTAGATTGTTAGATTATGTGATGATGCCATGTGGTTTATGGATTTAGATTATGTGATGTATTTTTAATTTTTGACATGGTTATGGATTTATTATGTAATTTATATAATTATTTAAAATAATGTTTATTACACTTTGCTTTATGTTTTTTTGTATGTTAATAATGTGATAATTATAATGATTAATGATTAAATGGATTGAATTTTATGGGATTTATGGATAGATAGTGATATTAATTGATGGGTAATTAATTAAATTTTTTTGATTTATTATCTATTATGTTAAATAATAAAGGATGTTTCATGACCCATCATTGGTTTGGATCCTAACTAGAGATAGACATTTTGTTGCATCTATATGTGCATCCTTTATACATTATTAATAAATACTTTTAATAGCCTTATGTCAACAAAATTCATGACCCCTTAGTTTATGAAGGAAATTGATATGAATTTTTTTTTCATGTGATGCAGGTTGAAGCTTTTTTTTTATTAACATATTTCTTGCCTTGTGTTTTAGATCTTTAAAGTTAACCTTAGGACCTCTTTATGCTAATCCATGTAGATTGATCAATTCAGGAAGTCTATGACTTTGATAAATCTGATCAATGTGAGAATCTTCCTTGGGATAATTTTGAGTTGACTTATAGGTATTTTTAGAAAATTAATCAATGTGGGGAGTTTTTAAATGTATTTTTTTTACTTAGATAACCATAATTCAAGGGAGTGGTTTGTAATTTAGGATATATTATTAATTAACTATCCTTAAATTGAGAAATTTGTGATTTTTGCCTTTTTATGATTGGTTATCCTTCAAGGGAGCAGTCTACAATTTTTCCCTTTGCTTAATTTTTATCCCATATTACTTTTTTTTATCATGGATTGCATTAAGGCAACCTAGGCTGATTTTTATAAACAAATCTATTACATAAGATGATATTTTTATCTCCAAAATAAAATTTTAAGGTGACAGATTTAGGGAAATAATGATTTGGGGCTCTGTCTTGTTATAGGTGAAGCTTGTCCATTAGAATATATTATGAATAGAGTCATGGTGTTCACATTTAAGGTTAGGCTACATATGCTATCAGATAACCACATGATTCTTTATCATTATTGGGTATTTTTAAAGATATGGGTGATATTTTAATTTGTTTTTAAACCAAAATAGGATAACCTATGTTGAATTTAGTTTATCAAATACTATTAATAGTAGAAAGGATGCAGATGCAAAGCATTAAGAGGCTCACATTGTGGTTTCCCTTCAAGAGAAGCTAAATGATATAGATCAGATCCATATTTATGAGGAATAATGTATGGTCTAAGAAAATTTGGAGAAAATGTTCCTCATTTACTTCTTTCCATATTCATGGCATGTTAATTTTATTTAAAGACAAGGTCATCGATATCAAATTATCATTCTTTTAAATGTTGATTATATGTGTATTTTATTCTTTCTTGATATACATAGAGATCATCGAGGGTGATTGATTGATGCTCATCTAATAACTAAAGTTATGTTGATCACTCTTTATGATAATCCTCCTCAAAAATGATGTCTTTAACATGAATCTAAAGAGAATTAATTTTGACTTCTAGAGGGAGGACAACTTTTGTGCCATAGACCAAAGAGAAAAGGGTATCACCCATAGGGGTTTGAATGTTATTTCAATAAGCCCATATTATGATCCACACTTATAATAATTTAAAATGTTTAGAATATAATGTAAATCAATAAAACACAATAGATATTGGTGGGATAAGATGCCCAAATACTCAATATATGGCATAAATACAATAATCACCCTTAAGGTAGAGAAACACCATACAGTACTCCTTTAAGAAGGAATAACTCCACAATGTCTCTTCAAGGGGAAAACCTCCAATATCCTTCTACTAGATAGAAAAATCCATTCTTACTTCATTCTTTTATAATGATAATCATCTCCTTTATATATACTTCTATCTAACTAACAATGTATGGGTAACCTCCTAATCCTAATGTAGGCCGACCATTATCCAATGCAATAATTCCACCAGTTACTCATTATCCTAATACATTGGACCCATATAAATAACTAAGGGAATATGTGCCACATGTTGACATCTCCATCAACCCATATACATTAATATATCATATCCCTAGGTACATAGTAGCCCATAAGGAAAATGAAATATGACTATATTAGTTCTTGTTAGGATTATGGAGCTAAAAGCTTCACTAATGCAGACATGGAGGAGGTTGCAGGAGAGCTGCTGAGTGTCAGAGACACTGGCGTCGGTCAGGCCAACCGACGTCGGCAGGATAGGGCAGGAAGGCAACCGACGTCGGTCAGAGATCGGCCGGCGTTGGCGACCCCCAGGCGGACAAGGACCAGCATCGATCACCTGTGTGGTTTAGACTGAGTTAATTACGGGTAGTTAGCTAACGAACCAAGTGTTTGCATGATCAGGGCTAATTATAGACTGAGAGCTGCGGATCTAATTATTGTAATTAGATGTCTAATTATTATTTGGATGAGATCTATATAATAGACTCATGGTTGTATTGGAAAATTGTGCTAGGGAGTAAGAGAGCATAATTATAAGCTCCTTCTGTGTGTGAGGTAGAGCAATGGTGCGTTCCTCCTAGTGCCTCAGTACCAGGTGTGTTGGTGCTGGATTGGAGAGCTAGCTGGGTTCTTCAAGAGTGTAGGATCTTGGTCACAGTTGCATGGCCTATATAGGAGATCTACATGGTAAGTATGATCGTTGATCTACAGGTGTATGTGTGTGCAAGGTCGAGGTTCACAGGTGAGCAGAACCGTTGTTTGATTTGCAGGTGTGCAAGGTCATATAGACAGCAACACAACAGGGAGCAGTATCAGGCAGGATCTACTTGGAGTACAGGTGTGTACTCGAATAGAGCGACAGGAAGGCAAGGGATTTCCTTCAATAAGTATGGTCTGTTGAATTGCAAGTTGTTGCAGATTCATGGGAGATCTACTTGAAGTACCTTGAGTACTTGTGGAGCACGTGGAGAGCTTGTGGAGTGCGTGGAGCACTTGTGTTGTGCGTGGAGCACAGGAGGTGAACACCAACTCTGTATTTGAGTTGGGTGTTGGGACCTGTGAGAGGGAGAGCTTTGGGGAGAAGAATTACTGTTCACTTGAGGTGTGGGAAACCTCTATAAGGTGGTGGAGAAGAAGTGGCATCTTCTTTATTGTATTCTTTTCTGTATAAAGTGTTAATACAAGTTGTGTATTGTCTCTCATATGTTGTGTTATTCTGAATTCTAGTTACTGGTTGATTCTGGTTATTTCTGCATATTAAGTTGCTTGAAGTTTGGTAATCAATTGTATGCTTTCGGTGTTCCACAATCCCTGACAAGTGGTATCAGAGCCTTGGTTGTAGGTTCTTGAGCTTGATACCAACAGGTGGTATCAGAGCTAAGGTTGCAGGAAGCAGGTTATGTTTTGGTTACAGGGCACTCTCAGGGGTTTCTGATTGAGTGGGAGTAGAGCAACGGCAGATCAAAGTAAGCTAAGAATGGAGGAGTTGAAAAGCATAGACGGTTACTCACGGTCCTATGGAAAGAAAGAGCAGGTAAAAGAACATTGTTGGTTGGTAGCAGATCAGCATGAAGAAACTAAAGATACAGATGTAGCAGGTGTTGTTGCACAGGATGTGTTTGCAGGTTTCTTGGATAAAGTTGAATCTTGGATAAAAGATTCGGTTGCCTCTTTTCATGCAGCCCCAGGTAGAGGAGCTGGTAAGCCTTGCCAAAGAATTGGCAAAGGAGAAGTGAAGCTGAAATTGTAGGCAGCCAACACACAGGTGTTCATGAAGGTCATGCAGGTCCCAGGTTGGAGATATGGCTAATTTCTTCAGAAAGATTGGGTGATGAGAGATGCACAAGAACTCTCACAGCGGTAGCACTTGAATTAGCTGGTGGTAAGAAAATAGGTATACTTTATCTACTTGTTTATATTACTAATTCTTCTTCTATTGTGGAGACGTGGCTTCGTAGGCTTGGTCACATGAGCAGGAAGGAGATGCATGTTCTTAAGCGGAAGACAGATATATTTGACAAGCTTAAGAACTGGAAAGCTTTGGTTTTCTTGGAGGAGATGGCGGATAGAGTTCAGTGGATGAGGCTAGATACATCTGAGCAAAGCAGTTTGGACATGTGTTTTGATCCAAAGGAGCTCATGGGTAAAAAGTCATCACTCACAAGCGAACACAGGTACCGGCGTCGGTCAGGAGGAACCAGCGTCGAACAGACAGGTGCCGATGTCGGTCATGTGTAGACCGAAGCTGGCAGTGTCGGGTAGTATAAGACCAACGTCGGTCATGGGACTGACGTTGGCAGTAAGACCGATGTCGGTCAGGAGGACCGACGTCAGTAGTAGGGACACCAGCGCTGGCAGGTTGGTAGTCAGGTATAGACGCATGGAACCGACGTCGATCGGATGCAGACTGTGGAGTGACCGAGGTCGGTCACTATAACAAATTTTGGGTGGACAGCATTCTATCAAGGAGTCTCAAACACCCATATGGAGGACTGAAGGCGTAAGTAGGCCCTCAAATTCCTGTTCCTCTTCTACATACTTGTTGCTGATTGTAGAGCAGGAAGGATCCAGGAAATAGGTGGGAGCTAGGCAGGATTATGATGTAGAACCAAACGGGAGTTTTGGTAGGTTTACCAGCTGGATGAAAGCACAGAGACGAATGGATTCCTTAGTAGAAGAATAGAGAGAACGGATACGTGAGATGGAAGACCAGGGCATATGGTCTTGAGGAGCTGCAGGACAGTGGTACAGGTTTTGACAGGTGGAGGATGAAGCATGGCTTCAGTCAGTGTCAGGTAACTATTGTGGTTTGTCTTACTAGGTGGATGATGAGTCATGACATCATTCTATTGCTGTATGTGGATAGTATGCTAGCTAGCAGGGGTGTACATACAGGGTTTTGCTAAGCTAAGGGTAAGATTAGTTCAGTGTCATGTCATGAGGAGTTTGGAGCAGCGGAATTCTTTGACATGGGAGGCATGGAGATCACAGGTTGATTTTGTCTCGAGTGGGAGCTGATGTGAATCAGGTGTTGGTGAGGTTTGGGATGCAGAGCTGGAGCACACTAAGGGTTGGACAGGTACAGTGTCTGAAATCACATGAGGTTTGGTATAGACCTGAGTATTCCCATGCAGTGGGAGCTGTCAGAGTTAGGAGCCAATTCGGGGAAGTGGGTTCTCAAGTTTTTGAGATGGACCGGCAGCAGGTGTTGCTATGCAGGGTCAGGACTTCACTACAGGTGTTGTAGGTTCAGATGTGGCAGGGTACTTGGATGACAGGTGGTACACCATGGGATGTGTGGTGGGTTGTCTTCAGGTGGGAGCTTGAAGAGGGATACAAACCAAGAAATAGATTAGACAGAGTATAGGTACAGGTATAGTGCAGCTGTTTATCTCCAAGTGGGAGATTGTTAGGATTGTGGAGCTAAAAGCTTCACTGATGTAGACACGGAGGAGGTTGCAGGAGAGTTGTTGAGTGTCAGAGACACCGGTGTCAGTCAGGCCAACCGACATCGGCAGGATAGGGCAGGAAGGCAATTGACGTTGGTCAGAGATCGGCCGGCGTCGGCGACCCCCAGGCGGACAGGGACCGGTGTCGGTCGCCTGTGTGGTTTGGACTGAGTTAATTATAGGCAGTTAGCTAATGAACCAAGTGTTTGCATGATCAAGGCTAATTATAGACTGAGAGCTGCGGATCTAATTAATGTAATTAGATGTCTAATTATTGTTTGGATGAGATCTATATAATAGACTCATGGTTGTATTGGAAAAGTGTGCTAGGGAGTAAGAGAGCATAATTATAAGCTCCTTCTGTGTGTGAGGTAGAGCAATGGTGTGTTCCTCCTAGTGCCTCAGTACCAGGTGTGTTGGTGCTGGATTGGAGAGCCAGTTGGGTTCTTCAGGAGTGTAGGATCTTGGTCACAGTTGCATGGCCTATATAGGAGATCTACATGGTAAGTAAGATCGTTGATCTGCAGGTGTATGTGTGTGCAAGGTTGAGGTTCACAGGTGAGCAGAACCGTTGTTTGATTTGTAGGTGTGCAAGGTCATATAGACAGCAACACAATAGGGAGCAGTATCAGGCAGGATCTACTTGGAGTACAGGTGTGTACTCGGATAGAGCGACAAGAAGGCAAGGGAGTTCCTTCCATAAGTATGGTCTATTGAATTGCAGGTTGTTGCAGATTCATGGGAGATCTACTTGAAGTACCTTGAGTACTTGTGGAGCACGTGGAGTGCTTGTGGAGTGCGTGGAGCACTTGTGTTGTGCATGGAGCACGGGAGGTGAACACCAACTCTGTATTTGAGTTGGGTGTTGGGACCTATGAGAGGGAGAGCTTTGGGGAGAAGAATTACTGTTCACTTGATGTGTGGGAAACCTCTGTAAGGTGGTGGAGAAGAAGTGGCATCTTCTTTATTATATTCTTTTCTGTATAAAGTGTTAATACAAGTTGTGTATTGTCTCTCATATGCTGTGTTATTCTAAATTCTAGTTACTGGTTGATTCTAGTTATTTTCGCATATTAAGTTGCTTGAAGTTTGGTAATCAATTGTATGCTTCCGGTGTTCCGCAATCCCTGACAGTTCTTCCTAGCCTCATTGACTACTTTGGTTAGAATTTTGATAAGGGTATTATTAAATGCTTTGGCCTATCCATATTATCTTAGGGATAATGTGTCTCCAAGAATCTAAATAGAACCACTAGTGTTTGGTATGGGACTAAATATGGTGTTAAAGTAAAACACTAAGAGGTAATGAAGGATTAGGGCTCTTATGGGTTATAAGAGATCTATAGTGGCTATATGGTTTGTCAACTTACACCAAGATATAGATAGAAATGTAAACTAGGTTGTCGATAAAAAGATCAAGTACAAAAAGGAGGCAAGTATCTCTAATGGATCCAACCATAGTAAAGCAAGTAGCTACGACTAGACTATTGATTGCACACAAATTGTGGAAACACTAATACCAAGTAAAGAAAGCTAACAAATAAAATGTAAATCTAAGAGCTAAGGTACTTTTAATCCAAATAAAAGACATTTTAAGAAATAAAGATGTTTTCAAGCAAGGGTTAAAGAGCATGCCTAGTTTAGGTTTGAGTTATCTTTCACTTTCAACACTATTGTTTTCTAACAATGTAATGTTCTATTTTATCAAGATCGAGAGAGAGAGAGAGAGAGAGAGAGAGAGAGAGAGAGAGAGAGAGAGAGAGAGAGAGAGAGAGAGAGAGAGAGAGAGAGAGAGAGAGAGAGAGAGAGAGAGAGAGAGATTGTTTGAGAAAATTGTATAGATCATTTTGAGCATGTAGAGTCCTACTATGTAATAAAAAACATTTCCAATGTAAGTATAATATATGATGGAAAATATTTAAATAAATGAATATATATTTCAACCACATATAATGCATAAAATTAAAAAACTATTCCAAATAATACACAAAATAACTAAATCACTAAAAAAATCAAACTCTAACATGTATACTATAGAAAATAAACCAAAGAGTTTCACTTTGAAAATCAAAGTGCCCTCATATCAAGCTCAAAAGAGATGTGAAAATTTTATACCAACCATTTATCCAAGCTAGGAGGTAAGAGAGGAAGAAGATAAAGCTATGTGTAAATTGAGTCTAGACCAAGAGCCAAGAGTTGTGGAAGAGGTGAAGGAGAAGCTACCAATCTGTGGAAGATCAAATGCAAGGAGTGTAAGAGATAGGTGAAATAGAGTCTTAATGTATCAAGGATAAAAATATAAGATTAAGGAACATTATAGGTAGGAATGTGAATCACCAAGAATAACTATAAAGAAGAAGGGCATCCCCTTTCATAATGAAATCTATTGTGCCAAGCAAGAAATGAGAGAGATTCAAGGAGGCAGCCAAGCTTTGAGTGTGATGATCAAGTGGGAAGATCATAGAAATAATGTAGGAAAGAGTGAATGTAGAGGCTGAATTAACTAGGAAAAAGACATATATCTCAACCCTAATCTACCAAATAATCAAAAACTAATTGTTTCTAGCCATTTGGGCCCAAACAGGGCACTTTTCACATGTTCTTCCTAAGCCACGGCTTTTATGAAGTAAAAATGTGGCCTCCACCATGGTTTTCCTCCCTAAGCCATGGCCTAGGCCTAGAGGCCACCTAGGGTGGTCAACAAGCCTCCAAAAGGGCCTGGGGGTTCCCTAGAGAGCCTATCTAGCGTGAGAAAGTACTAAGATAGATTGAGGATGTATGGGGGATGAAAATATTATGTAGGAAAGGTGTAAGTGATTGGGAAATGTATTCAAGTAGGATAACTAGGGTTGGTAGTCTACACATGAGTTGATGTGTAATGATAAGAAGGATCAGGGTCATGGGAAGTATGATTATATATGCCCCCAAGATACACGAAGTTAGTGTTCAAATGAACAAGGAGTGTTATAAAGTACTAGGAAGCCACACCAAATCAAAGGAAAAAAGAACTAAAAATATAAAAGGAAATATTACCTATAGTTACCAGATAAGGATGATGGTGGAAGAAGTTGATGGCATAATCCATGGGTGAGATTTCAAATGATACATAATCCAAAATTCAATTTTAATTGTAGCTCTAGTTATGGCAAAGAAGGGACACAATTGATATTAAATCAAATCATACTATCCATAATGACATTCACTAAGGTGTTAGACCTAATGTTCTCCCTTGAGGGATATGGGTGAAATTGATGTCCTCAAAGAAGGACATAAAATCACACACCACCTCAAAGTGGGGGAGAAACTCAAAGCTAAGGATGGCCTAGACACCAGTGAGTTGAGACACAACTAAGAGTAAGTTACATAATAACTACACATAACATGAACCTAACTCATGGGTATTGGTCAAGGTGCCAATAATTATGTGATACTCAATGGAAATATTTAAGTTCATTGGTAAGAAATAAACTAGTTGTAACAATCTCATGGCCTCATAGATCATCAGTAACCCAAGTTGAAGTTATCAATCTTAGGTTTCCCTGACTATCACCATCTATGTGAATCATCAGTGAGAGGTGCACCATCATGAGGATCAAGGATGCAAGACTAACAACTATCAAAAGGCAATCTCAAAGCAAGGTGGTATAAGTGAGTTGCATGAGGGAAACAAAAAATGAAACCAATCCACAATCAAAGTGGTTGACTAACATCATCCATAGTAAAAGGTAACAAGGGAAAGTGGGGAACTTTAGAGAAGATGAAGACCAGTTTGTAAGACCAGATTAAGTCTCAAACCATCATAGCCAAATAACAACCCTACTTATAACCATGATGAATAAGAGAGAGAGGAAGTTATAATGGATCAAATTTGGAAAATTAGATAAATGAATAATTAAAAGAAGTACAAAAAGTAACTACTATCCCTAGGTTCCCACAAAATGGGGCATGGGCCCGAGAGGTCAATAGGGATCCACAAGGGGTCCTCGGGACCAAACTAGGGCACGATCAGGCCTAAAGAAGCCTTGATTAAAAAATGGAAGCCACCAATACACTCATAACATGCCAAAACCCCTAATATGAAGGTTTCATGATTTGGATTGCTAAAATGGGTGAAACACCTAAAAAGGGCCCATAAAAAGCAAGAAAAAGGGCCAAAAAGAGGGAAAAAGAGTGAAAAGTAAATCATTTTCACTCTTGTTTTCACTCTTAGAGATATAAAGGAGATCCCACAAGTGACTAAAGCCCAAGAAGAGCAAATGAGGACATGAGAGCATGCCACAAACACACAAGATGGTCCAAGTAAGTCTTATGAGTAAACATTTTGTAATTTTTAGTCATTTTTGGGATTTGGGAGGCCCTAAATGCATTTTGACTCAATCTAAATGATTAGGCAAATAAATCAAGTGAAACAAGGAGTTAAAATGATGGGCTCAATGAGATGAAGAAAATGGGACAAGTAGGGGTTGAAATTAAGCCCTATTGAAGGAGAAATGGGGAGCCCTAGGGCTCTTCAAGGCACCACACCTAAAGATGTGACTTAGGGAACTACCAAGCCATGGGGCCACAACCTTAATCATTTTTAAGACATAGATTTACCCAAAAAGCAATGACATAGGGTAATGAGGCCCTATGGAGCTGACAAGAGCCTGAGAGGTCCTAAAAGGGGCCAAAATAGGTAGGAGGAAGGTGAAATAAGCTAGATAGATAAAAAAAGAATGTTTTTATTTGATCTTTCTCATTTTGTCACCAATATACTAACCTATTTTCCTATTGTTTACTTGTGTAGATAGTAGAGGAGTTAACATGCTAGAGGAGGGAGAGGATTCATAGGTGAGGGAACAACCAACATAGAGAGATAGACCATGTGAGGTGACTAACTAGGATAGAGTCCTGTCATGGTTAACTGAGGAGGTTGATGCTCTACTTGTGGAGGACTAGGATCAAATATAAAGTATATTACTTTAGAGACTAGTACACATGCCCTCATTACATTACTCTAAGGACCTAGTGAATGTGTTAGTGACCACATGGGTACTAGAGAGACATGTGTTCCAACTGAGGCCCAAGGTAGAGGCCATCCTCAACATTGAGGACATCTACCAACTCTATAGGGAAAAGCCTACAAATAGGGAGATAAAGATACCATAGGTATATGATATAGCTACAACTGAGTTATACTTGGTGGGACCCCACCCTTAGTAGAATAGATATAGAGTATAAAACACATGGCTATTATTGGGGGTACCCATACTCAGGATAGTAATAACAGGTACTATGGTTAGGAGGTTGTGCATTGACTACCACTCTCTTGGCAAGAGTTATCCAATATATAGAGAGAGGATAAAGATATACCTAGGGATAGTATATCATAGGTGTATTATACTAATAATTGGATCACATCTAGTATATAGGGGCAAGTACATTGACACAACGTAGCTTACTCATGTCTCAGGCTTATGAGAGGCTCCCACTAACATGTTTGAGGACACCATGGATCAGAAATGCATACCCTACACTAGAGGAGGGCACTACATGGGTTACATATTTTATAGATAGGGTTGGGATTATGTAGACCACCTTAGATTTAGATGTAGTAGGTAGCCATGTCTATGATACATAAATATCCATGGTGTGGACAAAGGATGAAAGGGTAGAGACCTATATGGGATAGGAGGATCTCTAAGGTCTATAGAGGTTGTACCACCATCCAAGGAGTTAGATTCTGGTAGCATAGGAGATATAGGCATAACCTAGGCCATCTGAGGTTGAGTATGGAACATAATCAAGATAGAGTGAGGGGGAGGTAGAGAAATGAAAACATGGTGAGAACCATTGCCACCAAGAGGAGCATGAATTGTAAGAGGATAATAGAGGCCATCAGCACTACCAAGTAAAATAAGCGTATTTTTTAGATAATACTTTATCTTTATACTCATCCTTAGCAAGAGCAAATATGTGACTAACATATGTGTTTTGTGTGTGTGTAGGAAACCATCCTAGTTGGATTAGACCATAGATAGATCTACTACTAAGGGAGATATTCCTTGATGTGGTGGTGATAACACTAAAAGAGCAAGTGTCACATCTACCAATGGGGGTAGAGCCACATATTCAATTATGGTGAGTGGGTACACAATCCTCACTCAATTTGGTGAGGGTATGATGCTAGATACCATAGCTAGATGTAGAGTCATCACAAAATGAGGTAGATGTAACATGACTAGAGATAGTTATATCATAGTATGAGATGATTGTAGTATGACATGAGGAATGAATAGCTAGAGCAGAGTCTAAGATATATCAACTATGGGCTAAGCTAACTCAAACACAAACTAGAGGAGTGGATGCACCTAGAGATGGGGCAGATGGTGGCTCAACTAGCTACTAGGTAGAGATTGAGGTCTATAATAGAGGCATAACTACCATAGATGTATCCTAATCATAGGCTGACAAGAATAGTATCATATGTATAGCCACACACATGGTAGTTTTTGGGACTGTAAGCCCAAGCTCAAAGGAAGCCATGTCATGTACCTAGATAAAAAACATGTATTTTTTGTGATATATATACATCTATTTCTCATTATTATCACATGTGTATATGATTTTTTGTGTGATGTATATGCTTCATCTAATATATACTACTAGAAACACATGATTAGATAGTAAGAACTATTAATAAAGAACCCATGTTCACATAAATATACAAGTGACATAAAGGTTAGTGGTGCTAAAAGAGAGGAAAGGTTTTCCTTACCACCATAGGAAACTTTATTAGATGGCCATGAGGGCCCTAAAAATGAAATTTATTGAGGCAAAACCCATTGATCAGGTGTTGTAGGGGCTCACCTTTGAGGGTTGAGAGATGATAAGCCCCATTCTCTAGAGAAGTAGTGATAATAGAAGGGCCAAACAACTTGTGTGAAATTTTTCCCTTCTTAAAGTGTTCCTTATCAATTATGAGGATTGTATCACCTACCTTGAATTGATGAGGGTTCACCAACTTCTTGAATTGGTGGCATTGATGGCACTAGTAAGCATAGTTGTGTTCAAGAGCAGTCAGGTGTCACTCATATATTTTCTCAATCTTAATGAAGAGAGAGGTGTATTCTTCCTCATCAAAAAGAGATCCCAATGTCTTAACCCTAAATTAAGGTATTAAGACCTCTAAGGGAAGAATATCTTTAGACCCATACATGAGAGAGTATGGGGTTTCCCCCATGGCCATATAGAAGCTAGTTTGATAGGCCCAAAGGGCAGGATAGAGCATGAGATGCTAGTACCTCTTGTACTGGGATATGGTACAAAAAATAGTCTTATTCAAAGTTTTATTTGAATATTTTACTTTCTCATTTCCTTGGGGGTAATGGATAGAGGATAAGTGGAACTTAAACCCAAAGTGTTCAGTGAGCTCACACATCTTGGAACTTTATAATCCTTGTCCATTATTAACCATAATCATAGCAGGGATCCCTAACATATAAATAAGTTAGTTTAGGATAAACTTGCCAAAGGTATTCCTACACATGACACTAAGAGTCATGGTCTCAACCCAATTTATAAAATAGTCAATGGGTGTAATGAACCAATGATGGCCATCAGAAGAGGTAGGTTTGAACTCACCAATGAAGTCAAGAACCCAAATCAAGAAGGGCCAATGGGAAAAAATGGAGTGTAGGAGGCATATAGCGGTTTGACGATATCCCTAATGAATTTTCACATCTTGTAACTATTGTTGTATCAGAATATATCCTTAACAAGAGTGGGCTAGTAATAGCCCATCCTAATAATACACTAAGCAATGGCTTGCCCTCCTAGGTGGCTACCACAAACTCTCCTATAAGGCTCTTATAGTGTGATAGGAGTATCCTTGGGTACAAGGCATTGTATAAACACACAATTGAGACACCACTTGAACAAGATGCTACCAATTATGACATAGTGAATAATGAGTTTATGGATCTGATAGTATTCCTATGAAGGAGAATTGATTAGATAAGATTGGGTCTCAAGGTAGTAGATGATGTCTTGATACCAATCACACTCAAAAACCTCAACATAGTTAATTAAGTAGATCATCTTATTAATAAATGCATCATCAACCAATTATAAACAAGGATTGGGTGGTGGTCACTCATCAAGTTGCTTAGCTACAACCAACCCTTGGTGGACTTCAGGTTACCAATGTGGAGGTTGAACTCCTAAAGAAACATGATCCAACTCATAGTCTAGATAGCAAGATGTGTTTTGCTAAGCAGATAGTGAAGTGGATCAAATTGGATAATCACATTGGTGGTCTATCCCAACATGTAATTATTATTACTTGGATTTGTACCCTTTGAGGAGATGTCTTATATCTCCTCATCCAAGTGGCATAATTGAAACACCTATAGACAGTGGGTGAGTCTAAGAATGAGGTGAATCTATAGATAGGGATACCTTCCTTGATGATCCACTTTTCATCACTACGACACCTAAAATTTGTGAGGGAAAAGGGAGATATAAAATTGAAATCAAACTATCCTAAGGGAGGTGATACACCAATTTTATTGATGACTACCAACTAGTTGCATGTTACACATGAAACCAAGAGACTAACAGAACATAAACTTTTCTAATCTGAATCTTCTCACATTAGTATTTCATTGTTAAGGCTGTGACAATTTTTTAAGCTAGGAGGAATAGATAAGAGGCCTAAAATGGCATTATTTTAGTAGGCTAACTCACTAAGCCTTGACACCTCATAAGACACTTCACATGACCTACAAGAAGAATTTTTCAAACTAAAAATAAGTGAGAGAATGAGACAACCATTCTAAGGAAACAAGAGTCATCACTTATGAAAAATCAAAACATTCCAAATGAACACACTAAGAATAGTCATAGAATAGGTAAAATGAGTAGTCTTTATTGATCAAATGGTATGAAAATGAGTAGGGATTCACCATACCTAGGTGGAGAATAATTTATAAAGGCTAAAATGGCTAGTTCTTATAGAACTTGAGAGAGAGAGGAGACGAGAGAAATCCAAAGGTCACAAAGACATTTCTCAAGCTAAGAAAAGGAGTTACATATGCATGAGAATAATATGTGAAATGAACCATGCAAGGTCAAGAAGCACAAATGTCACCCCAAGTCATGAAACTCTTGAAATGTGGCATAGAAGTTCTCATTCTAGTTTTAAAAACTATCATCATGATTTATCCCTATTTAAACATCCTAAAACTATCTATGGATAGGTCTAATTATTTTAATAAAGTGGAAGGCTTTTATACATGGCTCTTCATGTACTTTTTGTAATCTTAATCATCTAGAAACTTTTGTTAGTGAGCCATCACTAGCTATAATTAAAGAAACTCCTCTTTTTCACACCTTGCACACTTGGATTCCATAAATGCATTAGTTTTCCATGAAAACTCATACAAGGTATTGGATGACATGTTTCAAGACCCTCCATGTCCTTAGAGGAATTAGGCACACCTTAAAAAGGCTCTCACTTGGATTTTTCACACTTCTTACCACTATGTTCACTATGCCAATTTTGATTGGCTAAGAGGAAGCTATTTTTAAAAAAAACTTATGATTTTTTACAAGGCATGAAATTGGCATAGGGATTTTTATTAAGTCTTAATCTTCCTTCCAAATTTGATTTCATCTCTTGAAACCTCTTATAACCTACCAATAAAAAATGGTCACAAAAAACCCTATTTTTTACTCCATCTATATAATTCCATAAAACTCATCCAATGGAAAGTATCTTAAGAAAGTATTATACAACCTTCAATCATCATCTTGGGAAAAATATACCATTAGAGTAGCTTTCCATCTTCATTTCCTCAAACTGGTCACTAGTAAGGGTTTAGCAAGGGTTTAAGCTTGTTTTACCCTCTTAGCCATTGTTCATAAAGATATCATGTCCAAAATTTAATATAATACCATAAAATCTCCAAATTTCTTGGAAATCCATGCAAAGATTCAAAGGAGATGTGAGCACTCAAAATTTCTCACTTGAGCCCTTTCTTCCATTTACACAGGCCTAATATTGATCTTGAGCCCAAAAATGGAGTTTTTATGGATTTAATTGTATCCCAATCTATCATAAACATATAAAATCATCCAATAAACATTTTTAATAGGGTAAAAATCTCACCTCATTCCAAAATTTGATTTGACCTTTCATTTTCACCTTAGACCTAAAACCTACCCTTCAAAATCTTTAAAAACCAAGACAGACCTATGTAGAGAAAAATGTGTGCAAACCTCTCCTAAGTGGACTGTATGATGCATTGTTATAAAAATTTCCCCAATATATCTCCACTATGAGGGTTTTATTAATATATTAGTATTATTAATTTGTTCTAACCTTTAATCATCCATCCAAACCTCCACATATTCCACTCTATACACTTAAACTCATAAGACTATATATAATTCCCTAACTGTGTCTCTATTTTGGAATGACACATGTAAAGAATCCTATATGCTCAAGATTGAGAACAATTATTTTGGGTACCATTAGAGTTACTATGGTAATTTTAATTTTTTTATTTTCATATATGCTTCATATTCAAATTGTATCAATGCTGAAAATAATCTTCCTGCTCATTGCCTGAGACAATCAATAGTAGTTGACTTCTTTTGGACAAAAGGCCTACTAGTACACATTTCCTTTTGAATTGTGATATATTTCCTTAGAAAATAATTTTATAGTAAATTTCCAACAATAGGGTTATTATCTTCATGTCTAAACCCTTTTCATGAATGATGTAGGAAACTGTACCTAGCTGTAGGTGAATGTTTTCAAGAGGTAAGTCCTTGTAGGTGGTTTGGGATGGACTAGACATTGAAATCAGTGAAAGGACCTATTTAAACCTTAAAATATATTTTATTAATTATTTTTACCTATTTATTCAATTTTTAAAATCCCAATCACTCAAAATTACCACCCTTTTATTCACTACCTAAGACAGTCATCTACCGTGGTTATAGGTGCATATTTTCAAATGAAGGGGTATCTGTACGTGTATATAGGACTTAAAACACAATTTGTTATCCTCTAACTAATACCTACTTCATGAATTATACCTTATATCATATAAAAACATTCAATCATGAAACATGGTTTGTATTTTCAACCTAAGGGGGAGAGGTCTATTTGGGCTCAGACTTATAGGTGATCACTACCTTAATTTAGTGCATGAAAACACAACATTGGGCCTCCAAAAAACCAATTTCAACTGGTCACCTACCCTAAAAAATTTGAAAATTTATTTTCTTATGTATATGTTACAAAATAAAGCCATTAGGATGCATCAAAATTCCTTATACCCCTATTGAAAAATATCAACAAAACACCAAGGAACTTTGTTTTATACTTTTGGGGATTTGATCACTAAACTTAGTCATCCCACTTTAAATCCTATTTTATAATTATATTAGACAACTTAACCCTAAAATAGGCATGTCATGGTCAAATAAACCTACCAATATTCCAATTAAAAGTTTTCTCATGTGTTTCAATGACTCAAAACAACCCCTCAGCTCTCTCCTAACACTTGTAGGTGGCCATTTTCATGTATGCAAATAGTAAATACAAGTATGGACAATGTGCATTACTTTGATAATTTTTTAAGTTGTGATCCAATCTCAACACTCCAAAATTAACTTCATGCTTCAAGTGATTTGAAACCACCACTAAGATTCTCATCCTAGTATGATGTCATCATGATAGGTTGTATGTGCACCTTCAATGGTATGGAGGAGGTATTTGAAATGGTATGAGCAGTGGTATCATGAATTTGACCTGAGAACAAATCCATGATATTCCAAATGTCTCAAAAAATGGATGATGATTTCAAAATCTTGGGGAAATATTCTACACTTTGTTTCAATGTTTGAAAACCTCTATGAGAGCACTTATAGGTGTATTTTCTCTGGTAGACTGACTATATATGTGATTGAGTATGACTACAATAGCATATAATTTACCATTTTAAAGATAAATTCACTATTTCATGTTAAAATATGATATGCCAAATATCTTAAACCTTCATCACACTTCTATGGACGTTCTCAAAACCTTACAAGTCATGACTAAGAGTGAGGAGCAGCTAGGAGTTAATTGTGTATCCAATGAACTGCAACCTCATAGAATGATGATTTGGAGAATAATTTTTAAATATAAATGGAATTAAGATCACATTTAAAAATTACCTATCACAACCCTTTGAATCCATGATCAAGCATGAAGATCCTGAAAATGGTGGAAAACTACCTGTAACACAACATAATGCATTCACATGCAACCTAAGTTAATTTTCACATCAAAACACCTTTAAATTTGAAATCAATAATAGGTATAATTATATAATGAATAAAAAATTATATAGAATCAACCTTAGCATCTATTTTATATGGACTTGTCCAAAATAGAGCAAAACCTATAGGGTGAACAGATTAGCAAGCAAAAAAACATAGTCAGCTTGTAAAGGTTGGTTCATAAATTATGGTTGACCAATATTAGAAATATTATTGTGTGAATATAACTTTCTAAGTTTAATTTCACCTCCCAAATTTTTTTTACTTGAAACTTTTTCAATTATTTTTACCAAGTACAAACCCGATGATTGGTTTTGTGTGTCTAGAAGGGTAAAAAAGGAGAAGAATAGTCTTATCTCAATTTTGACACTTATAGAGTACTTAAAGTGTGGTAATTTATCTAAGGAATCTAAATATTCATTCCATGACCTTCTCCCATTTGCCACTTTCACTTATGGACTGTACAAGTGCCAAACTCTCCCCTTTTTAGTTGATTTCCTAATTTTCAATTAGATAACTTGCAATTTTAAGATGAACTAACATTATTGATATATAATCTGACTTATTGGAAATTTTAAAGGAAAATAGAGCACTTGGACACCTTGAAAACCATTCCACTTACATTTATGGCCCCTAAAAGCCTATTAAATGACTGAA
The DNA here is from genome assembly GCA_037957365.1 of Torreya grandis. NCBI lineage: Eukaryota > Viridiplantae > Streptophyta > Pinopsida > Cupressales > Taxaceae > Torreya > Torreya grandis. The sequence goes on along the minus strand of JARHVA010001463.1, from coordinate 2,224,404 downwards.
AATGACATATTGACTAATTAGGCCATAAAAAGGTTAAAATAATATTAAATGACATCAAAAAACATATAATACACCCCATTAAAATATATTAGACCCATAAAACATCTAAAAATTCATTTTTTTACCTATAAGGGTCCCAATTTGACCTACAAGGTCACATTTGGTCAATAGTAATGTCTCAACTTCCTCATGGTGAAGATGAGGGAGAGGCACTATCACTCAACAATAGAGTCATTAATCTCAGGTCCAACTAACATGTGAAATATGTATTAAATATCTCTCTCTACCTATGTCATCCTTTTGACATAACATTCCCTTTATGGAAAGATCAGTGGCAAAGGTGTATGAGATGAACTCATGACCCTTAGTTGGTGCCATCTAGATGGGAGGATTATGAACCATGCACTTCAATTCCTTGAAATCCAATTGAACTTTAGTAAACCACAAGAATGACATATTCTTATAGAGGAAATTTTTAAGGGGTATGGATTTATGAGCATACTCCTTCAGGAAACATCTAAGCAAGTTGAGCCTTCCCATGAAGGACAACAATTAAATGAGGTTGCACAGGGGAGGTATTTCGAGGATCACCTTGATATTCTTTGGATCCACCTCAATACCCCTTTTATAAATAAGGAATCCAAGAAAATTTCTAGTGGATATTTCAAAAATACACCTCTCAGGGTTAACACTAATGTGATGCTCTCTGAGAAGCTCAAATATGATCTTGAGGTCTCACACATGCTCATCTCACTTATGAGATTTACTGAAGAGATCATCAACATAGTACTCAACAATATTTTAGATAAGGTCATGAAAAATGTGGATCATGGCACACTTATACATGGCCCTAGCATTATTTAGATCAAAATGTATGATAGCATAATAGAAGGTACCCCAAGGGGTATTGAATGTCATCTTGTGTTGCTCTTCAGTTTTAATCTAGATTTGGTTGTACCTTGAGAACCCATTTATGAGGGACATGATCTAAGAACTAGTGGTGGAATCAATAATTTGGTCGATCAAAGGAGTGGTGAAATTATCCTTTAGGCAAGCCATAATGATATCATAAAATTTGATGCAGATGTAAACCTCTATATTATTCTTAAGAATAGGAACAATGTTGGAAACCCATTGAGGGTAGTCAATGGCCTGGATGAAATCAACTTAGATGAGCTTCTCAATCTTAGCCTTGAATATCTAGGAGACTTTAACCACCATTGGTTGTTGTTTTTGTCAAATGGGATGGGTCCCTTCATCCATAATGAGGTTATGGATGATAATGTTAGGATCCATGCCCTTTCTATCAAGGTATTCCCAAGTGAATACATCCAAATTTTTACACAAGAAGGTGATCAAAAAATCCTATTCCTCTATAGTAAGGATAGCACTAATTTTAATGATCTTTGGTCTTTATTCAGTGCCAAGGTTGATGTCTATATATCTTTTAACATCCATGAATTTCCTTACTCAAATCACTTAGGTGCAAGAGAGCTATTGATATAACACTTCTAGTTCAACCATGAGGACATTCATGAGGGAAATGCCTAGGGTTGGGCCATTAGTGAGAGAGATATTCAAACTAAGATGATCAAGGGGATAATTATTCTTATGATAAGACTATGTGAGCTTGGTGTAAGCCTTTTTCTCCTTGAATAGGTTGCATTCTATAACATGAATGAAATATCACTTGAGATCATACTCAACCACTCTTGTAGCCTCAGGGAGAGATGTATTGATAAAGCCTATCCTATGATAGGAAAAGCATGATGCAAGGGGAAACTCAACATCTAAGACATCCTAGAAGAGGTCTTTGTGGAGGGATGAGCCACCTTGGCATCATGGAATGGAAGAGGGAGTTGGTTGATGCATGTTAAAATCCAAAGTGATGAATGTGGATTGGTACTTTATTAGATCATAATGTTCATCCTTGAGAAAATGATACTTAGAATAGGGTTTTACAATAATTAACTAACCCTATGAGGAGATAGCCAAAGCCTCAATTGAGGCCTTTGTCTTTACATAAAGAAATGTGTAGGGATCTAGTTTAGTCTCCATGCTATGAACCTCACCTTTATGCATAAACTAAACCATGCAAAATGTGGCCAATACGGTGACCTGCATGATAGTAGTCCAAAGATGACCAAGAATCAAGCTATATGAAAGATCATGGTCTAACACACAAAACTCAATCCTAACCATCTTAGGGCCAAAATTGACCTAGAGCTTTACATTTTCCACTAATATAACCTTATCATTATTGAAACCAACACAGTTATGGTGAGAATTGGAAAGTTTCTTTTGATTGATCCCAACTTGTTAAACACATGTAGGGGCATGATATTTAGTGTAGCTCCTTCATCAATGATACACTACTTAACATGATAGTCATAAATGAAGGTCTCAATATAAAGAGGGAACTGAGCCCTCTTTGAAAAACTCAAATCATCTAGTAAAGAGGTGGGGTTAAAAGATAAGATGGGAGAATGAGGGTGCTCAGATGTGTCAGAGTTGAATAAAACTTTAACATAATCTTACAATAAGCCCTCATAAGATAGACCAAGCTATCAAATATGAGGCCACTTTATTCGAGGCAAATTTGAAGAAGGTCCCAATTGGAGATCTTAGCTAAGAGGCCCTATAACTCCTCTATGATGGAGTAAGGACATTGTCTAGATTAGGGAGGGATGTTATATTGAAAGTCAAATCTAACTTTGGGATTCCCTACCCCTGTGGGCTAGACATGAGGCCCAACACCATTAGTCTCTCTAGCATGGTTAGTGACCTGACCTAAGTGCATGTTGATAAATCACTCATACCTAGTAGAGGTTATGTCAATAGAAACAATGACCTTTATACTCTTATAATTGGATTTCAATCTTAAGTCAACATAGGAAGAGGAGTCAAAAGAGGTAGAATACTAAGAAGGAGAATGAGAGGCCTTAGCCTTTGATTTATTCTTTTTTTTCTTCTTCTTCTCCTTTTCATGGTTAGGCAAAGGATCTTTGAACACATTCAATTTTTAGTTAGGTTCTACAAGAGGAGAACTCTGAGATAGAGGTGAGGCTTGTGTACCAAACTTTTGGGTGGCACAATTGGCATCATTATGCCCCCTCATCCAATGAAAATTGCAAAAATTGGTGGGGTCATAAGAAAACACCATTTTTTATTTTATTTTACTCAATTTAAATCCATTATTTTCATCTGGATTATTTCTTAAAATCCTTCATCTCATGGATGTCCCTCTTCTTAGGAGGAGAATCAGTAACAACATCATTGATTACATTATGATTACAATCATGCAAAGAGGATGACTTTTGGGAAGGTATGAGCCACATGCACCTATATACCTCAAATACTTCAATCTTAAAACACTCATTAATAGCTTCATCATATGAGGTGGGTTCATGCTTGAGGACCTCAAGGTAAACCTCTTTCCTTAATTCTTTCCTAAACATATCATAATGCTAATCATTCGAGAACCTAGTTCTACATGTATGGTTTGAATGTCATCATTACATAAAATCAAATTTTAACTCACCCTTTGGCCTTGGAGGTGAGTGATTATATGCTAAGGTTGAAATTTATAGAGATATCAAAATATTGGAGAAAGTCATCGAGAAGGAGTTAGAAACTAGAAAGAGAATATGGAGACAGATTCTAAAACCACATAAAATCTTCAACTCACAAAGAAAAAGTAAAGAGCTTCAACATCATGTCTTAGTTCTATTCCCAATCCATACACAACATCATGAATTCCATAATATGCTTTATGGGATTAGAGTCCTGAGTCCCATTGAACTTAAGTAGTTTAGGGATAGAAGCAGGGAGGGGAATAACATGTACCCAAGGGGCTAGAAGATTTTGATGGAGATCCTCATAGGGATGATTGATAGCAAGATGAAAACTAGATCTAGGAGGGTGCTCATAATGGTAATGATGTTACCTATTCCCACAAGCATCATCATAATAATTCTCTTGGAAAGGATGAGTTTGAGGTAGTTTCTAATGGGGAAGACACTCATGGTGGAAATCATCTCTACCATAAGGTGGGGAATAACCATGAGATGGGTAATGTTCCTCATGGGTATTGTTGGGTGAATATTTTGTCGGCCAGCTAACTAGTGACCAAAATAGTTCCTATCACCATAGCATAGGGAGATGGGTCATCCTGGTGTGCAGGCTTACTACATCAATAGGGGACAAATCTCTCCTCTCATCAAGGGGAGGTTCCCTATTAAATATGAAGAAGTTATATACTATATATATATATGCAAAAAGTAAGACATAGGGGTGGGATGAACCATCCATCTCTCTTTTTTTAGAGATGATGTTGATAAACAAGGAAGAAATCCTGGGTGATGGGGAAGGTACTTCTCTTCTTTTAGAAGAAAATTTCAGCCAAGAGCCAGATTCTTTCCTAAATAGTAGAAATCTTGGTATAATGACAGAAGGCACTTTTCTTCTTTCAAAAGTGTTCTTCAATAGGCAATAGGAATCTTTCAAGTAGCAAGTAACCGATAACAGGGGTGCTGAGTGACCAGCAACCCAAGCGATAAAAACAAAGAACAATGGGGGCACCATGTCATCCCAAGGCTCTTTACATAGGAAAGGAAAATGCAAACACAATGAAGGTACTTATGGGGGCACAACATCATCCCATAGTTGGCCTTCAAGACACCTTCCTGATCACCTCCACCAGTTCTGCTTATCAAATTAAATAGACAAGAAAGATCCAAGGAAATAGACATATGGACAATCTCCTAAGATAGCATAAGCTATAACAGCACAAAGTCTGCAAGTAACTTGTTTTCTCATTCAAATAAAATAATATGAATTACAATATAAGCTCAAAGTCTCAGTAATGCCTTTCAATTTGGGTAGAGTTTTGCTTTTGATAATCAAAAAGGTCTCCTCCAAATAGCACAAGAGATTACAATATATAGAGGCCCGAGGGAGGCTTGGCACTTTCTCCCAATGAAGTGACCCATTCGATGCACTCAATGCCTTAGATGCATTCTTGGTTTTGTCAAGAAGGGCCTTACTGGAGCAAGGTAGTTGCCTTGAATGTGGCATGTCGATTCCTCTCTTAGTGCCTCTTTGTTAGCTTGAATCACTCATTCATTCACCTACTTAGCTGTGCAACTCTCTACTCTATCTTCCCCTCCAAGGGGACAAGCACACGGTGCCTTCAATGTTATCAGCTCCTAAATATCTACCCAATGAACTACTTCACCTATCGGCAATAACTCCTATTGAGTTTCCCTCTTTGTCTCTTCCTTCTCTTGGTCTAGCCTTAGGCTTTTTGAATGCATTTAGGTCTACACTTTAAGTCTGCTAAAATAAACAGACACCTTATTGAGACAAATTTAACATTCACAGGCCCATCATTTTTCCTAGCAACTTCCTCTTGTCTTTCTCACTTGCCATGGTCACTTTCCACTATGATGTAGGTGAGGACACATGGTGTCATCCATAGCTTTGAAATAGGCTTATCAAAATAAGCTTTGAAACTAGTTAGCGACTGAGGGGGGCACAGATGTAGACACATGGTAGCTTCCTCTGCATTGGGTCAGGACATGTGGCACATTCTGCTCTATGAAGCTTCATTCAAAATTGTCTCAGCTCGTGACACTTAGCAGCCTCTATGGCCCTCTCAGGCTCAAACCTTTCCTAAAGGGAACTTGCCCTTTGGGATCTTTTTAGTGGCCTTCGGCTTTGATTCTTCAGTGGGTTATCATCCACTTCATTTCCTTTGACACATGGTGCCTTTCACTCTTTGGACAAGTGCCACATAGTGTCTTCTACAAGAATGGGTGAGGACACATGGCATCTTCCACTATTGACACTTGGTAGCATCCATCTCCTGGATCCTTTGTGACATCATAGAAATGTTTGGGGCTCAGTTGGGCTCTCGCAAATGATGACACTTGTCGGCCTCTACCAATCTCTACAAGGGACACATGGCATAGTTTGAATACCCTTGTTAGTGATGTGGGTGCAGACACTTGTTGCCCTCTGCTTCATTTATTCACACATCCCTAGGCCTACCATGGTCTTTGCTAAAAATAGTGAAGTAAAGGGGAGAGACTATGGATATTGACACTTGTCAATTTCCATTGATCTTTGGAGGGGACACATGGCACATTCTGCTACTCTTAGATGAATACATTGGGGCCTTCTATAGTTGCCACTTGTCACCCTCTGTGGAACTCTAGAAGAAACTTTATCAAAAGGGACCTTGTAGCTTATACGGAACTCTAAGAAGTGAATGCTGACAAATGTCACATTTTGTTGAGTTACAATGTTGACATGTGGCACGATCTGAATATTTATAGCACTTGTGTGGATGTAAACATGTGGTGGCTTCTGATGAGTTTTAAAAAAGGGACATGTGGCACATTCTACCACTTCTCTGAAACAAAGCATAAAGGGGCTCGATCGATGACACTTGGTAGCATCCACCTAACTCTTTCTTTTGCATGCGTCCTTCCTTAACTAAGGCAACCTTTGAATTACTTGAACCTTTGAACCTTTGAACTTTGACAAAGTGCTTGACCCATTTGAAGCTTGCTGCCGATATTGAACCTTGAACTCATTGAATTTTGAAATAAAGTGCTTCAAGGTTCAATGGTTCATTGGTTCATTTGATTAGAAGATTGCCGATGACCCTTTTTCAGTTGAACCAAATCGTTGAACCTATCCTGAAAGTGTCCAAGTGTGAGAAACTAGTTCCTTTTGATTGAACTCACCTACAGAAGCCTTTGAACCCATTAAACCTACTAATCCCTTTACCAAAAAGTTGAGAAAATATGAAATTGAATGTTTTAGAATAATTTTTTGGAAAAGGGATGGATAATTTTGGCCATGTAGGACCAAAATAGTCATATGTTGCCTAGAAAAATGAGGAGTCATTTTTCAAGGATAACAGGTAGCTCCTGTTGGGGAACTTCCTTCAGATAACAAATTAGAATAGCTAAGGGGAGTAGAAACCAAAATATTTAGTGCCTAGAAGTGTGCCATTGGGATACGGAGTCATGCTACCCAAAAAGAAAGGCTCCAAAAGAAACAAATGAACAAAACAAAGCAAAAATAGAAACTATGCAAATATCATATGTATAAGTGAATTTATCTGATACTTCAAGAATTGAAGTACTTCAAATGCTACTCATCATGGGACAAAGAAAATGGGATGCCATCATGATAAACTAACAAGAAACCATTTTGCCCCCAGAAATGGTGGCAGGCGAATGGAGCTCTCCATGAAGAAACTAATTTTTTGCATCTTCCTCTTGGCATTTTCTTCTTCTTGCCCCATGATGGGATGTTTCTTCCCTCTAAAAACTATGGCTCCTTTCTCTCCCTATGAAGATTTCATTTTACTAATTTTGGTGGGTAGCAACACGGCCTAGTACCACAATTTGCTATTTTGATAGCTCAGCCCAGCACATGTCTTGATTTTCCCCCTCAGATATCTCAAATTCTTATTCATTTGGAGGGGAGGGTTCTTCTGCACTTATGTTGCACTCCACCAATTCTTTTGCTATTTTATCCCTGCCTAAAGACTCAAACAAGATTTGGGCTATAGGGGCCACTATTTGGGTCTCGACACATTTGACATGATCAATTATGTCAAATGGCTAGATTGGACTAGGCACATGGGATGGGAGTTCTTCCTTTTGGTTTATGGGAGGGGTCAGAGGACTGATTGTGAAGTTGAAGTAAAAGGTGCAGAGAAGTTTGGGATACTTACTTTGTCAGTAATCACTAGGTCCTTCAGCTGGATAGGTAGAGTGGCCCCATGCTTAGCAATCAAAATTATAGGTTGAGGTCGCTCCTATATTTCTCCTTTATCAACTTGTTGAGCTGATTGATTCTGGGACTGGGTGACCACAGCATATGATCCCTCAGATGTTTCACCTTTACTTTTGGGTTCATCCTGGTAATCCAAGAAACTGATGTGGGAGTTGTCAGCTGACTCTTCTTGATCATCTGTGAAGAGACCAACATCATTTTCTTGATTAAACTCAGGTTGGAAAGAGAAATCATGCTCTATTTCTAAATACCCAACTAATGAGTTGGTTGGAGGTGCTTCAATGGCAAGGTTCCTCTGTGAGGGAAGAAGATGATTGGGTTACCCTTGATGTGCTTGATTAGGGATTGTCCTCCTTGGTACATCTCTGTATGAAGGAGATGGCATCCCTTGTGTCATTTGTCTTCTGAGGGCCAGCACTTCATTTTCTAGCTTCTGCACCATTGGATCAGTGGTGGCTGTAGGTGAGTTATCAGAAGATGAGGAAGATGCACCTCTATCTGAATCCCTTCTTATCTTTCCAGCCAAGATAAGGTCATCTTCTAACTTAGTGGCTAAGTCTTGAGCAACTTTAAGATTTATGCGGCCAGCACGTCTTAGTAGAAAACTCACTTCAGGCAGCTGTGAGTTTATGAAGAAGCATTTGAGGTTCTCAGATGTGGGTTGAGCAACTACAAGAATCCTATTTCTCAGCTTGTCAAATTTTTTAATAAAATCCCTCATGGGCTCATGAGGTTCCTTCTTCATCTACATAAGTTGGGCTATCAAAGCATGAGCATCTTCTGTAGGTTTGAACCTTGCTTCAAACTTGGCTTTGATAGTGTCCCAGCCAGTCACTGATCCAATCTACAGATGGTAAAACTAGTCTATAGTAGCACCTTGTAATGTTTTCACAAAAAGCTTGATTGTCATGTCTTCAAATTCCACAACTATCACACCACAGGCTATGGTGAAGGCTGTAATGTGTTCATTAGGGTAGACTCTTCCATTACCAAAGAATTTGGGGAAATTATTCCTTGAACTGAGTGGTAGCTCATGCAAGGGTGGAGTTAGATTAAGTGGGCCAAATGAGTTACCCTAGGGTCCTCGAACTGCCATGATCAGATTATGAATAATAGGGATAACACATCTAAGTGGAGTTTCCAGATTATAGGACAAAAATGGAAAAGAAATTGGCCCTGCTTCAGCTTAAAGCTTGAGGCTTCAAACTACGCTTTCCTTCCCAGCATCTCTAGTTTTACATACTAGATAATATAATGGAGATGGATGAAAATGGTAAGGTTGTAAATGGATAATGGGTAAGACCCAGATGGGAGTTGCCAAACTCTATAACGGATTAGGGAGGAACTGCTTCAATCTAAAATTTGAGGCTTCAGACCGTACGTTCCTCCCTAGCAAAGTTGCCAAAAATTATTGGGTGAATATTTTGTCAGCCAACTAACTGGTGACCAAAATAGTTCCTATCACCACAACATAGGGAGATGGGTCATCCTGGTGTGCAGGTTTACTACATCAACAGGGGACAAATCACTCCTCTCATCAAGGGGAGGTTCCCTATTAAATATGTGGAAGTTATATACCATATATATATGCAAAAAGTAAGACACAGGGGTGGGATGAACCATCCATCTCTCTTTTCTTAGAGATGATGCTAATAAACAAAGAAGAAATCCTAGATGATGGGGAAGGTACTTCTCTTCTTTCAGAAGCAACTTTCAGCCAAGAGCTAGATTATTTCCTAAATAGTAGAAATCTTGGTACAATGATAGAAGGCACTTCTCTTATTTTAGAAGTGTTCTTTAGTAGGCAGTAGGAATCTTTCAACTAGCAAGTAACCAGTAATGGGGGTGTTGAGTGACCAAAAACTAGAGAGAGAAAAATGAAGAACAATGGGGGCACCACGTCATCCCAAGGCTCTTTACATAGGAAAGGAAAATGTAAACACACTGAAGGTACTTATGGGGGCATGTCATGTCCCCTTTTCAGTTGACATCTTTAGAATTGATGGTTAGCCTATTATAGGACCCTCTTAGGCTGATATGATGGATAGAGGGTCTTGATGGAGCTTGGCTTGGCTTTGTTTAACAAAATTTTTCTAGTTGGCTTTCGTTTGGGTTCGATCGGACATGTATTGAGGGAGATAATAATATTTAATTGATTTAATTAAATATTAATTATTTAGCATATTTTAATTATGTAACCCTAATTCTTAATTATGAAACCCTAATTAGGGCAAGAACACTTTTTAGAAGATATAAGGGTTTCTTATTGGAGAAAGGCCAATATGATTATGATTATTGATTATTGATATTGAAGAAAATTTTGCTAAGTATTTTTCTAAGAAGAAGGAGCCAAGGGTTTCCAGTATTCCAGTTGCATTAGAGAACGTACACTCTTTAGTGTGTGCAATTCAGAGGTTGTGAAAGATCAGCCGATCTATTGCTAGTTTGAGAGATAACTCCATACAGAAGTTATCACATAGGTTTATAGGTATTTATTCCATTAGGTTTTGTTTGAGAAATAAGGATTTTTCATATTAGCACCATATCTCTACAGATCAGGTGTCTAGCATATAGGCTGTGTTATACCATATTTTGTCGATGTATGAAAACTGTACAGATCTGTACCAAGCCATACCAATCGAATCACAAATTGAAGAAGGGCATCGTTAGCAGTTGTAGGCCACCGAGAAGTGCAGAGACCAACTTTAGCATCCCAGATACTGACATAAGCCAACTAAAGATTGATGTCGATAGAGCAGCCGATCAATAGTGACCGATGCTAGCAGTATAGTGACCAATGACAACAGTATTATGGATGACGATAGTATTAGCTACCGACGATGATAGTATTATCGATGACGGTAGTATTATCTACCAATTGCGGTAGTATTATCGATGATGGCAGCATTATCAACCAACTGTGGCAGTATTACCGATGACGGTGAATATGTTTTTACATAGCAACCCGAGCCATTCTAGATTCAGGGTTTATTTCTAGATTGCAAAATATTCAAGTTTTTTAAGACAATATTTGTATTATTTTATATGCATGATAGAGACTGAATACTGTAATCATTTAGAAGGATAATGAGATCATTGATTTGTCAGTTAAGAGATTATACTGTTGTTTATTTATTTATTTGAATTTATCTCCAAAATTGCATCTTTATTCATGCAAAAACACAAAAACATCATTTAGTTTTAGAATTCAAGGGAAACAAGGGATATTACAGTGGTATCAGAGCTTTGGTCCTACCATCTTGTTGGGTAGTTGGGTAGATTGGTCATTGAATCAGCTAATTAATCATCGCTATTCCACATACTCAGACACAATGGGACAAGGATATGGAGATGTTTAAACAAGGTTTGAACAAGTTGGTTGAACACTAGACGAGAATGAATGAATGAATTTTAGACCCTACAATAGAAGCCAAATTAGTACAGTGTATGACATCTGTTTTGAGAGGGTCCACATCACAACACAAAAAGATGAAGAAACAAGAGGTCTCTATAGGTGAAGTTAATCATTTACTTAGTGGAGCAACCACTAGTGTTGTGGCTACACATGATGGAGACATTTTACAACCGCAAGATACCATTACTGATTTGTTTGAGGACAGTAGCATGTCCCATGATTCTTATGGGATAGTTTCAGCCATAGCTTCTTTGGAGTTAGATGAGGATGAGTCTGATGCTTGAATTTAAAGTGTGGAGGTTTACTTAGATGTTAGTACACTGAGAGTTGATGATCTCTCAGATATGGTAGTCTATAGAAGATTCCCAAGATCTGACTATTGCAGATGACACCCAGGAGGATGTCGTGGATAGTGTTGAGGACTTAGTCTCTTCAATAGGATCCTTTGATATGGAGGTTTATGTGGACGTTTCAGTCACTCCATTTGATGATACGAGTTCAACAATTGGTCTGTTGAATTTGGATGGTAGTATTACAAATGTTAGCTATTCTGAGGTTACTCCTTTGGACAGTGTGTCAGGGGTAGAGTATAGGAGTTCGACCAGCCAGCACAATTATGTGTCTAGTTAGTTGAGAGTTAGTGAGTGAGACATTGCTATCCCTTTCAAGAATTTTGATGCTGCTCGTTAGTTGTTAGCAGTTTATGGATGGGGTTCTCCTACTAGTGATGAGCGGGGAGGTAGTTATTTTTCCTTGACAGAGATTCACTCTTTATGGGAGGCTATCTAGATTTTGAGACAGGATTATATGCAGTTGGTAGCTGACAGAGATTATCTTAAGGAGTGGGGCAGTATAGCATATGATGCATTATTGGTCAAGGAAGATAAGGTGAGTGAGCTTACTCAATAGCTCGAGGTGACTTCTGAGATTCTTGAGAGTATGCATTTGGCTTTCAAGGAGTCACAGTTTCATTTGGCTGAGGTGACCATGGAGTTAGAATGACTTCAGTCTTTACCAGAGTTGGTACAGTCACAGGGTGTGGTATTTGGGGACACGAGGGTGCCCATGGTCGATATTCTTAGAGATAGTGCAGATGAGCATATATCTATGCTTGATGCTAGTATTGGTTCATTTCTACTAAAGTTACATTTAGTTGAGTTGGGTGCTACAGTCAAGCATGGTAGTCAGCCTGATATGGTGATAGGTACTGAGGTTGAGAATTTGTCAGTGTATGGCTTAGAGCAGGTGTTGATGACAAGCAAATTTGGTTTTTGCTATTGTTGTCTAGCATGTGATGTCTCTTCATTATTAGTGATGCATAGGAGTTTGGGTGATGAGACTATGGCTGGTGATTTGTAGAGATATGTTGATCACAGTAGAGGTATAGTATGTGGATTCTCCACACTTGGCTTAGTTCCATTTGGGAGTTGTTGCAGAGTTGGAGTGTGCCTTCCACATATCATGGTGGAATATGTACGTCATATTTGTGATTTTAGATATTGGTTGAGTTGCATCCACCAGTTTAATTATGGATTCATCTTTGTTCTATTTCAGAGGATATTACAAGAGCTTGCATTGATTAACAATAGTGCAGTTCATAACTACATATGGGATCTAGGTGGATTGATTGGTTTGTTGTTCCAAGATTGCTTGGGGATAAGCAATTTTAGGAGGGGCAGATTGTCATGTCCCCTTTTTAGTTGACATCTTTAGAATTGATGGTTAGCCTATTATACGACCCTCATAGGCTAATATGATGGATAGAGGGTCTTGATGGAGCTTGGCTTGGCTTCGTTTAGCAAAAATTTTCCAGTTGGCTTTCATTTGAGCTCGATCGGACATGTATTGAGGGAGATATTAATATTTGATTGATTTAATTAAATATTAATTATTTAGCATATTTTAATTATGCAACCTAATTCTTAATTATGAAACCCTAATTTGGGAAAGCACACTTTTTAAAAGATATAAGGGTTTCTTATTGGAGAGAGGCCAATATGATTATGATTATTGATTATTGATATTGAAGAAAATTTTGCTAAGTATTTTTTTGAGAAGAAGGAGCTAAGGGTTTCCAGTATTCCAGTTGCATTAGAGAACGTACACTCTTCAGTGTGTACAATTTAGAGGTTGTGAGAGATCAGTCAATTTATTGCTAGTTTGAGAGATAACTCCATACAGAAGTTATCACAGAGGTTTACAGGTATTTATTCCATTAGGTTTTGTTTGATAAATAAGGATTTTTTATATTAGCACCATATTTATACAGATTAGGTGTCCAGCATATAGGCCATGCTATACCATATTTTTCTGCTGTATGAAATCTATATAGATCTATACTAGGTCGTACCAACAGAATCACAGATTGAAGAAGGGCACCGTTAGTAGTTGCAAGCCACCGGGAAGTGCAGAGACTGACATTGGCATCCCAAATACCGACATCGGCCAACTAAAGACCAATGTCAAGAGAGCAGTTGATCGACAATGACTGACATCGATAGTATATCTATTGATGATGGTAGTATTACCAATGATGGCAGTATTAGCTAGCGATGATGGCAGTATTACCGATGATGGTAGTATTATCTACTGACTGTGGTAGTATTACTGATGATGGCAGCATTAGCTACCAACTATGGCAGTATTACCGATGATGGTGACTGTATTTTTACACAGCAACCCAAGCCATTCCAGATTTAGGGTATATTTTTAGATTGTGGAATATTCAAGTTTTTCAAGACAATATTTGTATTATTTTATATGCATGATAGAGACTAAATACTGTAATCATCTAGAAGGATAATGAGATCATTGATTTGTTAGTTAAGATATAATATTGTTGTTTGTTTATTTATTTGAATTTATCTCCAAAATCACATCTTTATTCATGCAAAAACACAAAAACATCATTCAGTTTTAGAATTCAAGGGAAACAGGGGATATTACAAGGCACAATGTCATCCCATAGTTGGCCTTCAAGACACCTTCTTGATCACCTCCACTAGTTCTACTTTTCAAATTAAATAGACAAGAAAGCTCTTAGGAAATAGACATATGAACAATCTCCTAAGATAACACAAGCTATAATAGCACAAAGTCTGCAAGTAACTTGTTTTCTCATTCAAATAAAATAATATGAATTACAATCTGAGCTCAAAGTCTCAGTAATGCCTTTCAATTTGGGTAGATTTTTGCTTTTGATAATAAAAAAGGTCTCCTCTAAATAGCACAAGAGATTACAATATATAGAGGCCCGAGGGAGGCTTGGCACTTTCTCCAAATGAAGTGACCCATTCAGCACACTCAATGCCTTGTATGCATTCTTGGTTTTGTTAGGAAGGGCCCTACTAGAATAGGGTGGATACCTTAAATATGGCATGTTGATTCCTCTCTTAGTGCCTCCTACTTAGCTTGAATCGCTCATTCATTTACCTACTTAGTTTCGAAACTGTCTACTCTATCTTCCCCTCTAAGGGGACAAGCACATGGCACCTTCAATATTACCAGCTCCCAAATATCTACCCAGTGAACTACTTCACCTACCGGTAGTAACTCCTACTAAGTTTCCCTCTTTGTCTCTTCCTTCTCTTGGTCTAGCCTTAGGATTTTCAAATGCATTTGGGTCTGTGATTTAAGTCTGCTAAAATCAATAGACACTTCATTGAGACAAATTTGACGTTCATGGGCCCATCATTTTTCCTAACAACTTCCTCATGTCTTTCTCACTTGCCATGGTCTCTTTCCACTGTGATGCGGGTGAGGACATGTGGTGGCATCTATAGCTTTGAAATAGGCTTATCAAAATAAGCTTTAAAACTTGTTAGCGACTCAGGGGGAATGGATGTAGACATGTGGCAGCATCCACTACATTAGGTTAGGACACGCGATGGGTTTCACTCTATGAAGCTTCATTCAAAACTATGTCTCAGCTCGTGACACTTGGAAACCTCTACGGCCCTTTGAGGCTCAAACCTTTCCCAAAGGGAACTTGCCCTTTGGGGTCTTCTTAGTGGCCTTCAGCTTTAATTCTTCAGAAGACTGTCATCCCCTTCATTTCCTTTGACACGTGGCACCTTTCGCTCTTTGGACAAGTGCCACGTAGCATATTCTATAGGAACAGGTGAGGACATGTGGCATCTTCTACTATTGACACTTGGCAGCATCCATCTCCTTAGTCCTTTACAACATCATAGAAACATCTTGGGCTCAGTCAGGCTCTTGAAGATGATGACACTTGCTAGCCTCCACTGATATTTACAAGGGACATGTGGCACAGTCTGAATACCCTTGTTAGCCATGTGGGTATAGACACTTGTTGCCCTCTACTTCATTTAGTCACTCATCCCTGGGCCTGCCATGGTCTTTGCTTGACATAGTGAAGCAAAGGGGAGAGACTGTGGATATTGACACTTGTCAGTTTTTACCAAGCTTTAGAGGGGACATGTGGCACATTCTATTACTCTTAGATGAATACATTAGGGCCTTCTGCAATTGCCACTTGTCACCCTCCACAAAACTCTAAAAGAAGCTTTATTGAAAGGGACCCTATAGTTTATAAGGAACTTTGAGAAGTGAATGTTGACATGTGTCATGTTCCACTGAGTTACAATGTCGACATGTGGTGTGATCTAAATATTTCTAGTACTTGCATGGATGTAGACATGTAGTAGCTTCTGATGAGTTTTCAAAAAGGGACACATGGCACATTTTGCCACTTCTTTGAAACAAAGCATAAAGGGGATCAATCGATGACACTTGGCAGCATCCGCCTGACTCTTTCTTTTACATGCATCCTTCCTTAACTGAGGCAACCTTTGAATTGCTTGAACCTTTGAACCTTTGAACTTTGATGAAGTGCTTGACTTGTTTGAAGCTTGCCACCAATATTGAACCTTGAATCCGTTGAACTTTGAACCAAAGTGGTTCAAGTTTCAACGCTTCATTGGTTCATTCAATTAGAAGATTGTCGATGACCCTTTTTTAGTTGAACCAAAGCATTAAACCTATCCTGAAAGTGTCCAAGTGCAAGAAACTAGTCCCTTTTGATTAAACTCACGTATAGAAGCATTTGAACCTATTGAACCTGCTAAGCCCTTTACTAAAAAGTGAGAAAAAGATGAATTTGAATGTTTTAAAACAAATTTTTGGAAAGGGGACGGTCAATTTTGGCCATGCAAGACCAAAGTAATCATATGTTGCCTAGAAATATGAGGAGTCATTTTTTAGGGACAACAGGTATGATGGAAAGGAATGGCATACTCATGAAATTGATCATGATGACAAAATTCCCTATGATGTTGATCATGTGCCATCAAATGAGGGTCAACCAATAGGCATTGATGTTATTGATAGGCATCCCATGAATCTCTAGTCTATATGTAATGATGAAAATCAACACACTCATTAGAAACTCTAAAGGAAGGGCTAGGATGATGGGATAAATCCCCATGATAGGGACACCTCACCAAGTTTGAACACATATGACCCACAATATGTATATGAGGGTGTTCTTGTTATAGAGTCTCCTACCAAGAGAGATGTGGGGAACTTGCATGAGAACTCATCAAGGTACTTGAAATTAAGTGAGTGCAAACTTGGTCTCCAAAAGAAGCATGTCATTGATCTTAGGGGGAGAAAAATACACTTCATTCACATGAAATCATCTATAATAATCATTAATGATCACACATATCTCATTAGGTCCTAGTCATATAAGGAGATCCTTATCACCTCGAATGGGTGAATTAGATGTGACATGACATTAAGATGAAACATCCTCAGATGAATGAAGCTTAGACTAGTGAAAATGAGACTGAGTACATTGGTTATAGATCTACCAATCTTGTTTCATTTGGAATGAGAGAGGGTCTACACCATCATGTTGGGTCAAAGAAGCCTCCTAGATCTTATGGTGTCTATGGCATTCCATTGCAATTACATCGTACTCATGAGTGAGCTCAGCGATGAGACCCTGAATATGATGGGATTGGCATCCTTAGGATGGGAGATCAGCCATGGATGAAATGAAACAAGAGAAACATTAAATACAATAGAAAATTAAAAGGAATTAAAAACCCATAGGGAGAATGAAAACCAAGATGAAAGGTAAAACACAATTAAAAGCAAATCCTAACAACTAACAAAGGGGAGTTGGCTAAGAAATCTATAAATAGGATAGAAATAACATGATACCATATGTGAGGTTGCACCGAGTATGCCAGAATGTAGCTCCAATAAGCTCAATGGAACCACTAGTTTTTGCTAAGGGGTACATAGGGTGATAAAGCAAACCACTAAGAGACTAGAAGGCTCAGGGCTCCTATGGGCTACAAGAGATCTATAGTGGCTATCTAGTTTGATGAATTACACTAAACTATAGATAGAATTTTAAACCAATTTGAGGCTATCATGATCAAGTGCACAAAATATACAAGTGTCTCTATTGGATCTAACCATAGTAAAGTAAGTAGCTAAGACTAAACTATTGATTGCACACAAATTTTGGAAATAATAATACCAGGTAAAGAGAGATAAAAAATGAAATGTAAATCTAGAAGCTAAGGCACTTTCAAGCCAAATGGAAGATGTTTTAAGAAATAAAGACATTTTCAAGCAAGGGTTCAAGAGCATGCCTAGTCTAGGTTTAATTTGTCTTTCACTTTTAACACTTATTTTCTAACAATGCAATGTTCTAGTTTGGAAAGAGAGAGAAAGATTGTTTAAGCAACTTGTATAGATCATTTTGAGCATGTAGAGTCCTACTATGTAATAAAAAAAAATGAGAAGAACCTCCTATAGTAGATTACCTCCTACAACAGATTTAATCAAAATATGCGAAAATAAAATAACTCTTGTGAATAACAGAAACATAGAAAGCTTATATTGATTGTAGCCCACTTCGAGGGGGTAGCTTCCTTTGAGCAAGTTCAATACAATAAATTTGTGGATACCTTCATTCAGCCTCAACACTTACTTATATACTAACTCTATTCTAATAACTACTACTTCCCTTGTATGTGGGATAATTCAAATATGCTCTAAGGGATGACTTACAAAGCTTATGCGTCCATAGCAATTATTACACTAATACTTCAAAGAGAAGGGTAAGGCATGGGTTCTTCACATCCCCTCACCCTTAGAAAAAGATTTGCCCTCAAAGCTTCAGATGTGGAAATTGTTGTTGAATCTAGAGGAGTGGTTCCCATGTTGCATCTTCTGGTTGCATGTCGTGCCATTGGATTAAGACTTTTGTGATGGAGTGGGATCAAAGTTAGGGGGTGTGCATGTCTAGGATTGCTTCTAGATCAAGAAGGATGGAGCCTTCATTATCAAGTGCTGCTAAAACTTTTTGCACTTGGATGTTGGATCCAAGAACTTGCTTCAAATAGGAGACATGAAAGATAGGATGAACTTGGGATGAAGGTGGAAGCTCTAACTTGTAAGCAACTGACCCAATCTTATGGAGAACCTCATATGGCCCATTAAACTTTGGAGCAAGGTTTTAGCACCCTTTTAGTTTTAGTGATGATTGCTTGTATGGCTATAGATGAAGAAAGACCATATCACCAAGTTGAAAGGTACGCTCAGAGCAGTGCTGATCAGCCTGCGGCTTCATTCAGTTCTATGCCATGTGGAGATTATCCTACAAGGTGTGGAGAATTTGATCCTAGTTTTGGAGACTAGTGTCAACTGCTTGAACTGGTGAGCTGCCAAGAGTATATGGAAGAAGTGGTGGTGCTGCTTGACCATAAATTGCTTCATAAGGATTCATTTTGGTGGAAGTGTGGTATGAAGTATTGTACCACCATTCAGCTAGGGGAAGCCACTTGGCCCATTGATCTTGTTGTTCTAAAGCAAAGCAATGAAGGAAGGTCTCCAATCATTTGTTCACTACTTCTATCTGGCCATCTTTTTGTGGGTGGTACCCAAAGCTCATTCTCAACTGTGTGCCTATGTGATGAAATAGTTCCATCCAAAAATGGCTAGTGAAATTAACATCACAATTTGAGACAATTGAAGAAGGAATGCCATGAAGATAGAAGATCTAATCCAAGAAAACCTATTTGACTGTGGAGGCTGTGTATGGGTGGTTGAGTGCACAAAAATGACTATATTTGGATAGGCGGTCAACTACAACTAGGATCACTATCTTTCCCCCAGATTTAGGGAGGCCCTTAATGAAATCCATGGAAATATCTATCCAGATCCTAGTAGCAATGAGCAAAGGTTTGAGAAAACTGGGTGTCAATGTGGTTTCACCTTTGTTTCATTGGTAGGTATCGCATTTAGCCACCATCTATTTGATTTTGGCTTTCATGCCTTTCTAAAAGAAGTGTCGACATGCCCATTCATAGGTTTTGAGAAATCCTAAGTGCCCTACTAAGGGGGAAGCATGGATTTCATAAAAGATGGCCTGATGTAGGCCTATACTTTGGGAAAGCACTAGATGGCCCTTGTATCATAAAGAAGCACTGTCCCATGAATAATGTGATAATATAGAGGGGTTAGTGGCCAATTGATGAATGAGGTGGCATAAGGAGGGATCATTTGCATACCCTTGTTAGACAGATTCCAACTAGTTTGGAATGGGCATGGAGATGACAGAGAGGGAAGGTTGGTCCTCAAAGGTTCTTGAGAGATCATCAACCATAACATTGTCTTTTCCCTTCTTATAGGTGATCTCATAATCATAACCCATGAGTTTGTTGACCCACTTCTACTGATCTGGGGATGAGACCCATTGTTCCAAGAAATATTTTAAACTTTGATGATCAATTTTGATGCAAAAATGATTTCCTAGTAAGTAGGGTCTCCATTTTTGTACTACATGTAAAATTGCCATGATTTCCTTTTCATATGTAGACAAAGCTAAATTGTGGCCAGAAAGGGTGGCCAAAAAGGGCTTTTCTAGTCAAGGCAATTCATTGGCCCTCTTAGAGAAGAATAACACCCAAGCCAATGCCAAAGGCATCACTTTCAATGGTGAAATTTTTGATGAAGTCTGGCAGTGCCAAAACTAGTGTGCTACACATAGCTAGTTTGAGTTTGACGAATGCCTAATCAGCTATTACACCCCAGGTGAAAGCATCCTTCTTCAATAAGGAAGTCAAAAGAGCTACGATCTTTCCATAATCTTTGGTGAACTTTTGATAGTATCCTATCAGGCCTAGGAAACCATGAAGGCTCTTGAGGGTGGTTGGTTGAGGCTAATTCTGCATAACACTAATTTTTTTTGGGTCGATGTGAACCCCATTGGCTGAAACAATGTGCCCCAGATAGTCGATTTCCTCTTGACCAAATGAACACTTGGATTGCTTGGCACATAATTGATTGTCTGCTAACAGTTGTAATGCCATTTCAATATGTTGTAGATGCTCGGCCCATGTGTGGTTGTAGATCAAAATGTCATCAAAGAAAACTAAAATAAATTCACAAAGAAAAGGCCAAAATATTTTAATCATGAGTGCTTGAAAAGTGGAAGAGGAATTTGTAAGGCCAAATGGCATGACAAGGAACTCATAGTGACCTTCATGTTTATGGAAGGCTATCTTGGTAATGTCATCAGGATGCACTCGGATTTGATGATAGCTAGAACATAGATCAAACTTGGAAAAGAATTTGGCCCCATGGAGCTCATCAAGAAGCTCATCGATGATAGGAATTGGGAATTTATCCTTGATAGTGAGGTGGTTAAGGGCTCAAAATTCAATGCAAAGGCACCACAACCCATATTTTTTATGAACAAGAAGCATGGGGGAGGAATATGGGCTGATGCTAGGGTGAATAACTCCAAACTTGAGGAGTTCCCAGACTAGGTTCTCAATTTCAGTCTTTTGTAGATGGGGGTAATGGTATGGCTGGATGTTGGGTGGGATGCTTCCTAGAAGGAGAGGAATGTGGTGATCTTTAGGGTGTGAAGGGTCAAACCTACTATTTCTAAAAAAATGGTTGCATGCTTGTTGAGTATGGCTTGTAAATCTGTAGGGTGGTTAGTAGCAGTGGGGGGCTGGAGTTGAATGGAATGCAGTTGTGCAATGACCCCATGTGAGCCTTTCTTTAAAAAAAATTCCATGCGATGAGAACTAATGATGCTAGAAAATCTTGGCAATAACCCTTTTAAGGTGTGCTTCTAACCATTATCTATGAAATGCATCCAAAGCTCAGAGAAGTCCCATAAAATAGGTCCTAATGTGTGAAGCCACTATGCCCCTAAAACCACATCACACCCTCTTAAAGGAAGGGCAAACATATCAGAGCAAAAATTATAATTTCCCATTGCCATACGCACATTTTTCCACTTCCCTTTATATGGAAATGTGCCCCCATTAGCAATCATGAATTCAAATCTGGAACAAGGGTATACATAGTAGTCTGCCACCTTAGCAATATGAGGATCGATGAAATTGTGAGTACTGCCTGAGTCAATGAGGATTGTGAGAGGGATCTTTGTGAAGCACCCTTTGACCTTCATGGTTTGGTGAGTGGTGACACCTACTAGTGCATGCACTGAGATCTCAGGTTGAGTCTCTTGAACTACTAGGTCCTCTTCAGTGTCAGGTTCATCTTGAGCATCTTGAAATTCTAAAATATCAAGTTCATTGTCCTACTCTAGTGGTGACTCCACATCTAGCAAGTAAAGCTTTTTTTGGATGTACCTATGACACCTAGTCCATTTTTCATCACATTTGTAACATAATCCATTCTCTTTGTGAGCGCACATCTCTACCTCAGTCAGGCACTTGATTGGTTTGGTTATGGTCGTCTGCTGATTCACTATGTTCATTGCTAGTGAAAAGGTGGGAGGTCGACGCTATGTGGAGAGTTTATCTTCTGCTAACTTAGCCAAACCCAAAGCATCCATCATATTTTTAGGTCAAAACATTTTTAGCTTTGAGCAGATCAGCTCTCTGAGGCCACTAACAAGGCAACTTTTGAAGAAGTCATTTGACAACACTTCAGTGTGATTAGCAAGTTTTTAAAATTTAATCTGATATTCACGACCAGTACCTATTTGATAGAGTTTGGTGAGAGCTCCTGTGAGATCCTTGAATGGTGAGGGACCAAACCTACCTAGAATTAAGGATGTAAAATTTGACCAATTAGGTTCATCATTTGACTTGAGATACCAATGGTACCACTGAAGTGCTTCTTGTTCCAAATGAAAGGAAGTAATTGGGACTTTGTTTGAAGAATAAGTATTGTGGAGGTTGAAGAATTGTTTAGCTTGATATATCCATCTTGTAGGATCTATACCATTGAATTATGGAAATTCTAACTTAGGTCCACGTGAGAAGTTGGAAGCAAAGGAGCAATGCTCTAAAGAAGACTCCTCCTTCTGCACTCTATTGAGAAAGATGTTATTTTGTTGATTCAAGCCATGCATCATATCGATTAACTCTGTAACCTAAGATTTCAATGTGGTAATTTTGTCCTCCATGATTTTTGTGCCTACACAAGTGGTGACCATAACTAGTTGTTAATAGCTAGGGATCCTATGCGTTCCCTATCACGATGTAGGGTGGGGTTCGGGGCAATGCCCCAATTTTTTTAATACTACTGCTTCAAAAATGGATTGTCTGCAACTGTGTGGTTGGAAATATCCTCAACTATGGATACACTATTGTTTGCTCTCTGAACCTGATAACTTGGATATGGACCCTAAGTTTGTTTAGTTGCCTAAAGGATTTTTTTAAATTCTCTCTAGCCACCAAAGTTGTCTAATCGAGTACCACTCTCCAAAAAATTTTGGCCACATGTTTACCCCTTAGTGATAGATTTTGGTTTACCTCACAGGTGGGAACTAGTCAATCAAGATGGGGCTATTGCCCTTTTCACTAGCAGGTCCTCTCAATGGGTCAGCTAATTTGGGGTCCTTATGGTACTCCTCATAATTAGTTTTAGGGCTTATGCCCAAACACTTCCCATAGTTAATCGGATGGGTATTTACCCGATCTGAAATGGCGCAGCTCTTAGAAAGCCCTACTTCAAAAAAATTGCTCCAAATCTACCCATAAAGCCAAGAAAGTGCACTGATACCAGATGAGAAGAACCTCCTATAGTATATTACCTCTTACAACATATTTAATCAAAATATGTGAAAATAAAATAACTCTTGTGAATAACAGAAACACAGAAAGCTTATATTGATCGCAGGCCACTTTGAGGGGGCAACCTCCTTTGAGCAAGCTCAATATAATAAATTCATAGATACCTTCATTGGGCCTCAACACTTACTTATATACTAACTCTATTCTAACAACTACTACTTCCCTTGTATGTGGGATAATTCAAATATGCTCTAACGGATGACTTACAAAGCATATGCGTCCATAGCAATTATTACACTAATAATGCAAAGAGAAGGGTAAGGCACGGGTTCCTAACAAAAAATTCTAATGCAAGCATAACATATGATGGAAAATATTTCAAGAAATGAAGATATATTTCAACCACATACAATTCATATACTTTAGAAACTATTCTAAATAATGCACAAAATAAATAAATCACTAAAACAAATCAAACCCTATCATGTATACTATAAAAAATAAACTAAAGAGTTCCACTTTACAAAGTAAAGTGCCCTTGTATCAAGATCAAGAGAGATTTGTAAAATTTATACCAACTTATTTTCCAAGATGGGAGGTAAGATAGTAAGAAGATCAGGTTGTGTGTAAGTTGAATCCAGACCAATAGCGAAAAGATGTGGAAGAGGTGAAGGAGAAGCTACCAATCTATGGAAGATCCAATGCAATGAGGATAATATATTAGTGCAATGGAGTCTTAAGGGAATAAGGATAAACCCACAAGATTTAGGAACACTATAGGTAGTAATTTGAATCACCAAGAATATCTACATAGAAGCAGGGCATCCCCTATCATAATGAAATCTATTTTGCCAAGGAAGAACCAAGAGAGATTCAAGGAGGTAGCAAAGATTTGAGTGTGATGATTAATTGGGAAGATTAGAGTACTAATACAAGAGATATTTAATGTAGAGGCTCAAATTAATGAGGAAAAATACATATATCTCAACCCTAATCTACCAAATAGCCAAAAACTAGCCATTTCTAGTTGTTTAGGCCCAAACAAGGCACTTTTCACATGTTCTATATAGGCCATAGCCTAGGCCATTACTTTTGTGAAGGAGACATGTATCCTAGGCCATGGGTTTCCTCCATAATTCATGACCTCGGCCTAGAGACCACCTAGGGTTGTCAACAAACCTCTAAAAGGGCCCTAGGGGGTCCTTAGAGAGCCTATCTTGCATGAGAAAATAAAAAGATGGACTGAGGATGTATGGGGGATGAAAATATTATGCAAAAAAGGTCCAAGCGAGTGTCAAATTTCTCTAAATAGGATAACTATGGTTGGTATTCAACACATAAGCTGATGTGCAATCATAAGGAGGAGTAAGGTCATGGTAAGTATGATTACAGATAATAAGGTGAAGAAAAACATAGATTAATATTAAAATAATCATAAATTTTTTGGACCTAATTGTTTTTAAATATTTCCCATTATCCTTAATGATCTTATGAGGAAAATTAAAGTGACAAATAATATAATGGTTAATGAGATCAATAATCTTGTCTACTTTGGTCGAAATAAGAGGAATAGACTCCACCCATTTAGTGAAATATTTGATGGTGGTAATGATAAAACTATGCCACTTAGAAGATTCTATATTAATATGTCCTACAAGATCTAACCCCCATTAGGAAAATGGACAAAAGTCTCTATCTACTTGTAATACATGACTATAAACATGCAATAGGTTAGCATGTTGCTAACATTTTATGCATTTCTTAACATATTCACAATAATATCAATTCAAATTGGGCCAATAATAACCTATTCATATAGTTTTGTTGCCAACAGCTAGGTCACTAAAGTGTCTTCAACATATTCCATCATGTGTTTATTTGATAGTGATGATAGCCTCAGAGTCCTAGAGACAATTAAGGAGAAGAATATAATCCTCTCTTATATATAACATGCCCTAATACAACATAATGGGTGGTTCATTACTAAAAAATGCATCTACCATTTTTAGATAGATCTAGAATAAAAATGCCCTTAGATGAATAATAAAATACCTGCATGTACCATATATCTAACTAATTTTCTTACACATTGTGGATAGAAGGAAGATAAATTTTGGTATAATAGGGTTGGTTGACCTTATAAACAATGACAAAAAGTTTAGATTCCTAAGAGGAGGATGGGATAAAGGAAGCCAAGGAGGCCATGGTATTGGCAAACTTATTGGTTGACCATGGGGTGGATTGAATGGCATAGCAATTGAAGGTGGCTGATAACTAATTTTCTAACTTTATAATTATGGAGGACATCATTATTACACTGATATGTGTTTTTTGTTTGATTGAACACCAATTGGGAATACCCATACATATTAAGTGGATTAAATCCTAGGGTTAAAGCAACATGGATACCTATGATTAAAGCTTCATATTTTGCCATATTATTAGTGTAGTCAAAATCAAGTTTAAAGTATAAAGGTATAAGAGTGCCTTCTAGAGGTATCAAAATGATTCCATCTCCCCCTTCATGCTCATACTTGTATCCATCAATAATAAAGTCATATGATATGTAGGATCTCCCTAAGATGTGGAAGTGATAGATTCCTCAGGGATTTTGAAAGTATATGGTTGACCACCTATAAGAGGCACTTTAGCTAATTGATTAGCAATTATCTAGCCTTCAACTAAATTTTGATGGAGAAATCCATTTCAAACTTAGTTAAAAGCATGAGCTATATATCCATTCACCGATTTAGATAATGATTTGAATGCATAAACTTAAGGGGATTAGTGTTCATCATTACATAGGTTTTATGATTAAGCAGATAATGGTGAAGCTTAAAAGCCATAAAGACCAAATCTAGGAATAATATTTTTGTATGTTTATAGTGTGTCTCATATTCAATGAGAGCATGACTTATGTAATAAACTACATGTTATCTATGTTGCTCATCACAATGGGAAAGCATAGCACTAAGGGCATGATATATGGTTGAATTATATAAGAAGAAAGGTCACCTCTCCTCAAGAGGAATAAGAACTAGAGGGGAGAGAATATATTTTTTGAGAGCATCAAAGGCCTCTTGGCAATTATTATCCCAAATAAACTAGGTAATTTTTCTCAATAGGTGATGTAATTGTTGACATCAATAGGATGGCAAAGAGATGAATTGATAAATAGACTGTATATTTTATTTTAGGTCATAGAATTTCTATTAGGATAAAATAAAATATAGATTTATCCCCAAATTGCATACAAAAGAAACTATGAAATAAATCAATCAAGCATATAGAAAATAATCACAAACATGCACAAAATATGAGACACTATATTTAACATGGTTCACCTAAGATGGGCTACATCCATCAAACTTGTCCAGTGTATTATTTTTAGTAATATAAGGGAGAAACAAACCCTACAACAAAAAACATTACACCTCTCTACCTTGTCTACCTCTTTTCTGTGTACATCATCTTCTCTTCCCTCCTAGCCATATCTCAATTCAATTTTAGGATGGAAAAACACCTAAAAATAACCTCTACCATCAGATTTGGAAGCCTATAATAAATTTCCCAAATTGACTATGAAATTACAATTTTACAAGGCAATTTTAATAAAATTTTCCCTTTGAGGGCATTGCCCCTAAACCCCCGCTGGGGTGCAACTGGGGGGGGGGGTCATCCTCCCTAGACCCTGTAATGTGGTGAATGCCCCTTGCAACCCCCATTGCTATCGTGGATACAAAGAATGGGATTCCAAAACCTGGCTAAAAATATATCAAAATTTTAATCTATGATCCTGGAAGATAATTAGGCTTCACACCCAACAATCTCCCACTTGAAGACGGATTGTATTAACTCCATCACTATTGCATCCACTATAGTATCTCGACCTGGACAAGTTCATTAATTTAATTATCATCCATGAAGACCAATTAAATTTGAACAAATATTCAACTTCTCTCTTGTAACTACCTTGGTCATCATATCCATAGGATTTTTATTGGTATGTATCTTCTCCAATTTTATTTGATCTTCCTCTATCACTGAATGAATAAAATGATACCACAACTGAATATGTTTTGTTTTGAAGTGAAAATTTAAGTTTTTGTCTAGATGGATTGCACTATGGTTGTCACTATATAGAGTAAATATTTCTTGACTATGTCCCAATTCTTCCATCAACCTTTGTAACCAAATTATTTCTTTGTTTGCTTCTTTAGCAGCAACATATTCAGCCTTTACGGTTGAAAGTGCCACAACCTTCTATAAATATGATACCCAACTAACTATTATACCACCTACTATAAACACATAGCATGTAGTGCTTATTCTACCATCCAAGTCACCTACCATATTTGAGTCAACATAACCATGTAATGTCACATCTGATCCACCATAGCTTAACGATGTATCTATGGTCCCTCTTAAGTAATGATCCATTTTATTGTCTTCTAATTTTTCTTTCTTGGATCACTCATGAACCTACTCACCATTCCCACTACATGTGCAATGTATGGCCTTGTACACACCATTGCATACATTAAACTGCCAAGTGATGATGAGTATGGAATTTTAGACATCAGATTCTTTATTTCTTGTGTTTTAGGATATTGTTCCTTTGTTAATTTAAAGTGTGAAACCAAAGGTGTCCCAACTAATTTTGCATCCTCCATATTAAATCTATCAAACACTTTTATAATGTACTCTCCATATGATAATTCCATCTTCCTATTCTTTCTATCTCTAGTTATCCTCATACCAAGGATCTGTTTAGCTACACCTAGATTCTTCATAGAAAAGCTATCACTTACCTATTTCTTGAGTACATTAATATTGTGCATGTTGGAACTAGCTACAAGCATATCATCTACATATAAAATAAATATAATGTAGCTACCATTTTCAAAACTTTTAAAATATACTAAATGGTCTAAATGACATCTACAATAACCTTGTTCTGTCATAAAACTGCCAAATTTCAAATACCACTATCTTGGAACTTGTTTTAGGCCATACAAACTCTTTTTTAACCTACACCATTTTCTCTTTACCTTTGAATTCGTATCCCTATGGCTGCTCCATCTATATTTCCTCCTCCAAGTCACCATGAAGGAATGCAGTCTTCACATCTAATTGTTCAAGGTGAAAATATTCTATTGCTACCAAACTTAAAATAGTTTTTATAGGAGTCATTTTAACTAATAGCGAAAATATTCCATCAAAATATATACCTTTATTTAGTGTAAAAAATTTAACCACCATGCTAGCCTTTAATTTATTTTTACCTTCAATCTCCTCCTTTATCATGTATACCCACTCAATTTGTAATGCCTTCTTTCCTTTGGGAAGTTCCATTAAATCCCATGTCTAGTTTTCCATTAGAGACTCATACTCCTCATCCATAGCTTTCTCCCACTTATCCTTGGCATCAATCTGCTCTACTTATTCATATCTTTCTGTCTCACCACCATTAGTAAGTAATAAATAATATAAAGAAGGAGAAAAATTATTAGATGGTCTAATTACTCTTGCATATATTCTAATAAGGGTTTGAGATACCTGTTCCTATTGCACATTCTGATCAAGAACTTTTGGGACATGGTTTTCTATAATGTCTTCCAATACTATATATTCCCTTTTATATTCTTCTTACTTATTTTCCTATAACTAGTCCCTGTACATGACTTTTTCATGGAGCACATCTCTACTCCTAATTATTTTATTATCTTCCAGATTCCATAACTAGAATACATAATCATCAGTTCTACAACCAATAAATGCACATTTTTGAGACTTATCTTCTAACTTATTCTTATGATCTTTGTCAATATAATAAAATTCCTCACAACCAAAAACTCTTATAAAATAACAATCTACCTTATTTCTAGTCCATGCCTCCTCTGGTATTTCACCATCCAAAGCACTCAAAGGTCCTAAATTTATTAGATAAATTATAGTAGTTATAGAATCTACCCAAAATAATAAAGGCAAACCTGCATGCAATCTCATGCATATGACATGTTCCATAATAGTCTTATTCATTCTTTCTAACAGACCATTATATTATGGTGTTCTTGGAACTAATTTTTATCTATGAATTCCACTTTTTGAATAGTAATTGTTAAAAGTGTTACTTCATACTCACCTCCATTATCTAATCTGAGACATTTTAGTTTTAAACATGTTTTATTTTCAACAAAATCTTTTCATTTCTTGAATGTATCAAAAACATCAAAATTCCTTTTTATACAATAAACCCAAACCTTCTTAGTTGCATCATTAATAAAGGTAACATAATAATTTGAACAACCAAGTGAAGATACCTGAGTTGGTCCCCATACATCCATATGTACAGGCTCTAATTTTTGCTCCTTCCTAACTAGTCCAACCTTGAGAAACCTAACACATTTTTGTTTCCCATATATGTAGTGCTCACAAAATTCTAGATCTAATTCTTTTAGACCTAGTATTTTTTTTTTTGCATGTAGGGTCTTCATTCCCTTTTCACTCATGTGGCCAAGTCTATAATGCCAAAAAGCTACATCTTTACCTATAACAGCTACAACACAAGATGAATTAACATTATTTATAGACAAATATAAAGTGCCTACTTTCTTACTTTTATAACCAATAAGAACCCTTTGTAACCTTCCATGATTTGGTTGTAAATCTGACCATACAATTCTCACTACCTAGCTGCCCTATAGAGATCAAATTTTTCTTTAAGATTAAAACATGAATGACATCCTTCAGCACCCAAGTGTTTCCATTCTATAATTTAACTTGAACACTTCCTTTTCCATCAATACTATAGGGTTCATCATCACCAAGGTAAACATTACCATAATTACCTTGAACGTAATCTATAAAATAATGTCTATGAAGTGTAACATGAAAAGAAGCACCTGAATATAAAATCCAAGATTCAACAATATTATCCAAAAAAAGTATAAGAGCATCTTGTATTACATCACCTACTACATTTTATTCTCTATTACCTTCTTTTTGGTCCTTAACATGATTTATCTTTTAAAAACCAACACTCTTTCTTTGTGTCTTGGCTTACCATAGATTCAACATTCCATCTATCCTCTTGATTTAGATATTGCACCCCCTTTTGATTTTCTATAGTTTCCTCTTCCTCTATTCTTCTATCTTCCTCTATTATCCACTATTAATAAATTTTTAGATATGGATGTTTCACCTATACTTTTCCTTCACATTTCCTCACTTAGGATACCACTCACCACATCTTCAAACTTTAGTTTGGCATTATTAGACATAGAGTTTCTTACTGCTATTACCAAGCTATTACAGCTCTTAAGAAAGGAACAAATAATGATAAGAGCCCTAAATTCATCATCAAAGTCAATGTTTATAGAATGGAACTAACTAGTAACCATGTTAAACTCATTTAAATGATCCTGTACTGAACCATTTTTAGACATTTTCATATTGCATAATTTTTTCATCAAAAATATTTTATTTGAGGTAGAGTGTTTTTCATATAACTTGCCTAATGTGCTCATAATACCTTCTATTGTATTTTATTATGATATGTTGAATGCTACAAAAGATGCAAGGCAAAATTATATGGTTCTAAAGGCTTTTCAATCTAATAGTTCCCATACTTCATCCGACATTGTTGATGGCTTCTTGGCTTGTCCTCCCAGTGGCAAATATAGGTCCTTCTAGTAAAGGTAATCCTCCATCTGCATCTTCCACAATCCAAAGTTCTATCCATTGAACTTCTCCACCTTAGATTTAATTTCATCCACCATAGCTCCCACTTGAGGTCAAACCCTTTTCTTCCTATGATTTAAAATTATGCAAACAAAACCTTTGCTCTGATACCCCTTGTTAAGATAAAATAGAACACAGATTTATCCCCAAATTGCATACAAGAGAAATTATGAAATGAATCAATCAAACATATAGAAAATAATCGTAAACATGAACAAAATAGGAGACACTATGTTTAACATGGTTCACCCAAGATGGGCTACATCCACCAAATTTGTCTAGAATATTATTTCCAGCACTATAAGGGAGAAACAAATCTTGCAACAAAACTTGTTAAACCTCTCTACCTTGTTTTCCTTCTCTCTATGTACAATCATCTTCTCTTCCCTCTCATCCATATCAAAATTCACTTTTAGGGTAGT
Source organism: Torreya grandis (assembly GCA_037957365.1). Classification (NCBI taxonomy): domain Eukaryota; kingdom Viridiplantae; phylum Streptophyta; class Pinopsida; order Cupressales; family Taxaceae; genus Torreya; species Torreya grandis. The sequence continues at coordinate 2,192,962 of JARHVA010001463.1, read as the reverse complement.
AAAACACCTAAACATAACTTCTATCATCATAACTAGAAGCTTATAATCAATGGCCTAGATTGACTATGAAATTACAATTTTGAAAGGCAATTTTAATATAAAATCCCCTTTAGGGGTGTTGCCCCCAAACCCCCACTATGGATGGACCCCCCATTGGGGGGTTCACTACCAACTAACCCAAAAAAGGGGGAAATCCCCTATTTTAACCCCCATTTCCATCATGGATATAAATAATGGGATCCAAATGCTGGTTAAAAAAATATCAAAATTTTAACCTCTGATCCTAGAGACAATCAAGCTCCATACCTAATAGTTTCTTAAGATTTTATGGGGTGGTATATCTATAATATCCTTAATTTTTAGGATCAAATTATATCCCATGAGTGGAGATGATGAAACCCATGAACTTACCTATGAAGACCCCAAAAAGACACTTTTAAGAATTGAGACAGATAAGAAATTGGATTAAGTGGACAAAGATTACTTTAAGAATAGAGAGATGGTCTTTTTGGAGCTTTGACTAGTTGATATTTTCATGCACATAATATATGATTATTTTATGTATTATTTATGAAATAAATAAGTCATGGCTCTTTGATTAGATACCCTTACATTTTTTAGGCCAAAAGGCATAACCCTATAATAAAAATTCCCCCCAACGGTAATAAAGTAAGTCATATGTTGTTCCTCTACGGAGATAAGGATTTGAATATATCCAAAGAATCCATCCATAAGTGACAAAATTCCATGGTTGGCTATTATCTCTACCAGTTGATCGATGTTAGGGAGAGGAAAATCATCTTTAGGACAAGCAAGGTTGAGGTCTCAAAAATCAATATAGAGGTAGAGTCCCCCTATGGGATTCATGATAGGCACAATGTTGGGCACCCATTTAGAGTATTTGATTAGATGGATGAAATTTATAAGTAGGAGATGATACAGTTCTTTTTTGACTAAGGTCATAATGTGAGTGTGAATTTTGTAGACATCCAATTCCTAACACCATTTGTGTTGAGATTGTCAATCTTACTCAAATTTCACTCAAATGCATATTTTAGGCCAAAATCCATAAAACACCCTAAATGGTTCAAACTTGTCACTTAAAAGTGCTATTTTAGGTCAAAGTATACCTAAATAGGGTAATGAATTTTATGGGCTAGCTTATAGTATTGGATTTAGATTCCCTTACATTGAAATCAAAGTCAAAAATAGATTATAGTATTGGTTGTTACAACATTGGTTACAATTACCTTGCAGATCAATTTGAATATATTTGTGATCCTTTTATGGTTTTTGAGGATGATTAATTCAACATCAAGACATGTTCCCCTAGTATCTTCTAAGAAGATTGTGTTTCCTTTCACCATCCCATTATTACCACGCAACATAGCCATATTATTGACATTCCACCTCCCACCAATGTCGATTGGGATCGACATAATCATACTTTGTTAAACTGCATCCATGATGACATAAAAATTGAAGAAGAATAAGGAGGCCAAGACCACATTCATTTAGAAGAATAAAAATATCCTAGTGAAACCTTTTTGAAGGCATTAGGGGATAAGCAAAGATCAAACTTAGCATCTTTTAGTAACACCTTTTTGAAGGCACTAGAAGACAATTAAAGTCAAATGTTAACATCTCTTTGTGAAACCTTATCAAAGGCACTATGGGATGATCAAAACAAATTCATTGGTAAAAACCTCATCAAGGCACCAATAGTTGAGCACAAAATTTCTTCATTGTTTACTGAGGATAATATCAAAAATAAAATCAAAATAGCTTCCAATCTATATTATAATCAGATGGTAGGTATTCTCAAGATCAATAAATAGAACAATCTAATGGTCTTATCGAGAGCATCTTCAGAGGTCTTTAGCCCTACCATAACTAAAATTATGTCATATTTGGCATCAACAACATTGCATGTGATTGAAATTCCAAATCTCCATTTGTTTCCCCAATTATACATTCCATTATAACCCACCTATTTATCACCCACCTATATTACCCACTTATCTCATTTATCCTAAAATTATTTACCATCACTGGAAGCACTTTACTTTATTGAGGTTATAAGGATATCTTGTCTTGACATTTGAAGGAAGTAGAATCAACAATCTATGAAGATCACAAACACATTATTGAGATCTAGATTAGCAACAAGTTCTTAATAGAGAAATTGTTCTGAAAGGGTGTTGGATAACAACTTATATAGTTGATCAATTTTTTTTGTCTCACATATTAACTAGGACGTGCATCTCCTTATCAACAAGAGCAACAAAACCATTTTTTCATCTACCATTCACCCATTTTCCATTATCATGCCTCGTCTCTTAGGGACAACCCTATAGACCCTTTTCAGGCATTATTATACCATTCAAATCCATGAATGATGCCATTTGAACTACATTGACTTGAGGTCCTTCAAGAATATGTAGGCAGTGCTCAATTTTTATTGAGGTCAGCTTGATCACCCTTTTCCCATGCTCTCACCATTTTGTGAGCAATCTAATCTAGTCATCACTTGGGGGAAACTTTATTGCCACTATATCCAATTTTATTTTGATCATTTTGTTATACCATTTCCATTCCTATCTAAACCAAATCCTATTTTTAGTCATCCTACCCAATCCTATTTTGATCTTAGCTATTTTGATTCTTCCCATACCTTTTATGGGGGGATTCTGATAAAGTTTCAATAATCAATCAAATCCATGTTTATAATGGTAGTCTATTAAAGTATTGTGACAGTTGATCTAGCAAGATATTTTTAATCTTATATCCATGTTTGTTTAGGTGAGCCTGATTATAACCACCTATGAGTAAATCAGTGTCTCACTAGTCTTGCTACTAATTATAACCGCCTATGGGTAAATTAGTATTCTTGACCTATGACATTGTATCTTAGTTATAACTACCTATGGGAAAACTAAGGGCAACACTTTTTATCATGCATTACTACATCACCTTGCCATTATTGTTTTCATTTGATTAGCTATTTATCAGATTTGAGAACTTATTAGGACCTAGTTGGTCTTTCTTCACCTTTTGTGTGGATGGAATTATAATAACTTAAGGTCATTTTAGGACTATGTAGGTCATACTCAATTCATTTTGAGGTCACCTTAGTCCCCCTTACCTCACTCTCAATGATTTGTGAGCATGGACCACTGCAGCCAACTTAGTTGTCTTATTAGAACCTCTACTCTTAGGACATGCATATCCTTGACTAGATGGTCCCACCTTGTGCATATTTTATACCAAAAACATTAGAAATAATTTGAAAATACCAAAAACATCATAACATGATCCATAAAAGAATAAAAATATTATCTCATGCTTCTATACATTTATATATTCTCATTCCACCATGTTATGCTCTTACCATTTTGCAAGCACAAAAACACTAGTTCATTTCATCTTATCCCACATACTTGCCATTTTTCAAGATCATTCTTTCTCATATCATCAGCTTCTTGTTTGCCAAACCATTATCATTTATTTGTCCTATCTTTCATTTCTTCTATAACATTAATCATGTTGGTCTGATCATCATTTTTCTTCTATCCCATTTCTTGGAGAACTATATTTGACCTAAAGTTCATGTTGGAACATGCATCCATGGCATCCATGAAACTATGTAGGCAACATCCACTTGTCTTATACATCTAGAATTAGCTCAGCCAACCCCCTTTATTTTCTTCTCTTCCCCCATTTCTTTTATCATTGTTCCTCTTTAATTAGGGAACAATTATCATTCTTCTTTGTTATGATGTGGTACAAAGTAATGCCTCTACTACACATGCATGAACATTTATGTTTAAACTGCATTAGCTTGGTTTTTGTTTGTGTTAATATGAGTTTTCTTGGTGTTTTGTTCTATTTTATTGGTGTTTTTTTGTGCTTTCACACCTCTCCTTTCATTTTTTCTCCTTTTCTCTTTTTATTACTTCTTGTTCCATTCTTGTTCTTGTGTTTATTTGTCTTATTTTTCTATTTGATTTTGCTTTTCTCTTGTGTGTTCAAGAATGCCTTGATGGTCCACATGGATCTTGATTATTCATATCTTGGTGTCATGTTGTTAAGATGTTCTTTCCTTTTATTTTTTAAACATATTTGTTCCTACTTTAGATCATATCTTGATTTCAAGTTAGGTTCATTTATGTTTGTCTTTTTCTTTGGCTTTGCTTTTTTTTTTGTTTAAATGTAAATCACTATAACTCTAATTTTGTTCATTGTTTTACCACTATCCTTAGTTATAAGTATTCACTTTTGAACTACCTCATCATGATTGGAATCTTATGGCATTCTAAGTTATTCATACTTATTATGCCTAATTTCTTTTGCTATAGCAAGCACTTTATGCTTAGGTCTTAATGTCTTAATGTCAACATCAGCTCCAATGAATGATTCTCAAGAACACTTCATCAAACCTAGGCTCATGATATGGAATTAGGCATCTAGGTAACATGCATTTAAGGATTTTTTGTCTATGCTTAGATGTGCATCTCTTCACATACATTGTGAGTCTAATCAATTCTTGGTTATTTTTCATCATTCATCATTCCATTCTCTTCCAAACTTGGGTGAACTACATTGGCCTGAAGTTCATATTGGAACATGAGTTCATAGAACTATGTAGGTAGTGCTCAATTTTTATTCAAGTTAGCTCAGTTATCTCCATTCTTCTTTTCATCTCTCTCATCACTTTGTGCATTCTCATATGCTTAGTTTTATATGGCTTTCTAAGCCATTACACCATTGCATGTGTGTTTACAACCACTAACTTTAACCTATCTTTTTGGTTATATCCTTGATCTATTTTCCTTGGTAATTACCCATGATAGGGCATAATATATGAACCACATTTGAATCAAACCAGCTTTATAGGTAAAAAATTATTGCTTATTCTTTATCAATGATCAAGATTTGCCCTACTGGGGCAAAACTATTTTATCTTGATCAAATTAACTCTGCTAAATTACTTATTATATTCTATTTAGAGACCTCATTCTAGTGGTGTTTCCCTTCCTGAAGGAGAACATTCCCTCTTTTCCTATAATTCCAAGCTCTCCACATTAAAGCCCATGATGGCAATATTTATTGTGCAGCTTGTCTTAGAATTGATCAATGTCATAAATGCATAGCTTGTACTCTCAAATTGGGTATGTTTATAGTGTGTCCCTTAAATTTATGGATCATATATTTCCCATTACCCCAATCTCTGGATCCTATTATAATTCTAATTATATTTTTATCATTGATGGTAATCACGTGTGCAAGTAATAACTCATTTGGATGTGATCAATTCCATGGGTTAATCTCTCACTTTCTCTCTCTTTTTAAGAGTCCATCATTTTCTTCCATCCTAGTATGTCCTCTCAAGAGGGCATCATGGGTCTATTCCAATTTCTTATTGACAACTCTTTTCTTTTAAAATATGTTGCTTCACCTAAATGTCTCGCTACACCTTGTCAAATAGGGGCAAAATGTATACATCCAATTCCTAACACCATTTGTATTGAAATTGTCAATCTTACTCAAATTGTACTCAAAAATGCACATTTTATGTCAAAATCCATAAAACACCCTAAATGGTTTGAACTTGTCACTTACAAGTGCTAATTTAGGTTAAAGTATCCTTAAATATGGTAATGTATTTTATGGGCTAGCTAACTTTGATAGGTCATTTTGAGTTAAAATGACCATTTCACCATTTAGTACTCTAGATCACTCTTTTCTTCTAATTCATTAGTACACATCATGTACATGTGTTATTTGGTATTTACAATATCCTAAATGGGAATATAGCTCTAACACATCTAACATCACCTTCTAGTTCCTCTCCAGTCAAATGATGACCTAGTAATATGACTTTCTAACCATTTTGATTAATTGAGGGCCAATTTTCAAATAATTACACAAATGTTTATTAATCTTGTTTAAGGATAATTATCCAAATAAAGAGCTTAAGTGGATTTTTCATGAGAGTTGTTGAATATTTATTTTTGAAAATTTATTCCTATTAACTACATCATCAGTTGACATCATTTCTTAGGAAGACATCCCTAGGCCATAAATACCACAAATATTAGGATTATGGGTCACTCATGCCTAGTTAATGCCTCCCATGCCTCTTTAATGCCACTTCTTCCAAGGTCATGATGAATATAATTATGGATTTAATTCCAAATATTAGGATTATCCATGGCCACACATCTCATTCTTGAGATGGACGGTCATGGTTGATCCTGACCAATCTCAAAAAATCTATAAATAGAGAAGCCATGGACATGAATTTTAAGCTATTTTGGTGCAAAGTTATTATGAGAAATTATCTTTAAAGGATTTGCATTTGATCATATATTTTGTTTGCAAGCTTCATTCATAGGCTAGTTTAGTGATTTGGAATCAAGAGCTTAGGTTTTATGGAGTGTTCTTGAGGCATTGGGGGAGCTTACCACCATTATTGAAAAAGATAAGGATACTTGATCAAGGAATAACATGTTTTTTAGCCACATGGGTATGGTGAGTCTATTTGGAAAGGTAATATGGTGTTGTTTTCTTTCATTTGTTTCTTGTTATCTTTTGTAATTCCCATAGGAATAGATAGGCTTGGTTAGTTAGTTCTTTATGCATGTTTCATTATTTATGGACTAATGCTTGACTAACTTGCTTTATAATCCTCTCTACACTTTTTTTTAGTTTTTTCTTAGCTAATTTGGATTTAGGGATGGTGAAAATATTATGAATGACAATAGTAGGTTTGATACCTGACATGTCACTATATGACCAAACAAAGGGCTCACTATGGTATGTTAGGAATCTAGTGAAGTCTCGATACTCCTGAGGGTTCAAAAATTGACTAACATTAATAATGTGCAAGACCTCTTGGGACCCTATATTAATGTCTATAGTGGATTCATTTATAATACTAGATGTTTCACCCAGAAGATAATTGTGTAGGTGAGATATTTTTGTGCCTAAATAAGTCAAGATAAAATCATCGTCTTGACATTAAAGAATAAGGATGGTAGGAGAATATTTATATATTAGATTAGGGTAGGTAAGGGGAATGGATTTAGTTTCCCTATTCATGAAATAAATGAGAGGTCCTAGGCTAATAATATTGAGTAAAAAATGTTAGGAGTAATGGAAACAACATTGTCTATTTCAGAGGGAATGTTGGATGGTAACAACATGATATCTTCTTCAAGATTGGATAGAGGAGTAGATTTAAGAGTAGTTTTAGGAGTTTTAATGAATATAATTCCATGTTTTTCATGGGGTTGCATAAAATATCCTAGCATAATACCATCTGGTCCCTACTCATAACATCCTATGCCAAATCCTTTCCAAGCACATCATTGTAAGTATGTCTGAGTAAAATGTGATTTATCGAGGAATGATAAATTTGATGAGAATGGTTTGGCATGAGGTTTGATATCAGGACATAAGGAGCATAAATATATCCCCATGTAGACCAAATGAATATAGAGGAAAGGAGGACCGAAGGGGATGACATATATAAGTTTAGGTTGATAGGTACATTATGTATATGGGCATCCATACTCTTGAGTAAGAAGGGTATCAAGTGTCAATAAATATGAATTCAAGGGAATATTTATTATGGATTCATGATGAAAGGATTGTCAAACTAGTCGATGCTTTGTAAGATGATGGTTATGGGGTTACATTTTTTAGAGGTATTAAAACATCATTGGGTTGAAAGGTTAGGTTGCAGGTTTTGAATGGGTGAGGATTGGTTGGGATGTTATGGACTTGGCCCTCATGCTCATATTTAAGGCATTAGTATAATGTGGATGGAATGCAACACATATAATTGATCCAAGGATGTTCTAAGAGGATATTATATTGAAATTTTCTATATATAACATAAAATGACTCATGAAGTATATGGGAACCTATTCATACAGGGAGGATGATAGTTCCTAGAGTAGGATCTACTAATCTTTGAAATCTTGTAAGATGATTAGAGATTGGGCCATAATAGTTTCTAGAAGTTAGAATTACTTAAAGCATATGAGGAGATAATGTTGATGGTATCCCCATTATAAATCAAGACCCTTTTGATTTGAGTTTGATTAATTTGAGTAATGACAAATAGGGTTGGATCTTGGTCTTTAGATGGTAATGGGACTATTTTCGAATCACTAAAGTAGACAAATGAAACCATATACAAAGCTCTAATAAATATTTTTATATGTTGGGGTTTATCAAGTTAAACTTGAATGGCATGTTGTACCTCTATAATGAATTTACAATGTTGCAAGGATTTGTCAATGAGATCATATAAGGACATCTTGACTGGGGTTTGATGGAGTTGTTTTAAAACCAATATTTGTATTGACTCTAAAGAGTTATTATCCTAAGTTTCCCTAAAATGGATATTTTCAATTTTGGAGTGGAGGGTTTAGAGGTCTCTATGGTTGAGAAAAGAACTTTTACAATGAAAAATTTGACCTTATATAGATTATGGATTTTGTGGGTTTGTGTTTGAGAACATGGGGCTATGTTTATCATATCAATTTACAATAGTGGATGGTTTATCTAAGTTATAAAATTATTCATGTTTGGAGTTTTCAAGGGGATGTTGTAAAGGGGTTGATCAAGGATAGAGTCAAGGCTATTAAATAGGCCTTTTTATGCTTTTTTGATATTTATTGTAAAGGATTTACAATATTCACTATGTTAGTCTCAAAGATGGTTGTGGCTTTAGTATCTTGGTCGAAGAGAGGATTAGGACAAGTTTATTCAATTAAGTGGTCATATTCATCTAAGGTATCTTGGATTATGGATTTGAGAGCATTGAATCTCTCAATATCATGGTTAGGTATCCTATATTAAGCACACATCTTATTTTCCCTATACCATGTTGGTTTTTAGATATGGGGATTGACCAGTTTGATAGGTGGCAACATGATAAGGGAAGTCTATAGAATTTGATCGAGGATGGTGGAATAGGATCCTTGTAAGGAATATTGGTGAGATTTTGTCACTTCTCATGGTGTTTATTTTAGGGACCTATTTACTTTTTCACTTTCATTTTTTGTTTTGATTATATAAGTGGTTTTAATTGGTGGTAGAGGTATCTTATATAAGTTTCATGGGTAGCAAAAATCTAAAGGGTTGATATGGGGTATTGATGTTGGTAATATATTAGTTTTTGAGATAACTTAGGTCTCTTTAGAGGTGGATCTATAATTATTATCTTCATCTTATAAGAAGGATGAGGTCTTAATATGGATGGCTTAGTTTGAACTTGGGGCCTAGTCATCTTCCCTTTTTTAGCATGGTTAAACATTGAAGGAGTACCTTTATGAGGGTAATCATTTTTGGATGTTTGGAGGAGTTTAAGCCTTATAAGAAGGTGTTGTATGGATTTACCCTTTGGCATACCAAGGAATTTATCCCATGTGGTTGGAGTATCTTTTTTGTTTGTCACCTTCCCCTTTTATGATTGATTTTTAGTGCATTTGGATGACCCCTCCTCTAGAGGATCCTATGTTTTGAGATTGGGGAGGCTTGAGTGGATTATATAAATGGGTTTATCTAGTTCAGATGGTTCAAAAATATCTCTTGTAAGGAGGTCCAAGATTCTTTTTACTTTGAAATATGATTCAGTATCACTATCAACTTCTTTAGGTAAAAGTTGATCATGAATAGTGTTTATTATGTGGGCCTCTTGATCTAGGGTGATTCCTATATTTTATTGTATATAATTGCATGAATATGGATGATTTAGGAATGTATGTCTGAATATATCAAGGGATTGGTTCAAAGGATCATTCAGATTATCTAATTACAATTCCCCCTGATTGATAAGGTTCTTGACCGAGCTCTTAAAATACCAATGATATGTACAAAAGTCACTCTCTTTATACCATTTAGGTTTCAACATGAGATTCATCAATGATCCTGATTAGAGGGAGTTCAATAACTAGTTATTTTAATATTTTTTCCAGGATAACAGTGTAAGATTATCCCAAGGGCATTTATTTCCTAGGTGGAAATCATGTTAAGGTTTTATGTGGTTGTGTCTAGGAAGTAGAAGAACTTAGTTGGCTTTACATTGATGGGGGAGATAATTTTAGGATAACAACATTTATTGTGTCTTTTGATTTAGGATTGTTGGTCCCTTTGGAAGGATCAATTTTTAAAATCTTATTCTATAACTTAACCTTTCCTTCCTCTAAAGTTTGGATTTATAGTTTGTGTGACATGGTAAAGGCTTCATCAAAGGTCTTAAACAATTGAAATTGGAGTGTGGATGAGATATTATTTACACATGACCTCATAAATAGGTCAATTAATTCAAGTTGAGGAAGGGAAAATGTTAATTAATTTATGAGGACTTGCCACTTGCCATAAAATATGTAATAGACTCATCTTCAAATTGTTTAATGGTGTACAGGTCGATGGTGGTTATTTTCCTTGTGATATTAATTTTAAAATGCTTTAGGAAAATTTGAGATAATTATCCAAAGGAAAATAGGGAATGTTGTGGGATATAATTATACAAATATAAATCTGGTTTAGTTAGCAACATGAAGAAAGTATTCAAAAAGATGGTGTCATCATGGGCTATAAGGTAACATGCATGCCTAAATTCCCTAATGTGTTGTTGTGGGTCCTCCTTGTTTTAAAATTTCATAAACTTGGTAACTTCCCATTATGTTGGATATGGAATAATTAGAACAATAGGGTTAATATGTTTGTTATAAATTTGTTCATATGAGAGCATATTCTTCTGCCTAGAGGTATAAGCTTCTAGGTTTGCCATCCAATCCATGATAATATGCATGAGGTCAGGCCGGGTGTTATATTAATGCATAACCCATAAATGGTTTTTCTCCAAATGTTGATAAGGGGGAAGTAAAGTAAGGAATGGTTGTGAAATAGGATAATCAAGAGAAGTGGTAATTGTTGGTTGAGATGCAGTCACATATTATGGAGATAGGGGAGTAGGATTTATTGTTGAGATGGATTAAGATAGGTGATTGTTATGGGTTGTGATGAAATTAGGTATTGAGTGGTTAAGGTAATCTATTTTTAGAGAGGTTGACTCATGGGGATTCATTATGCAGGTTGTAATGGTTGAGTGGTGTGTTGGGGATTTGAAGTTACATCTTTTTGGACCGATGGGAGAGTCACAGGGATTGAGACCACTAAACTTAGGAGAAATAAAGATGGTGGTTGATTGGATGTGAGTTTTGGTATGGTAACATTTTGGGTTTAGGTAATGGTTGTACATGGTTTACTAGATACTAATGGTGGTTGATTATCCATAGGTTATGTCACATTGGTATTAGAACCTATTGGTGGTGGTGGGTTGATGAAGAGGAAACCATGGATACTGTGTTTTCCTCTAATATTTATAGTGGCATGCCATAGATAAATTAGTGGGATTGGGTTCGATGAGAAATAGGAATTTATATAGCTTGTGCACTAAGGTAAGTACTTAGGTCTATTATATTATTATCTAATATATTATCAGAGTTGGGATCTCCCTGTGGGTAAAATTGAGGAATGCATTCCTTGATGAATTTGGGAGAGGTAGGAGGACTTGGCTTATGTTCCATTGAGGAAGATGAAGGTGGTGACTTTGTTTGTCTATGCTACTATTATCACATTAAAACCATGTAGAACTAAATAACAAAACAAAGAATAAATGTAAAATCACACAAAACTAATTTTTTTATCTTATTTTAGTGAGGATAAAGCACATAATTTACTCAAACATACTTAATTATTACTTTTCTTAAGATATCTGTCTTATAATATGATTGGGCATTTGGCTTAACAATGACCAAAGAAGAGGCCAGCTAAGTCTAGTTTGAGGTCCATTTAAGGATGGTATCCTCAATATACATGTGAAGATAAAATGAGGCTTAGATATATGTTAGTGTAAGTATATGGCTTGATATTAGATCCTACCCTTTCACTTCTCTATTAGAGTATGTCATTTCTAATGCTTGCTAAGTTCTAGCTAGGTTGTTTATCTTTTCCTAGTTTTATCCTATGTGGAATTATCCCATGTTGTTTATTTAGACTTGATTTTTTATTTTGACTTGCCTATTTAATCAAGGGATCTCCATTGTATTAAACATGTTTTTTTTAATGTCATTTGATTTGCATTGTCTTTGCATTTCATTTATTTTCAAGCTTATCATGATTTTTTTGTTGTCAATGCTTCAAAGTCCTAGCTTGGAATGATATTTTTCTCATTCATTTCATAGTATTACAGCCACAAAGGGTTTCATCCATCTGTTGATAATTTTCTATTCATTTTTAAGATGTTGTGTGGTCATTTTTGAGAAATCTATTTTTGGGCAAAACTACATTTTTAACCAAAACATGATATGTTTTGATCAATTGATATTTAATCATAAGGATTTTTAGGAAATTATTTATGGGTTATGATTTCCTCTCTCACATATGTCTAGGATATCTTACAGTTTCAAATTTTGATGAGCATGAAGAAATTTATGTTCATTTTAATCTCGTGTTCTTTGCATTTTTTTCCTTAGCTTTAACATTTCTTCTATGTACATTTCTTCCATATGATGTGGTATATTTATTTGATGGAATACATTTATAGAGCCACTGAAGTTTTAGAGATATGGTGTATTGAAATTTTAGAAGATAGGTGTAAATTTTTAAGACTTTCTGAAGTTTTTTTTGTTTTTGAAGCTTTTATTTCTTCTAAGGCAGTGGAAGAGAATAGATCAAAGGCATCATATTTTGGTGTTTTAGCATCATTTAATATCTTAAGTAATGCATTAGATCTATATTTTACTTATATATGAGCTTAGTGTGCTTCTTTTTCTCTAAAATCTTTTGCATAGTGGTGTCTTTTTTACCAAGCTTGGCACTTTGAAGCAAGGCATTAAAATGTGGCATATCAGATTTGGTAGAGAGGTATTGGAATTTTAAGTTTTGCATTGATTTGAAGATTTGAAAAGATTAAGAGAATTAATTTTGAGGATATTTTACCTATGGCATTAGATCATATTCAAATATTCTAAGCAAATCACAACCTTGGCATTGAGTTTTCAAGCTATGGCATTTTCACTTTAACATCCTATTCTACCTCAAGCACTTTTGTTTATTTGTTTTTTGCTTTTTTCAAACCTGTGTTGTATTTTCAAGGTTTGTCATAGTGTGGGAGGTGTTGGATATGCATAAGATCCATTTTTAGATCTACAAATAAAAATGATACTATTGATTTCTCTTTTTCTGCCTTCTTTTATGCTATGTTGATTTTCAAGGAGGAGGCGTAGTAGAAGCAAGCAGAGTGTTTTGAGTAGTAGATATCAAAGATCTAATCTAAGCATTAATTTGTTAATCTTGGAATTTTTTAGGCTTCTATAATGAAATACTAAATCTACATTTCTACCTACAAGTGTCCAATCTGCTAGTTGAGGCATCCTTTTCTACATTGGTGCCTTCTTTTCTTTCAAGATTTAATCAGATTTGAAGAAGCAAACTTTGAATTAGAGTTTTTATCCTTTCACAAAATCTAGATCTAGTAGTTTTCATCTTCTTGGAAGGCTTTGGATCAAATGCAATATTAATTTTTCCTTTTTCTCTCATAAAAACAAAGTCTTCATTAATTTTTTTGCTTTTACAAGTTGATTTTTTGCATCAAGAGGAAGCATAGTTCGCTTGCCTAAGTATAACATTAACTAGTACGATATTTTTTCACATCAGTTGAAATTTATAATTCTATGGTTAAATTTTAGTTTTAATGAGTGGTTGGATGACTATATTCTTTATGGATTTGGTCACAAATTTTAGTTTGCAGTGTTTTTTAATGTGTTGACCCATTTTATGGGAAATCATAACACCAATAAATTTTAAACTGTAACTTCGATTTGAGTTTTATTTTTTTCGAAAGTGAATGTTATTTTATTATATATACATTAATGTTATTAAATTATAAAAAAACACTATTTTATAAAGTGCCAAAAAATTGTTGGGGGGAGGGGGGGCAGGCCCTATAATACAAATTTTTCTGTGAGGGGGGCTTATATTTTTTTAGGTGTTCATTAATTTTATCGAGAGATGTTGAATTATCAGTGGGGGATTTGTTTTTTTGTGAGGGTTATTTTTATTCTTGACTTTATCCTTATTTTTTTATAATGGATTCCTACTTATTTGAGCCCTTCAACACATCCAACTACATTATTTGGAAGATAAATATGTGGATGCACTTATAGCAAAAAAGAATGTGGAGCATTATGTTTAGTGACATTCCCCACTTTATAGATGAGGAATTCCTTGATTGTATTTCATCCATGAAATATGAGGCTATTTTTTTAATTCTCTTCCATGTTTCAAATAGTTTTCTAGTGTTATGTCACATGTGCCACATCATCAAAGGAAGCTTGGAATGTTATTGTAGACTTATTTGAGAAGGATACTAAGTCTTATGGGTCTTTTTCACCCTCTTTTAATCCTCCTCCTTATGTTCCACTTTCTTCTCCTCATGTTAGCAAGGATTTATATTTTGATGATGAAATTAATGTTTTTCAATATTTGAGTCTTGACAGTGGCATGGGTGAGGCACTATTGCCACTTCTTTCTTCTCCTCTTGTCAGTGAGGTTTTCTCTTCTGATGATATACTCTCTCCTCCTACTATAGTTTCTTGTGATGACATATTCCCGATGGAAATTTATCTTATTTTTGTCAAGCCACCTCTATGGGATGAATTTTTTCTAGACTTGAGATGTCTATTTATAGAATTTACCTGTGTTCCTATGTAAGATGTTGAGCCACCACATATTATCACTTCAGAGGAATCTACTAGTTCTAATGAGAGTAAACTTATTGATCATTACAATCCACTTCCCATGGACATTCTTTTAGTGGATGTTCCATATCTTTCTTTTGATCAGTCCCCTTAAATGGCATTACATCTAGTTCATGTGCATGATCTTGTCAGACTTATGCCACACTTCAGATTTGGACGTGATTGAGAGATATTTATATTGTTATCTCCATATTCTATTGTGGAATGGGTAGAATTCCAGTACACCATTTGTGTTCTTCTTTTGGAAAAAGGAAGAAATATTTTTTGATTTGGATGGAGCTTCTATAGTATTCTATTTGAGGATCTTGACATCAATGTTGGTCATCTTGCAATCTTGACTTAGAGTATCAATAGCTTTAATATCG
This sequence comes from Torreya grandis, assembly GCA_037957365.1. Lineage (NCBI taxonomy): Eukaryota > Viridiplantae > Streptophyta > Pinopsida > Cupressales > Taxaceae > Torreya > Torreya grandis. The sequence continues at coordinate 2,177,754 of JARHVA010001463.1, read as the reverse complement.
ATGGTAGTTATCTTTGGGGGGATTCCATATGAAGTCCTTCCTTCCTTCTTTTACATCACTTTGAGGGGGAGTTTTATTCCTACATTTTTTCTTCTTTTCTCCATTTCATGGATATATTATACATGAATATCTTATTAGGCCTAGTTATCAGGACTCATACTATGGATGTGCCACTATCTTTTTTGGCTATTTTCAGCCCCTAGCTCACTTGAGGGAGAGTGTTAGAGAATGTTATTTTTCATTCTTTCTAGGTTAAATCTAGGTTGTTTATCTTTTCCTATTTTTTTCCTATGTGTGGAATTATACCACATTGCTTAGTTAAGATTGATTTTTTTTTTTTATCTCGCTTACTTAAGCAAGGGATCTCCATTATATTAAACATGGTTTTTTGAATATCTAATTTGCCTTGTCTTTGCATTTTATATTTTTAAAATCTTATCATGATGTTTTTGATGTTAATGCTTTAGACTCCTAGATTGTAATGATATTGTTCTCATTCTTTTCATTCATAGTCCTACAATAATAAGGGTGTTGGGTGATTATCCTTTATACTACCAACTAATTATGTATACTGGACTAGAACACCAATTCAACTCTCCCCTTGGTGATGAAATCCAAGTGGGTTCACCTGGGTAGGATTTTTTTGATTTCTTATTTTAATATTTTTGTTGTTTGGTAGTCATAAAAGAGGAATGTGACTAAAATAGTGAATTAATCCTACTAATTATACTAGTTGCACTATTTAGACAAGAAAATAAAAAACTAAAATTTATTTCAAAAAGAAAACAATCTATTTTTTTGTTTTCTTATTATAATGAAAATAGAGGTTTTTGCTAAATCATAATACAAAACAAATAATTGTAATGAGAATATAAGAATAATGAGGCCCCAAAAGGGTCCCACTAGGCATGCCAAAATGGTTAAATAGTTTATCATTCATTCCTTTTATAAAATTGACTATTAAAAACTCAATAGAAATTCAAGGTTTAAAGCATACCTATGATTTAGAATGTTGTGCACCATTGATTTAGTGATTGTGGGAGATTATTTTTTGATAGGAAGGACTACCTACACGAATGAGAAAACTTTGACAATATTTGGTTAATAAGATAAAATAGTGGGTTGCCTGATGTTAGACCAGTCTTAAGAAGTAACGAACTTCCTAACAAGAATGTTAGCTCAATTACTTAAGAAATTAAGTAGACAGTAATTATAAAATAAAATATAAGAGACATATAATGATATAGATATGATATTGAAATTTTTTGAATTAATCTACATCTATTTCATTAAGATGGGCAAAGAGATCACACTAGTAAGTTTCAGTGGAATCTAGTCTTCTTGTATAACTTAGAATTGATTAAAGATAAAATATATAGTAAGGCATACACAATGGTGAAAATCCATAACTCAAAGGTGATATCACTTTGATCAAAAAAGAGAGGTTGAGAAATGATTATTAAATCACAAATGTTAATGACTTCATGTGAGGCTCAAAGAAGTGTCATCTATAGATAGAGTCCATGGTTTAGGGAATAGAAAATCATAATAAATCATATGTCCTAGAAAAACAAGTCTTAGATTAAAAATAGAAAGGATTACACATGGATCGATGTTGATTCCATTGGATCAATGTCGATGCATTAAAAAAAAGTAACACTTTGGAAATAAGAAGATAAAGGACAATTTAGAAAGATATAATATAATCTAAGGGTAAAAAGGATGTTTAACAAAGATATATAATAGAATAGAGAGATATAAACTACTATAAATAATGAAATAAACTTACCTTGAAATCATTCTAAAGCTATGATAATCTTAAGATTGATACACTGATATTTGACCTCTTGATGAATGTTGAAGGTCTAATGATGCAATGTATCTTGCCAGTAGGGAGCTAATTAATAATATTCAACTCATCTAAGAGAATTCTTTTAAACTTCAATATAAAATTCATGGTCCTTTGTAAAGGCAAGGCTAGGTATAAATTGATGTCAATTTGGTCACAAGGATCATTATCAATTCTTATTATTTTTATCAAAAGTTTATTCTAATTTTTTTCAACCATGGAATAAACTAAGCACTAAGTTATTTCATAAGTTTTTACTATGAGGGAAGAATGTTTCAATGAATTTTAGGTTATATTTTGAGAAACGAAGAAGAAGAAACTCAATACAGGTATGGTTGAAAAATCTATTTGATCATACATGCATTGAATCAAATGATTATGAAGATATATTCTTTGGCTTAGGAAGATGACTTAAAAATAAGATAGCACTAAGAAAATGGTTGGTTAAATAGATAGCTAGGTGGATTGCCTAGCACTAGCTAGATCATAGAAGCAAGATTTTGTTTGGGGGTTGTCAATCCACATGTTTTAAACAATTAAGTTTAGAAAATATAATATAAGGTACTTGCATCAATGATCAAAAGCTAATGAAATTGAACACAAGAAATGCTTGATAAGGAAGTAGGCTAAAATTTATAATATAGCAATAAGAAAGTCAATACTAATACTAAATAGGTCAAGTGTGATTTAGAAAATAGGTTTGGGTTTCATGAACAGGTAAATGAAAAGAAAGTGGGATTTGGTTAAGGGTATGTGGGTGAAAATGACTTACTATTTTTTTTCCATAGTGACCATCAGAAGTTAAGGTGATTATTGACAGTTGAGGTGATTGTTGGTGGTTAAGGTAACCATTGATAGTTGGATAGACCATCAATGGTCAAGCTAACCATTGATGGTTATTATGTGTTAGGTCTGGGTTGATAAAATTTAGAATAATGGGATTAAAAAAGGTAATTCTAGGAAATAGGTTTGTATTGGGTTGATTACAAAATACAAAGTAATTAAATAATAGAAAACAAATACTTAACTTGCATAAGGTTGATCAGATGGGTGTTTGAGGTGGTTGGCTCATTGGTGGAGTTTAGCATGATTCCAATAGAGTAATGGTACTTGGATATCAATCGAAGGGTGGCATCAAGTTAGCTCTTTGATGTGATGGTTAGATTGTTGGATTGCTAAAAGAATTCTTGAAAAAGAAGCTCTAGATTTAAAAGCTCTTGATAGTTGTGGATGGATTTCACCTCCTACTCCTCTCTTATTATAGGCAAGGAAGGAGAGGTACAATTAGATTTTAACTAGGATTTTTAATTATAACTCATGAAAGTAATGACTTGCACGTATATTTAGATGAGATAATTATAAAAAAGTAAGGTAGAGTTAAGGGAGAGTTAAGTTGGTTTAGATGGTGAAAACTAATCATCGATGGTCAAGGTGACCATCAACAGTCACCCTAACCATTAACATTCAAGGGTCAAAGTTAGGATTGGTTACAAGGTTTTTTTAGCTAGAAGGTCAACTAACTTATGTTAGGCCTGGTTATTAGTTAAAAGGATAATGGTTAGACCCAAAGGGTCCTAAGGAGGTGTAGGGGAATTACAAAATTTATAACTATCATGTGTGGATTTTTGGTGTCTACATTTTTCCCTTTATTATTATGTATTATTTATCAACAAGCTATAAAATAAATATAGATTGTGGATCTAAGGGTCAGGTTACCCTGAGCATGGGAGGAGGTGTTCCCCCTCAAAATAGGAATTGATGAGGTAAAATGGAATTGGGTATGGGTTTGATAAGTGGGTAAGTTGATGATAAAGGTGGACATCATGAAGTTGGGTGATAGGTTGGGCACTAAAGCACAAATATACACATGAAGTTCAAAAAAAAATATGATAACCAAGATCACGTATAGACTAGGTTGTCATAGTTGGTAAAAATAAAGGTTGGTGCTAGAAGGACAAGTGATAAGTGGACTACATGACTATATTTAGGCATGGAAATTGGTTATACTCATAAATACAAGTCTTCTAGGTGATGTTTGTGGTTCTATGGGTATCCAAGATAGGAGGTTCTCTCATTGAAAACAAAAATTAGTTAGGGGAAGTCATGGGTATCTGAAGTAGGAAGTGCTCTTGAGAAGACATAATTTAATCAGGTATGCATAGAGTAGCACAAGTTCAAAAAGTGATCAACATGGAAATGTTGTAATTGTGGTGAAAGGACTAGGAAAAAGTCATCATAAAATTCATGCTAGTTAGGCTGAATTGGACCAATGGTGAGGTGACAAAGTGCTGGGTGAGATGGGTGGAGAAGGTAGTCTCCATGGGTGGGTGCTTGAGAGGGTGGGTTGAAATTTTGCTTGTTTGAGTTAGAAGTAAATTATTTCCACATATTGAATGTCAATGGTTGAGGGGATTAAAGGTAACCATTGATGGCCACTTTGATCATTGATGATTAGGGGAAAACCCTAAAAAGCATCATATTTAAAATTAAATCCATTTATCTTATTGGCTCATTTTATACTATTAACTTGTGAGCTCTAGATTCTTGTTGTATTGGGTGAATTTGTGGATAGTGACTACTAAATGATTTACTAAGGTGGATTGACCGAGTGGATCGAGTGGACCAGTGAATATGTAGGGTGGGCATGGATGCAGATGAGGACAGGCAGTAGGACCCAAGATTCTTTCTCAATGACAATCAAGGAATGAGGTAGTTATTGCATAAAATTTGTAGACTAGTTTGATTTTGGTTATTTTATTTGATGGATTTATCATTTTTTTTAGGGGTTGGTGTTGGTTATTCCCCAAGGAGTAGGGTTTGCTTGGTTTTTAATGATATTGGTGGGTAATGTTGGTAATTATTCATGGGTAAGGGAGGTAGGGATGGGTGGGGTTTATAAATGGTATAAATATGCAAATATTGAGGTGTTTTAGAATTATGATTATTGTTAATTTTCTTATAGTAGAGCACATAAAGTAAGTTAATTAATAACACTGTATGTGAGAATAAAGAATATAATCAAGAGAAAACTGTCTTAGCGAATATATCAACAAGTCATGATCAGGTAGTAAGAGGACATGATGCTTCTTATTTGACAAGGACTAAAACAAAACTAAGGTTGGATTGGCTTAAGTAATTTAATCCATTTGAATGCTTTGCATTAACATGTGTTAGTTGGTTAAAAAGGTGCCATGATCGCATAATGTCAAACAAGCTCAAAATCTCTTACTTATAGTGTATAAAATGGAGATGGATGAAAGATGGATGAAAGATGGAACCTTCTTGTGAGACTATCATGCCTCATATATAGGTTTCCAAAGAGTCATTATAAACAATTCTATTTCATACAAAGTGTAGACTAATCAATGTAGGAAGTCTACTCATGAGAGTTGATTGCATCTTTGAAAATTATATTGCTTATGAGGGTCAATTGTGGCTTTCAAAAATATGTTGATTTTACTATTGCTTTATAATGGGTCTTTTTCTTATTGCTTAATAGGGTTGGGGAAGTTGATTGATGGGAGAAGCTTCTAATAAATTGTTTATTTTGACAAATGCATTACTCAACCATTCTTTGAGAGAGTGGTCTAAGTTTATGTGCTTTGTTTAATACCTTTGATAGTTATTTAAAGAACCAGTCTACCTTAATTTGAGTAATTTTGAACTTGTTCTCAATAGTTTTACTTTAAGGGAAGTCTAGTAATGCTAAGAATAACCCATGATTGTTATTAGTTTGTATTTTTCTTTTCTTTTGTTTGTTTGATTTTTCTTGACATAAAATTGCTTATATAGGATTAAGGGTTAACCTTTATGAAGTCAAAAATTGAAGCAAAAGAAGGTTTATAGGTGTAAAAAAATTTAGGTGACAATGATCATGGGAATTCATCCTATAAAAGGGGGAAAAGTACCATGATAATTATGCCATAGGTAGAGACGTGGTACCTATTATTCAAGATTAGGATATGGCTGTGATGGGTAATCACACTATTCAATTTTAATTGATTACCCCTAAAATAGGGAGATGAATTTGGATTATAAGCAAGGGATGAGCTTAATTTCTAGGTTTTCTTCAAGATAGGATAACCAGTAAACTCCTAATTCATACTTTTGGGTTATGATATAAGGTGCAAGCCAAATGAAATCAAACTTGCCCTACTTACTTTTATCCATATTAGTGACATGTTTATTTTCTCTTAGTATGAGGTATCCAATGTTGAATTCTCACACTCTAAGGTATTTATTATAGGCACACTTGACGTGCTCTTTATAGACATGAAGATGGGTGAAGGTGGCTAAATGATGCTCGTCAAGTAGTTCAAGCTAGGCTAAATAATGTTGATGATAATCATCTTTAGAGATGAGATCCAAAAAATATATACAAAGAGATGGGATTTGGCCTTCCAGAGGAAAGATATCCTTCACTCCAAATAGAAGTGAAAAAGGTGTAACACCTATAGGGGTGTGAATGTTATTATAATATGCCCATAAGATGAAAGGGATGTGAAAATGCCAATATCGACTAGATGTATTAACCATTTTAGTGATCATGTTGTTAATAGTTTTGTTAGAGGGATCAGTTTGTCTGTATTTACTTATTTTTAAAGGATTTACCATTGTCGGTGATAATTTTTTGAGGAACACTGAAGCAACAAATGATGTGATGGTTGATAAAGTCGATAATATTTTCTACCTTTGTTGAGACTAGAGGAATAGCCTCTACCCATTTGGTAAAATAATCAATCGAAATGATGATATAATGGTGTCTCTATGAGGAATGGGGGTTAATTTCACCAATAAGGTCTAAACCCCATTATGATAAGAGCCATAAATCATAGGAAACATGAAGAATGTGGCTAGGTGCATGATGTAGATTGGTGTGTTGTTGACATTTAACACACTTTTTCACATAATCACAATAATTTTGGTTAAGGGTAGGCTATTAATATCTAAGGAAATGGATGTGTTTATCCATGATGATGCCACGAAAGTTTCTCCCACATATACCATCATGTGTTTCCTTGATAGAATGAAAGGTTTTGTGACTATGTAGGCAATGGAAGACGAGACCATCAAAGCTGTATTTGTAAATAATTTCCCTTATAATGGTAAAACATAAGGTTCTCTAGATAAATACACTTTGAGCATTCCTATAAATACTAAAGGGAATGATGGTTAGGTTAAGATAGTCAAAGGTATGTTGATACCAAAGATATGGCTAGGTTTCCTTCATATTCAAGATGGTGGGGGAATCTAGCTTGACATAGGAAGTATGGGTAAGTCTATGGATAATGAGAGATAGTTTAGAGTCAGAGGGTGCATATGGGATATAAGAGGCAAGGGAAGCCATGGTGTTGGTAAACTTTTTAGTAGATCATGGGGTTGACTAGATGCAGTAGTTTTCAAATGATGTTAAGAGTTCATTAACTAGTTATTTGTAATATTACAAAACATCATTATTAAATTGGTAAGAGCCATTGATTTGATTGAACATAATTTGGGAGTCACCAAATATGTTGATCATTTTGACTCCCAAGGCTAAAGTGGTTTCAAGGCCTATGACTAGGTCTTTGTACTCAGCCATATTGTTAGTACATTCAAAATCAAGATTTAAAAATAAAGGAAGGGGTTCACCATCAAAGGGAATAAGGATGATTCCATCTCCCCCACCACTTTGATAGTTTGATCCATCAAAAAACATGGTGATTTGATAGGTAAAGTTTACTTGAGAGAGGGTTGTGATTGACTCATCAGGTAACTCAAGAGGACGAGGTTGGTTATTTTCCAATGGTGTTTTGGCCAATTAGTTGGTAATGACTTCCCAATTAATTAAATTTTATTCAATTAAATAAAGGTGAAAATATAATAAAATCATGAGTCACTTATCCATACATTGGTTTTGGTATGGCTTGGAGTGCATATACTTGAGTGGGTTGGTATTGGTTATGACATAGGTGTTGAGTTGTGGAGCTAAAAGCTTCACTGAATGTGCAAATGTGGAGGTTGTTGGGTTACACAGTAATCGACATCAGTCAGGCCAACTAACATTAGTTATATTTAGCTACACAGTAACTGACATCGGTTATGGTTGGCTGACATCGATCAGACAAGAACCAACATCGGTCACCTATGTGTTTCTAGAACTGTTCTAATTTTAGACAAATAGTTAGTTTGCATGTAAAGACTAATTTTAGTCTTGAGTCCACTTTTCTAATTATTATTTGCTTGGGGTTCTATTTAAGAGACACATGGGGCTGTATTGTAAAGTAAGCAAGATTAGTTAGATCTACAGTGTGCAAGATCAAGAAGATCTATGGGTGAGCAAGGTCAATTAGATCTGCAAGGTGTAAGACCAAGAAGATCTGTTGTAAGTAAGTAGGCAACAACAATTGGGTTGATTGTCACTGGAGGGAACAACTCAGTGTTGAGTTGGGTTGTAATTGATAGAGAGAGAAAGAAATCTTGAGGGAGAATTACTGTACATCTGAGAGGTGTGAGGAGAAAGAGATTTCTTCATTATATTTTCTTCTGGAAGATTTTAATACAGATTGGCTATTTCTCATATCTCCTATTCTTTATTGTTTCTGATTTCTAGTTACTTATTACTTCTAGTTTAATTCTATGTTTAGTTTATTATACAAAATTAATCAATTGTATTCTAGATCATGACAGCTAGTTTCAGAGCTGTGAATCCTAACAATTGGTATCAGAGCAAGGTTCATTAGAGCAGGTTAGTGTTTGTTGATTACAAGTTCACTCTCAGGGGTTTTTGATTGAGTGGGAGTAAAGCAATGGTAGAAGAAAGTAAGCTAAGAATGGAGAAATTCAATGGCAAAATTTATCAATTATGGAGGATGTAGATAGAAGATTATCTGTATCAGAAAGATCTATACTTACCATTGGGTGGGGTTTCAAGAAAGCCCATAGATATGCAAGATGAAGAATGGAATGTTCTTGATAGAAAGGCTCTTGGATCTATAAGGTTGAGCCTGGCATCATCTGTGATTTCCAATTTATCACAGGTAAAGACAATGGTAGAGTTAATGGATACTTTGACAAATTTATATGAAAAACCCTCAGCTTCAAATAAGGTATTTCTTATGAAGCAATTATTTAATTTGCAAATGCAGGAAGGTGGATCGGTATATAGTCATCTTAGTGATTTCCATGGATTATTAAATCAGTTAATTTTAGTCAAAATAGTTTTTGATGATGAAATTAAGGCTCTCTTAATCTTATGCTATTTACCTAAAAGTTGGCATAGCTTGGTAATGGCAGTTAGTAATACTACGTCTGCTTTAAATATCTTGAAAGTTGATAATGTTGTTAGTGTAATCTTGAATGAAGAAATTCACAAGAAAATCATAGGGGAAACATCAGGTAATGCTTTAAGTGTTGAAAGTAGGGGAAAGCAAAGAGAGAAGGGCAAGCAAGGGAAATCAAGGTCAAAGATGGGAAGTAGATCCAAATCCAGAAATAGAAGTATCACATGCTAGAATTGTGGAAAGAAAGGACATGCAAAGAAAGATGGTTGAAAGAAGATCAGCATGAAGGCAATGAAGAAGCAAAAGATGTAGGTATTGTTGTATAGGATTCTCTCATATTTTCTTTGGATAGTCAGGTAGAATCATGGGTTTTAGATTCTGGTGCTTCTTTCCATGCAACCCCAAATAGAGAATTTTTCCATGATTATGTCCATGGAGACTTTGGAAAATTTTATTTAGGGGATGGTGAGCCTTGTCAAATTGTTGGCAAAGGAAAGGTATAGCTGAAATTGTAGAATGGCAACACATGGGTGTTGAAGGATGTCATGCATGTACCCATCCTGAAGAGGAATCTAATTTTTGTAGGAAAGTTGGGTGATGAGGGTTACACAGTAACTCTCACAGTGAAATCTTGGAAATTTTCCAAGGGAGCACTTGTATTAGCAAGAGGTAAGAAAGTAGGTACACTTTATCTATCTACTTGTATTACTGATTCTCCTTTTGTTTTATCTACTTTAGATGTAGATGCAAAGATGTGGCACTATAGGCTTGGTCACATGAGTGAGAAGGGAATGCATGTTCTTAAGTCAAATGGTAAGCTTTTAGATTTGATAGATCTAGATTTCTATGAGCATTGTATTTTTGGGAAATAGGAGAAAGTGAGGTTTCTCACAACTGGGTCAACAAAGAAGAAGCACAAGTTAGAGCTTGTTTACGCAGATGTGTGGGGACCATCTCAAGGAGCTATTATTGGAGGATCACAGTATTATGTTTCTTTCATTAATGATGCTACAAGAAAGGTATGGGTTTATTGCATAAAGAGGAAATCTAATGTTTTTGACACATTTAAGAATTGGAAAGACTTGGTTTTCAATGAGAAGGTGATGTACAGTGATCAACTCAAGAGGCTGAATAATTTTGAGTAGGGCAATGTTGATTTAGATGAGGTTATGATCCAAAATGAGCTCATAGATAAAAATCATCACTCACAAGAAAACACAGAAACTGACGTCGATCAGGCAGAGACCAATGTCGATCAGGCAAGAATTGAAATCGGTCTGGTGGAGACCAAAATCAGTGATGTCAGTCAGGTCAGTCAGGTGGAACTAATATCAGTCAGGTGCAGACCAAGAGATGACTGAGATCGGTCACTATTAGAATGAAATTTGGGTAGATAGCAAGCTGTCAATGAGTCTCAAAAGCCCATGAGGAGGTCTGAAAGGGTAAGTAAGCCTCAAATTTGTTATTCCCCTTATTTATACTACTTGTTACTCACTGATGGTGGAAAACTAAGAAGTTTTAAAGAGGCAATGTAGGTAGAATCTAGGAAACAGTGGGAGCATGGCATGAATGAGGAAATTGATTCCTTGGAAAAGAACCAAATGTGGAATTTGGTTGAGTTGCCAGCCGAAAAGAAAGCACTAAAAAATAAATGGATTTATATGTTAAAGAAAGGAGAGAATGAACAAGTGAGACATAAGGCTAGGTTATATGGTCTTGAGAAAGCTCCAAGACAATGGTATTTGAGATTTGACAGGTTTATGACAAAGCATGGCTTTATTCAATGTCAATGTGACCATTGTGTTTATTTTACCAGGTTGGATAATAGTAGCTACATTATCCTGTTATTGTATGTAGTGTATATGCTTGTTGCAGGTTCACACATGCAGGGAATTACTGAGGTAAAGGTAAAATTAGTTCAGATGTTTGCCATGAAGGATTTAGGAGCAGCAAAGAAAATCCTTGGCATGAGTATTTCTAGAGATAGGGAAAATCACAGGTTGATTTTGTCTCAAGAGGATTATGTGAATAAGGTAGTGGAGAGGTTCAATTTGCAAGATGCAAAATCGGTAAGCACACCTATGGCTGGACAGTTCAAGTTGAGCAAAGAATAGTGTCCTAAATCACATGATGAGGTTGAGTACATGGTATGTACTAGACCTGATATTGCCTAAGCAATGGGAGTTGTTAGCAAGTTTATTTCCAATCTAGGGAAGAAGTAGTAGAAAGTAGTTCAGTGGATTCTTAGATATCTGAGAGGGACCAACAGTAGGCATTTATGTTATGGAGGGTCAAACACTTTTCTACACGGGTATGTATATTTGGATACGTCAGGTGACTTGGATGGTAGGAGAAGTACCATAGGATATGTGTTCACTATTGGTGGAATGGCAGCTAGCTAGATTTCAAAGATACAGAGGTTGTTGTAGTCATAGAGGCTAGCAAGGATAAGAACCCTGCTAATATGTTAACAAAGCCAGTAACAAAGGAGAAGTTGAATTTTTATTCAACTTTTGTTGGTCTTCAAGATTGAACTTGAAGATGGAGATATAAGCTAGAAACAAATTAGAGGATGTTGCTATACAGGTACAGGTGCATCTTTTTATCTCCAAGTGGGAGATTGTTGAGCTATGGAGCTAAAAGCTTCACTAAATATGCAAATGTGGAGGTTGCTGGGTTACACAGTAATTGACATCGGTCAGGCCAATCGACATCAATTATCTTCAGTTACATAGTAACTGACATTGGTTATGGTCAGCCAGCATCAGTCAAATAGGAATCGACATCAGTCACCTATGTGTTTCCAGAACTATTCTAATTTTAGACAAATAGTTAGTTTGCATGTAAAGACTAATTTTAGTCTTGAGTTCACTTTTCTAATTATTGTTTGCTTGGGGTTATATTTAATAGACCCATGGGGCTGTATTGTAAAGTAAGCAAGATCAGTTAGATCTGTAGTGTGGAAGATCAAGAAGATCTATGGGTGAGCAAGGTCAATTAGATCTGCAAGGTGCAAGATCAAGAAGATCTGTTGTAAGTAAGTAGGCAACAAAAATTGGGTTGATTGTCACTGGAGGGAACAACTCAGTGTTGAGTTGGGTTGCAATTGATAGAGAGAGAGAGAACTCTTGAGGGAGAATTACTGTACATCTGAGAGGTGTGAGGAGAAAGAGATTTTTTCATTGTATTTCTTTTTGGAAGAGTTTAATACAGATTGGCTGTTTCTCGTATCTCATATTCTTTGTTATTTTTGATTTCTAGTTACTTATTACTTCTGGTTTAATTCTATATTTAGTTTCTTATACAAAAGTAATCAATTGTATTCTAGATCCTGACAGCTGGTTTCAGAGCTGTGAATCCTAACAATAGGTTTTGTGGTTAAGGTAGTGGCAAAGCTTGGTGGTCATGAAAACTAAGGCTAAGAAAATTTTCTCGGTATGGGTGTATCAAGTCTCATATTCTACAAGCATGTGGCTAATGTAGTATGTGTATTACTCTTTGTGTTTATTATTATGATGGGCAAGCATTACCCCTAAAGATTGGTTGATGGCAGAGATATAAAGGTAAAATGGTTGATCATCCTTGGAAGGGGTGAGGATAGGTGGAGACAAAAGGTACTTGTTGAATGAATCAAAGGCCTTTTTATAGTCATTATTCCACTTAAAAGATACATCCTTCTTTACAAGGTGGTGAAAGAGTTGGCATCAGTGTGAGAGTTGGGAGATAAAGCAATGGATGGATTGGAGCTTCCCTTACAAACTACAGAGTTGCTTGAGGTTGATTAGAGGAAGCATATCAAGTATTGCTTTTATTTTGGTAGGATCATCTTTGATCCCCTAAAGGGGAATGATAAATCCAAGGAGATTTCTTGATAAGACCCCAAAAATCCACTTTTTGGTGTTAATGTGGATGTGGTAATGGATGAGGTGTTCAAATATGATCTTGAAATGGGTAAATGGTCCTTATGATATTTGGATTTCCTAAGTTCATCAACATAGTCTTAGATAATCTTTGAATAAATTCATGGAAGATGAAAGTCATGACACATTGGTAGGTTCCACTAGCATTTTTTAGTCCAAAAGTCATGAACCTATAGCATAAGGTCCCCCATGGGGTGATAAAGGTGGTTTTATGCCGATATTCAAGGGAAATTAGGATTTGATTATAACTCAAGAATCTATCCATAAGAGATAACATCTCATGTCTAGATGTAAGATCAAATAACTAGTCAATGCTTGGTAGAGGGAATTCATCTTTGGGTCATGCAAGGTTGAGATCATGAAATTACACATTTATGTGTAGTACCCCTTTGGCTTTGGTGATAGGCATGGCATTCAAGACCTATTGGGGATAGTCAATGGGTTGAATGAAATTGATAGATAGGAGATTTTGAAGATTTTCTTTGATGAGAAGGGATATGTAAGGGTGCATTCATCAAAAAATTTGATTAATGAGCTTGGCATCATGGTTAGTGACTATGTTATCAGTGGAAATGGTGGGGTCAATTCCTGGCATGTTGATATAAGACCAAGTAAATGTTATGCTTTGGTTTTGGAATAAGAAGGGGAAGTTGAAATTTATTCAAAATTCAATGATTAGCCAAATATTGACAATGTGGGGGTTGTCTAGAGTACCCAAATTTATATCCATGGTTAATTCATTCAAAATGGTTGAAGTCTCAAGAGGAAGGGATTTTTGGATGGAAGAATCTAGTGCACAAAGGTAGGTGAGAATGGATTCATCATCCTAACGTTAAATGATGTTAATGGTAGGAGAGTCATCTTCTATCATTTTAGGATGGGTCAAAGGGATGGTAATAGTTTCCCCTTTCTTTTGATAAGTCAAGGGTACAAGGCTGATCATGTTGACAAAAAAAGTTAGGTGGGATGATATCATCATCCTCACACCTTGGTAGAGAAGAGATTGGTGAGGAAGGGATGCCTTCCTCAACAATGGTGATAGTAGGTAGTTTGGTTTTCCTCTTATTGGGTAGAATGAAAATGAGGCCATGTTTCTCATGAGGATTTCTAGTTTAAATGGAAATCAACTCATGTGGGCCATGCTCATATCGTTCAAGACCAAATCCCTTCTAGGTAGACCTATGGAGGTATGTATTGGTTAAACTTAGTTTGTCTATATAAGAGAAGCCAGAGGTGAATGGTCGAGGTGGTAAAAACATCAAGTGATTTGTCAAGTCCCCCATAGATGAAATGGGTTTGATAGTTTAAGGGTCCAAAGGGAATAATAGCTTTGATATTTGGGTCATACCTAGGTTGGTGGTCAAGTTTCCCATATGATTGAGGTGTAGGGAAAGTGTCAAGGGTGAGGAGCTAATATTCCCCCAATGAAAGATGTTAAAATGTGGATTCCAAGTGGTCTAATGTGGGGATCTAATTAGAGGGGATGGATGAGCTAGTTGATTCCTCATTGGTAGAATAAGGTATTTCTCCCTCTTTCATGGTTGAGGTCTTGTCTTTAGCTAATGAGGGTGTGATAGATGGAGGTAAGAGGACATTTTTGGGTTGATATGTCATGTTGCATGATGAAAAGGGGATTGGGTTAGATTTTATAGTGACAAAATAACCTTTGTGCTCAAATTTAATGTAATGATGAATGGCAAAGGGAATAAAACCCATGGAGCAGATCTAAGGTTGTCCCATTAAAACATTTTATTGGAATTCACCTTCCACTACATAGAAGAGTTCAAGGAGTGTGTGAGGCCCTAAATGGATATGAAAGACAATAGTTATAAGGGTAGTGGTCATGGTTTTATTAAAGGATTAGAGGATGGCTAAGGTTTTGGACATGACATTGTTTGGTAAGTTGAGTTTATCATAGACATGAGAGGAAATGGTGTTAATACTATCTCCCCCATCAATAATGACCCATTTGATGTGGGTTTGGTTAATACAAGCAATAATAAAAATAGGGGGATCTGGGTCATCAAGATGGATAGAATGTATTTTCAAATCCTTGAAGGTGACAAGGTTAGAAATTTGGAGAGCACCGATAAATGATGCTAGTGGTTGAGGGTATTTAGGTTGGACCTCTATTGATTGAAATGACTCTACATTGATTGGAGATGATGAGGTGAAGTAGAAATTAACTCATATAGGATCATATTTATTGGGGTTTGGTAAAAATACTTGAGAAACACTCTCTTGATTGATTCAAAGGGGTTAGATTAGGAGGTACCTAAGATAGATACCTTAGGTTTGGCTAAAGGTGAAGGTGCTTGATTTCAACTTGGTTAGGAGGTGAAAGATGGGTATGTCCATGGGATGGATACTATGGCCTTCCCTTATCCTTTTGTTGAGTGTGTGATTTCATGAACACATGGATAGTATGGATAGAGGGAAGAGTTGGGGTAATAGATGGGTTTGGTTCCTCATCACTTTGAGTTGAGAGTGGGGGAGTAGGTATGCATTGGGTAGTGGTTATTGTCTATTGGATTGGTAGTGGAATTTTGTGAGTTTCATCTGTTAATAGATCATCCTCATCATAGAGTCTATGGATTATGGTTTGGAAAGCTTTACATTTCTCTTTGTCATGCCTTAGTGTCTTATGATAGGAGCACACTTAGCAATCATTATACTAGATAAGATTCAAATCAAAAGGGTTGAATGGTCTGATAGGAGGCAAGATCAAATAAGAAGCTTACAATAACCATTGAAAAATAGTCGATTAAGTCTTAAAGAAAGTTAGAGAGGGTTTGGCCTTCGTTGGTGAGATGGAAATATTTTTTGAAGTGGGCTTGGTGATAAAAGGTTTGGGTAAGGTGGTGGTCTTAGGTGATGGTTTTGGTTTTGGTAAGGTAGAAGTCGATAAATTAGGGGTGGAAGATTTCAAGCTAGGTGGTTTGGTTTTTCGTGGCTTGGTGAAGATGGGTATGTCAAAAAGTAAGTGTGATGGTGTAACCAAAAATGATGGTTGGGTTTTAGTTGATAAAATTGGCTTCCCAATCAATGTGGAGGGATGAGATCCCAAGATAGAGGGTAAAGTTGAGGGAGGTATAAGTTTGGCCCTCTGGTATTTTGGTGGCTTCACTTCCTTGGTTGATTTGGCTTGATGTTTATTTGATGGGTCTGGTGAGGTGAGTTATAGTTTCAAGGATGGGTGATTAAGGCTATGCATGGGGAAGACACCAAGGTTTTTAGCTAGTTTTGTTTTTTTGGTTAGAGATTATGATTTAGTTGTGTGGGATTTATTTTCATGTTATGGTTGAGAAATGGTTGGGTGGATAGAGGTTTTTATTGGTTTGTTTGATAAGGTAGGGGTTGGAAAACATAAGTAGTGGGTTGGTCTACCAAAGGTGTGGTTGGAGGTTCCTTCTTGGTGATGTAAGGTAGCCCTAATTAATACTAAAAGGTGGCTTGATCCATGTCAGGGTTGGAGACAAATTCCAATTTATGCACTAATCTATAGAATGGTTTGTAGACTAGTTTTGTTCCCTAGAGAGTGGACTCAAAAGATAAGCCCATAGGTTGAGAAAGGGGAAGGGTGACCTCATCCTTTTCCTCAATCAAATGATGTAAAGTTTGTATGGGTGACTCTTCTATGAGAGGTTTACGTATGGTGTTTTCCTCTTTGGGAATGATCTCCAAAGGGGTAGTGAGTTGTTCAGTGGTTGAGGGAGAAGGTAAAATGGTTATTTGTTCAGGTATGTTAGTTGAAGGAGAAGTTGATAAATCTAATACCTTAATAAGTAAAGGAAAATAATAGGTTACTTCCTTAGTTTGAGTCTCCAAAAGAGGAGAAGGTGACTCCACTACCTCAATAAGTGGAAAGGGTGAGCAATAGGTAGATTGGGTGGTAGGTTCTTTAATAATGAGCATGTTAAGAACTATATTAAAAGTATGGGCATCATGAGAACATTCAGCTTTATTACTCTCATTTTTGGTAGGTGATTGGGAAAAAGGTTGTATAAATATTTCAATGTCTTGGTTTAGAGGTAGGTTTGGGTTATCCAACACAATATCCCCTTTGTCAATGAGGGTTTAGACAATTATTTTGAACGTATTACACTTACTAACCTCATGCCCCACTACTTGATGGAAAGCACATAGGTTGTTCTCATTATACCAACTAGGTCAAAGATGAGAAGAATAAAATTGTTGAGGGAGTTTGATAAGAGGAAATTATATGATATTATCCTTTATTAACTTCTCCAAGATTGAAGCATAAGATTCCCCAAGTGGAGTAAATTACTTCAGATTATTTTGGTTTTAGTTTCTCATCTTTTATTTTGAGGAGCTAGAGGAGTTTGGTTGTTTGATAAATAGTGAACAAAAAAATTTAAGGAAAAATGTATTTGTAGTTCCCTTGATCTTGGCATTGGTATTTTTTTGGTTGCTTGGTTTAGAGGAGGAAGCCTCATTGGTTTTATAGGTAAAGTTTTTATTTTTCAACTTTAGCTTTCCTTCATCGATGGCTCTATTTTATAGCTTACATGCCATGGTGAAATATTTATCAAAGGTTATGAAAATTTGAACATGTAATGTATAATAGATGTGATTGGCACATGCTCGATCAAAAATTTCTATCAGTTTAGGTTAGGGCAAAGAGAAGAAAAATTGATTGATTAGGCTTCTCCAATGAGCTACAAAATCAGTAATAGATTCATCATCAAATTTTTGGATAGAGTAAACGTCTATGATGGAAACCTTCTTAGACATATTTATATAAAAGTGATCCAAGAAAGTTTAGTCCATCTAGGTGAAGGAGAACAAAGAGTGTTTGGTTATGGCACTATAACAGTCTAATGTTGAATGGGACTGGGATATAGGGAAGGTACAAAGGAGGGCATCATCATAGGCAATCAAATAACATGTATGCCTAAGTCCCTTGAGATTATTCTAGGGATCCTCCTTACTTTGAAACTTAGAGAACTTGGGAAGTTCCCTCTAAGGAGGATATGGTCTGATAGGGATAGATGGGTGAATGGGCTTGTTACAGATCTAGTCATATGATAAGATGTTGTGAGCTCTAGAAATGGATGACTCTAAGTTAGTCATTTTATCATGAGAATTTTCATTAGATATATTTGGGTTTGAACACCCAAAATTTTGTAAGGTACATACTATTTTGGTGGTTGGGTGACATATTGATAGTTGGTGAGGGGTTGAGAAGCTGCCACATATTGATATGTGGACACACATGGTTAGATGGATGTTATGTAGGTATAAGTGGATGTAGGTAGTTGGGTAGTAGGTAGAGGTATATACCCTTATAAATTAGGGATGTAAACTAGGTCTGGTGAAATGGGCACCTATTGGGTATTGGTCATGGTTGGTTGATTATCAAAGGAAGGGTAGTGACCCTTGTGTTGAATGGGGGTAAGGTAGAAGGTACAAACACCACAAGATTTTGAAGTGGGGTAATGGTTAGCAAATTGGGGGTAACTAAAGAAAGGTTGGTAATGCTAGTGGTAGGTACTCTCATGGTGAGAGTAGTATAGGTGGCTAGTGGTTAGGTTGTTCCTAAGGTAGAGGATTTGTTGGTGGAGGTAGAAGGTATAAGGATGTTTTTAGGTTAGGAAATTTGGTTTTCTACCATAGTATCAAATGGATTATTTATGGATGAGGAAGCTTTGGTATTTAATTGTTGGGTGGTAATTGTGGAAATAGAAGTGTTTCCCATAAAGTGGGAAGACATTTCATAAGGTGGGTCCACAATTAGGGGCACAATGAGGCATAGTGTTAAGATAATGTTGAAGGGCCACAAGATTGTTATTTAAGAAGGTGGAAAAGTTTATATCTCCTTGAGTAACTTCCTTAGGGAAAGAAGGACTTCCCAAAGGATGAGGAGATTTTTTTGGTTTAAAAATGTGTTCCATGGATGAGGAGTTAGATGGGGCTGATTTATTCGATGATGGGTTTGGTTCTGCTAGATTCTTTTCTTGTTGGTGAATTAAAACCATCCAAGGTAAGGGAGAGAGAATACATAAACAATCTCACCACTCAAATAGAAAAAAGACAAGAAATAATCAAGAAAAACAATCACACTCTAAAAAGTATGTTAAGTCCTAAAGGTTCTTTTTAGTCTCTCTTTTGGTGTATGCCTTAAGCATTCAAGAAATTGTGTGACTCAAATTGGCTTGTAGAGCAGATACTATAAAATAAGTCTATGGTTGGTTTTGGGTTGTTTTTAGGATCTCAAAAGGGTCTATATTGGAAATCAATACATGGCTTGGTATTGGGGCCTCCCCCTCACTTCACGCACCACAATAATAATGGTGTCAGGTGCTTAGCTAATATATACCAATTTCTAAAGTTTATACTCAACCAAAGAGCTGAGTTGGTTCTCCCCTTGGTAATGGCCTTCAAGTAAAATCATTGAGAAAGGGTAAGGTGACCACTAGGTGATGAAATCCTAGTCGGGCCTTTTCTCAAGTTTGTTTGATGTTTGATTGATGTAGGTGGTTTGGTTTAGTATGTGCAACAAAAGTGATGCTACGATTGAATTACTTTATTTTAATTTAAATACATGATCTAGAATTTCAAGAAATCAATATATGCAGTTAATTTTAAGACAAAAAAATTGATGTCATTTATGAGCACAAAATAGAGACAAGAGTATATGGATGCAAAAAAAAAAAACTTGAGTAAAGACTCAAGGTCCCACCAGGTGTGTCAGAATGTTATAGTGAATTTTAGCTTATATTTTGATAAAGGAAGAAGAAACTAAATATGGGTATGGTTGAAAAAAAAATTTGATCATGTGCACATTGAATCATATGATTGTGAAGAACTACTCTTTGGATTGGGAGGATGACTTGCAAATAAGATAGCACTAAAACAAATGATTGGTTAGATTGATAACTGGATGGATTGCTTAGCACTAACTAGATCCCAAAAGCAAGAGCTTCTTTGGGGGATGTCAATCCACACATTTTAAATAATTAAATTTAGAAAACATAAGGTACTTTCATTAATGATCAAAAGCTACTAAAATTGAACACAAGAAATGCTTGATAAAGAAGTAGGCTAAAATGACTAATGCAGCAATAAGCAAGTCAATCCTAATGTTAAACATGTCAAGTGTGCTTCAAAAAATAGGTTGGGGTCTATGAATAGGTAGACAAAAAGAAAGTGGGATTTGGTTGAAGGTAAGTGGGTAAAGATAGCTTATTATTATTTCTTACCATAGTGACCATCAATGGTTGAGGTGACTATCAACAATTGAGGTAACTATCAATGGTTAGATAGACCATCGGTGGTCAAGCTAACCATTAATGGTTACTATATGTTAGGTCTAGGTTGATAAAATTTAGATTTATGGGATCATAAAAGGTAATTGAAATGATCATAAAAGTTAATTATGGGAGATGGGTTTATACTAGGCTGATTGTAAAATACAAACAAAGTAATTAAATAATGGAAAATAAATACTCATCTTGTATAGGGTTGATCAGATAAGTGATTGAGGTGGTTGGATCATTGGTGGAGTTTGAAATGATTTCAATAGAGTAATGATACTTGGCTATTGAATGAAGGGTGGTGGCAAGTTGTCTCTCTAACATGATGGCTGGATCACAAGATTGTTAGAGAAAACCTACAAAAGAAACTCTAAATGTAAAATCTATTGATAGTTATGGATGGATTTCACCTCCTACTCCTCTCTTATTATAGGAAAGCAAGACATTAACTAATATTTCTAATTATAACTCATGCATGCAATGGCTCACACGTAGATTTAGATTAGCTAATTATAAAAAATCAAGGTGGATTTAAGGGAGAGTTAAGTTGGTTTAGATAGTGGAACCTAATTATCAATAATCAAGGTGACCATAGGCAGTCACCTTGGTCATTGATGATCAGGGGTCAAAGGTAGGGTTGGTTAAAAGGTAGGTTTTAGGCAAAAGGTCAACTGACTTAGGTTAGGCCTAATTATTAGTCAAAAGGCCAAAGGTTGGGCCTAAGGAATCCTAAGGTGGTCCAAGGTAATTATGACATTTGGAACCATCGTGTGCATATTTTCAGTATCTATATGGAGGTTATTTGGGAGGTTAAACTATTTTTATTTTATTGTGTTTTTGTGAATTTTACTAGATTTAGTGGTTGGGATGATAAAATGATAATTAGTAAAAATTAATTACTTAAGGTAAAATTATAATTTGTGTAAACTAATTACTTACATTAAAATGAGGATGGGATGATTAAATAGGAAGAGGTCTAAGACATATATTATCATAAATATCTATTGTGCAAAATCTTAGTGCCTACAAAATGTTTTTTTATTTTCTTGAATATTTGATTTTTTTTTAATTTTTTGAACATTTGGAAGGATAAGAAAATAAGATATGTACAATGAAAAGTGTTACTATAATCCAAGGAGATCATCATGGAGATGCTTCTATGAAGGTCACGTATCATGTCTATCATATTCATATGCTTCATAACTAGTATCATTAGGATCATACCAATCATCTATATTATTAGGATCATATTCATCAATGTAATCATTATCATAAGATACATGTAAATTATTAGGTTTTTCTTAAACTTGTGATATGTCATTTTGAGTGTCTGTGTATGAAAAACCAATTTCACCATATATTAGATTTTCCTTTTTGAAAGTTTGTTTTTCTTAAGTATCTTTATCATTGTTAAAATGTTGCATTTCATTATGGCTAGAGAAGAGTCATGCATATTTACTTGAATTCTAGGAAAATGTGTAATTAGTGCCTTTATGTATTTATTTGAAGATGAAATCATAGACTTTGTATTACTACCCTTAACTTTTTATTCCTATATGTATGAAATAGATATGATGTTTGGATCCTTAGCAACCATATTTGTATCATTTGATTTGTTAGGCATGTCTTGATTTAAAAATTCATTTTTAATTTGTATGTTTTCCATGAATTCTATGATATACACAATAATATTTTGATCTTTTAAGAGGATGTACATAAGGTAATTTGATCACTTTTTTAAAATCATTTGTCTTAGAATTTCACTCAAACTCTTAGTAGTATTTTTTTTACTTTTTGAATTATTGGTTGTAGGTGAATTCATTTTTATCTATTTATTTTGATATGAAACCTTGTTGGGTATAACATTTCTAGATGAGGATGAAAACACATTATTAACACTATCATAAATTAGATTTTCTAATTATGTAATTTTATTTTCCAATGATGTGATCTTTAAATTGAAATTACTTTAGAACTCTTCTATTATTTTGTTCATAATGATGATTTGATATTTAAGGGCTTCATAATCACAACCCCTAGGAACTTTAGATTGAATATGCATAAACACACCATATAAAGGAGAATTGGGATGTGGAGGGGTTTGAGGAAGGAAATTTAGATTACCTTCATTTCAAAGCATAGGATCAAACACCATACCCCTTGAAGTAGTTATAGCATGGATCTAATTAGAGGGATGTGATCTATCACCCTTATTAGGGTTAGGAGGAGGAATATGTTATTTTTTATCCATTTTAAATGTTCCAAATAATAATATAAGAATATGAAAGAAGCTACACATAAATGGTCATAAATTTTAACATGATAGAAAAATTTAGAACTGAATAATTTCTACAATCTAAAACCTTATAATGTTAAAAACCTTATGGTAAGTTAGGATTTTCATGAGAAGAGATAGAGGTCAGGTTAACCAAATGTTTAACCCTTTTTAGAATCAAGGGTTGGGAGAAAATAAGATATTCAAGTGTGAAATAAATTATTCCTAAAGCATGCCAACTAAATAATTTAGTTTATGATATTCAATTATAGTGTTGAATTACATAAAAAAATTAATTTATAAATTACAATGTCAAATGATATTGTTTATTCAATAATAATGAATAAGAAACAATACTTATCTTATAAAATTATTCATAGATAGATATAATATGTACATATATGAAAACATGTTTTTAGATGCTTAAGAACCAATCATCAGATTCTATAAATATTCTTTTTGGTTCCCTAGATGCTTACATTGACCTCTAGACACTTATACCAATGTTACTATTTGAATCTTAACCCAATTTTCCTAAAAGAAATGTTTGTTGTATCAATATACAAACATTTGGAATATTTTTGGGTTGTCTATCACCTTTCATATAATGTATTAGGAATTTGTGCATAGGTTCTATGTCATTATCTATATCTCAAACCTTATTTATCCACCTTAGGTTAAGTTGACTTGCCAAAATGAGTAGTTAGTGGGATCATAGTTTCGAATTGACCTCAAATACCCCTATGTAAATGAATAGTGTCTACAGAACCACTACTTCAAAGAGGGCCTCAAACATATGTAGTTATCCCTTATGTATTGGTATGTGTGTAAATAATAATTTATAATGCTATATGTTGAGAAGTGTTGTCATTAATTTCATGGTGAAGATGCATGGTGAGTGTTCTTTGAGGTATAAGCTTATGTGTTTGATATGATAAGGAAGCCATGTGATAAGATATAATTTGAAGGCAACCTAATGTCTCTTTATTGGTTGATTTCAAGGTTGATGTTAAGTTTAAATTCATCTTGAAGTTGTCAATATTATCATAAAGAGGTATGATGGTCAAGTGAGCATTGAAGCATGGTTATGAGGCTCCAGGTCTGCATGAGGTTATGAGATAATGTTGATTAGAAAGAGATTATTTTAGTGGTGTGAGAGTGTTATATTAAGAGTTTTAGTATTTTATATCATTGAGGTAATCAGGTTTGAGTACTATTTCTTGAGTGCAAGGTGTCTTGAGAAGCCTAATCATAGCAAACATGGTCATATCATGAGCATGTGCATGGTGAGCATGAATATGTAAGTGCAGAGTTATGTGAAAAGTATGACTCTATTTGAGGATAATTTAAGGCATGTGATAAAGGTGTAGAGGCATCAAGGATAGTTTCAAGGTGATCCTATAGGGGTAAGACCTTCAGTCCAATTTTGCAACTAGACCAGTCCTAGATCCTACTTGGCCTAATGAGATATCATAATTTGTTATCAAGGCATAAGAAAGATGTATGATAGTTTTTAAGAATGAAAAATATTATTTGTCATGAGAGTGATATTTTGATCATAACTTTGACCTGTTGAAATCATGAAAAGAGGCATGAAGGATAGTTCAAGGCCTAGTAAGGTATGAAGACTATGGTGTAAAAAGAGAGTGTAAGCCTAATGAGGCATGAGGTTCAGTTACCATATCGAGTATGCATATGTTATATTTTTTATATGTTTTATAATATGTGTATTAATGAAATTTCAATTCAAATGTTTAAGGAAGCCTAAACAATTTGATAGGTTGGCAGAATATGTGAAAAATAAGGCCGTCCCCACAGGACAAGATTCTTCAAAGGTCATTCATGATCCCCCTAAGGATAAGTCCACCCAGAATAATCTTGTCGTGACTCCTCCAGTTGCTCTAGAAAAAATAGAACTTTTTTATGTTTCCCTGCTTATAAATGGTTACAAATTGAGTAATTGCATAACAGACTCCAGGGCCTCAGATAATGTCATGCCTGCCAAGGTGGCAGATTCCTTTGGTCTAACTTTGACCAAAACTTTTGAAAGGTGTTTTTCTATGGAAAACAAGCAAGTCCCACTCCTTGGTTAGATAAAAGATGCCCAATTTGCTTTCACAATTTTTCCAGAAAAGAGGATAAAAATGACGGTTCTAGTGGCCAATGTTCTAGCCTCTTACGGTGTCTTGTTTGGGCAGAATTTCTACAAGGATGTTGGAGGTGAGCTGAACATGGACTTATCGGAGGCGAAGATCCCAATTCAAGGCGTTATGAAGAAATTGCTTCCTGAAAAAGAGGCAAGATATGTAGTCACCCGATCATCAGCACGAGAAGCTCATTTGGTGAAGATGCATGGTGAGTGTTCTTTGAGGTATAAGCTTATGTGTTTGATATGATAAGAAAGCCATGTGATAAGATATAATTTGAAGGCAACCTAATGTCTCTTTTTTGGTTGATTTCAAGGTTGATGTTAAGTTTAAATTCATCTTGAAGTTGTCAATATTATCATAAAGAGGTATGATGGTCAAGTGAGCATTGAAGCATGGTTATGAGGCTCCAGGTCTGCATGAGGTTATGAGATAATGTTGATTAGAAAGAGATTACTTTAGTGGTGTGAGAGTGTTATATTAAGAGTTTTAGTATTTTATATCATTGAGGTAATCAGGTTTGAGTACTATTTCTTGAGTGCAAGGTGTCTTGAGAAGCCTAATCATAGCAAACATGGTCATATCATGAGCATGTGCATGGTGAGCATGAATATGTAAGTGCAGAGTTATGTGAAAAGTATGACTCTATTTGAGGATAATTTAAGGCATGTGATAAAGGTGTAGAGGCATCAAGGATAGTTTCAAGGTGATCCTATAGGGGTAAGACCTTCAGTCCAATTTTGCAACTAGACCAGTCCTAGATCCTACCTGGCCTAATGAGATATCATAATTTGTTATCAAGGCATAAGAAAGATGTATGATAGTTTTTAAGAATGAAAAATATTATTTGTCATGAGAGTGATATTTTGATCATAACTTTGACCTGTTGAAATCATGAAAAGAGGCATGAAGGATAGTTTAAGGCCTAGTAAGGTATGAAGACTATGGTGTAAAAAGAGAGTGTAAGCCTAATGAGGCATGAGGTTCAGTTACCATATCGAGTATGCATATGTTATATTTTTTATATGTTTTATAATATGTGTATTAATGAAATTTCAATTCAAATGTTTAAGGAAGCCTAAACAATTTGATAGGTTGGCAGAATATGTGAAAAATAAGGCCGTCCCCACAGGACAAGATTCTTCAAAGGTCATTCATGATCCCCCTAAGGATAAGTCCACCCAGAATAATCTTGTCGTGACTCCTCCAGTTGCTCTAGAAAAAATAGAACTTTTTTATGTTTCCCTACTTATAAATGGTTACAAATTGAGTAATTGCATAACAGACTCCAGAGCCTCAGATAATGTCATGCCTGCCAAGGTGGCAGATTCCTTTGGTCTAACTTTGACCAAAACTTTTGAAAGGTGTTTTTCTATGGAAAACAAGCAATTCCCACTCCTTGGTTAGATAAAAGATGCCCAATTTGCTTTCAAAATTTTTCCAGAAAAGAGGATAAAAATGACGGTTCTAGTGGCCAATGTTCTAGCCTCTTACGGTGTCTTGTTTGGGCAGAATTTCTGCAAGGATGTTGGAGGTGAGCTGAACATGGACTTATCGGAGGCGAAGATCCCAATTCAAGGCATTATGAAGAAATTGCTTCCTGAAAAAGAGGCAAGATATGTAGTCACCCGATCATCAGCACGAGAAGCTCATTTGGTGAAGATGCATGGTGAGTGTTCTTTGAGGTATAAGCTTATGTGTTTGATATGATAAGAAAGCCATGTGATAAGATATAATTTGAAGGCAACCTAATGTCTCTTTTTTGGTTGATTTCAAGGTTGATGTTAAGTTTAAATTCATCTTGAAGTTGTCAATATTATCATAAAGAGGTATGATGGTCAAGTGAGCATTGAAGCATGGTTATGAGGCTCCAGGTCTGCATGAGGTTATGAGATAATGTTGATTAGAAAGAGATTACTTTAGTGGTGTGAGAGTGTTATATTAAGAGTTTTAGTATTTTATATCATTGAGGTAATCAGGTTTGAGTACTATTTCTTGAGTGCAAGGTGTCTTGAGAAGCCTAATCATAGCAAACATGGTCATATCATGAGCATGTGCATGGTGAGCATGAATATGTAAGTGCAGAGTTATGTGAAAAGTATGACTCTATTTGAGGATAATTTAAGGCATGTGATAAAGGTGTAGAGGCATCAAGGATAGTTTCAAGGTGATCCTATAGGGGTAAGACCTTCAGTCCAATTTTGCAACTAGACCAGTCCTAAATCCTACCTGGCCTAATGAGATATCATAATTTGTTATCAAGGCATAAGAAAGATGTATGATAGTTTTTAAGAATGAAAAATATTATTTGTCATGAGAGTGATATTTTGATCATAACTTTGACCTGTTGAAATCATGAAAAGAGGCATGAAGGATAGTTTAAGGCCTAGTAAGGTATGAAGACTATGGTGTAAAAAGAGAGTGTAAGCCTAATGAGGCATGAGGTTCAGTTACCATATCGAGTATGCATATGTTATATTTTTTATATGTTTTATAATATGTTTATTAATGAAATTTCAATTCAAATTTTTAAGTTTAAGGTAAGAAAAAGTGTTTTTAAGTCTCTCGAGTGCACAAAATGAATGGTTCCCAACCCGAGAAGGATTTTCTTGTGCTCATTAGCTTGTTGAGGCTTTGCATGGAAAAATAAAAAATTCATGTTAGATGGGGAAGGTTAATATCTCAAAATTTTAGGCATTTATTTTTGGATTTAGGGGCTGTGCTTTATGAATTATTGTTAAGAATGGAAATAGGTTTAAACCCTCTTAAAATCCTAATAAGAACCTAATGTTGAAGATATGATTAAAACATGATCATTATGGTTTGAAATGCTTATGTAATTATTTTTATATTGTATTTAACTCTCTTAGGTACCTCAAAGTGGTGGTTTTTAGAGAGATGAGAGAGAAAATGTGAAGATACTAACTTGTTTTTGATGTAGTTATTATAGCTATAAAAAGTTATGGTGGACAAAGTTCAAAAATTGATGAAGGTTGAATATTAAGAATCATATTTTATGTCATTTTTAGTTTATATATATGTTATATCCCTTAATTATTCTAAATTGATCATCCAAGTTAACCAGTCACTAACAGAGCAAATGGTGAAAAACATAGGTAGTAGTGAGAAGATGATTAAGAATGTGTTATCATGAAAGCGTGATAAAACCAAGTTCATGGAGATGTTTTTTGGGAATTTTATTATGTATTAATTATTGGTATAAATCTTTAAATTTAGTTACAATGGTGAAAATGATGAATCAAAAATGGCTTGTCTGGCTCAGCGAGGTCTATGTACAGTGAGGTCATAAGATTGGTCTACAAGACCAATATTTTCAAATTGACCACATTATATTTTTATTTTAGAATGGTTTAAATATCGCATATCATAATATTAATTTATAATAAGTGATTTAATATGTATATATAGGTTCTAGAGGTTTGAGTCACCATGACTGTGCTTTTAAGGTAAACTGGCAATTCTAGGTAAGTTGCAATGATGAGTTTAATGCTCTATGCCCTAATTTGAAGTATATAATTTACATGGTTTTTTTTTTTGGGAGTTTTATAACCTATAAATTTTTTTTATAATTTTTTATAGTCAATTAAATTGGTTGAAATATTGAAACCAAAATGGCTTGTCTGGTTGTGGTTTGACCTTGTGAACTAAGGTCAAAACATTGGTCTGTAAGACCAATATTTGACATTAGACCTTGTGATTTTTTTAATTTTAGAGTGGTATATAGATGTCAAATTATATTTTTAAATTATCAATTTTCATGTTAAGTGTTATTTTAGGTGTTTAAGATCAAGTTGTTCATGACTGGGTTTTGGAGTGTTCTAGAAGTTCTGAGTGGGCTATTTACAGAGAAGACTTTGAGTTTTTTTGCCCTAAATTGTGAAGTATAAATAACATGGTGATGTTTATAATTTCATGTAATTTATTTTAATATTATTTATTATCATTTTTTTTGTGACTAAATTATGTACATGTTTTAGTTTTGTTTGGTAGACTTTTTGTAGCTTCACAGGCCTAATTTTGAATAGTGTTACATGGTGTGCTTCAAGTGGTGGTTGGAGATAAAAGGTGTCATGGAGTTAATATGAGATTATTGGGGATATATTTGAGTGTTATATGATGTTTTAATATTTATTTTTGAGTTTTAAAGTGTTCCAATGAAGGCAAAGTCTAACGCGTCCTAAAGTAGACCTAATGGAATTAGGTCTCCATTAGACCTAAAAGTGATATGAGGTCTAACAGAGTTATGATAGACCAAGAGAAACAAAATATTAGTTTTAATTAGGTTCATGATATTTTATAAGACCTATTCCATGTATGATATAATATATTAAGATTGAGTAGCTGACTAAGTGGTATATGAACAAGGAATGGTATATATAAAAGGTAGTTTAAAGCCCATTTAAAAAAGAATATAGTATGCGAATGATATAACACATTGTTAAGTAGAAGGAGGTCTTATAAAACATCAGAGAATTATATGATATCTATAAATAATATATAATATTGGGTTTGCATATGAATATCAATTTCATATGACCTAATCAATCTTTAAGAGAGATAGTTGAGCGAAGAAGCTTAGAAGGCAGTTTGAGAGGGATAGAAAAGTGAGAAGAGCTGAAGAAGGTGATGATCATATATTTTATGAGGAAAAAATTATTATAAATTTTATCAAAGGTTTTAGGGTGGCTAATTTGGTACTAAGTCATATAGGGGGTTAGTACCTCCTTGTAATTTGGTGTTTGTTAAAGCCTAACTAGGTTGGTGCTTAGTTAGTTGGGATTGGTGCTCCATGTAGAGTTGGTACTTCACTAAATTATGATATTTTGAACTATAGGACTATATTCCATTTTCAAGGATTAGTGGGTTTTATTCCCCTTTAGGTTTTCCCACATATATGATTTTTTGTCTTGTGTAATCTTATTTCATGCTTATATGGTTGATTTCTTATGCATTGCTTGATCTATATATTGATGTGATGGTTAATGTATGCTAAGGAGGAATTAAAAAAAAGTTTTTAAGACACTAATTCACCACCATATTATTTATTTTTCTTTCAAAATTTTGTATTATATTATATCCTTTAAAGTAGGCCTAACATCTTAAAGGAGATCCTAGAAGCGAGGATGGCTAGTCAACAAGCTTAAGCCAGTTTCTCTACTAGTAAGGATCTATTCTTCAATAGGAATAATTATGAATTTTGGAGCATAAAAATGATGGCATATCTAATGTCCATGGGACATGACATATGGTATTTATTTTTAGATTGATACACTCCACATCCTAGACTAGAACCTGATGCAACAAGCAAGAAGGAAAGTGAGCAATTCTAAGGCAATGAACTCCATTATATGTGGCCTATCAGAGGAAAAGTTTGTGAAGATGATGCACTATATTTAGCCAAATATATATGTGATAAATTTAAAATTATCTATGAAAGAGACACCAATATGAATATGGCCAAGTTGTAAACCCACCAGAGATAGTTTGAAAGTCTAAACATGAATGAATATGAAACCATTGCATCCTACCTATTGAGGGTTAATAAAGTGGTTGATGTCATTAGAGGATTAGGAGAATAAGTTTGATTTTAAGGTATCTATATTATAAGATATGATATATTTGGATAAGATGGAAATGGATGGGCTTCATATAATCTTGACTACCTATGAGATGGGAATAGATGAAGGAAGACCTCCAGAAAAGGTAGCAACATTAAAAGCTAATAATAATTAAAAATCCAATAAGGTAAAGGATAAGGTATGTTTAGATGATGATGATGATGAACTGATAGCCATGTTTTCTAGGAGTGTGAGATTTGGATCTGGTAAGTACAAGGGTAAGTTACCTTTAAAATGTTTCAATTGTGATAAGATTGGTCACTTTGCATCTAAGTGTCCTAAAAAGGATAATACTAAGCATGATGAATAACATGATGAACATCATGGAGATGATAAAAAGGTTTATAATCTTAACAAAAATAAGAAAGATTTTAGGAATTATGAAGGTAGGAAAGGTTCATTGAAGAATAATAGAAGTTTTTAGACCAAAGAAGATAATAACTCATTTGATGTAAGTGACACAAGTACATTTGATAATGATGATGATAGTAATGAACATGAACATGACAATAATAAAACCTTATTCATGGCTATATAAATAGATAATGAGGATTTCTCAAAATGGAAAGGCCTTATGGATGTTGAGGAATTAGATAAAGAAGAGGTTGAGGTGAACCTTAAGGTATAATTGGTGAGTGCTCTAGAGGAATTAAAATTTCAAAGAATGAAAAATCACAAACTAGGATCATTAATTAAGCATTATGAAGAGTATATTAGTTTTTTTGAAGTAAGATTGAGTAACACATCCAAGGAGTATGATGAGATCATCAATCAAATTAAAGCATAGATGGAGATAGTCACTAATAGCTTAAAAGCTAAAGAGAAAGAATGCACTAGATATGAAACTAAAATGAAATATTTGAAAGTTGAGTTGGGTCAATCATCTAGAAATTTGAATACCTTTATGATGTTTGAAAATAATACTAATGTTCTAGATAACATCTTGAGTATTTAAAAGTATGCAAGTAATAAGATAGGCCTTGGTTTCAAAGAAGATAAAAAGGAAGAATCTCAAGTAAAGGAAAAGGCCAATAAATAAAATAAGGTCAACATGAAGAGACCAATCAAAGAGCCTACTAATATAAGGTATGTTAATTCATTCAATGGTTACTATTTTGCATGCAATAAATTTGTTCATAGAGAAAGATAGTGTAGAAGACCCTCTAAAAATCAATATGCATAGGATTATGAATTGAGTCATTAGTTGAGAGGTATGAAAGAGGTTGTTTTTTATAGTTATCAAAATGTGGGACACAGTTCAAGTTTCTATACTAATAGAGTTATAAGGACATCAAGTCAAAACAAGATGTTTGAATCCCCTAGAGTGTAAGAGAGAAAGAAAATGAATGTGTGGAAACCAAAGATAGTAAAGGTGATTCATGATTAGTTTACAAGCTTAAGTGGACTATTTGATATGATAGAGCATACTTTAGATGTGAAATAAAATTAATAATGTTTGTTATTATCTCATATTATTGATCAAATACTTGAAGAAGTCAAGCCTAAGGTGCCAATCAAGCCTAAAATGATCCTGAAGAATATTTAGCTTTGTGAGAGCATGGAGATCTAGGAATCTCCTAAGTTTTTTTTGTTTTAGTTCCCTATGAAAAGGGGTGAATCCATTAGGCTTCATGGAGACATTCTTTAGTTAGCATAAGCATGATAAATGTTTGGCTTGAGGGGGAACTATTCAAGTTGTTCATAAAATCCAAGTGAAATTGTTAATAAGTATAGAAAAGCTTTGAGCACTTTTACAATTTATGAAAGTAGTTTCCAAAGAGGGATAATGAGTGGTTCTATAAGTTATAGGTGTGTATGACCCCTTATCATTTATGTCAAAGGGGGAGAAAGTTCAATAAAGGAGATTGACTAGAATGGGGGAGATGAGAGTGATTAATTTGAAGAATGTTTTGCCATCAATGACAAAGGGGGAGTTTATTTGAGAAGTGTTATCATTGATGTCAAGGTTCATGTCATTGATGTTAAGGTGCATTTGGTGAAGATGCATGGTGAGTAGTCTTTGAGGTATGATATTGTGTGCTTGATATGACAAGGAAGCCATGTGACAAGAGAGAATATAAAGGAAACCTAATGCCTCTTCTATTTGTTTATGTCAAGGTTTACATCATCTTGAATTTTTTAGTATCATCACAAAGAGGTATGATGGTCAAGTGAGCATTGAGCATGGTTATGATGCTCCATGCTTTAATGCTCTATTTGCATGAGGTCATAAGAGAATCTTGATCAAAAAGATATTGGTGTAGTGGTGTGAGAATTTTTTCTAAAGAGTGTTCTTGTTTGATATCATTGAGGTAAGCATGTTTGAGTAATAGTTTTTTATTACAAGGTGTCCTAAGAAGCTTAGCCATAGCAAGCATATTCATATCATGATCATGTGCATGGTGAGAATGAAGATGTATGTGTATAAGTATGACTCTTTTGATGATAATGTAAGGTAGGTGAGAAAGATGTACAGGTTTCAAGGAGAGTTTTAAGGTGAGCCTATAGGGGTAAGACCTATAGTCTAATTTTACAACTTGACTGGTCCTAGATCCAGCCTAGACTAATGAGATATCATAATCTCTTATCAAGGCATGAAAAGGATGTATGGTGGTGTTTCAGCATGAGAAAGGTTATATGGAATGAGAGTGAGATGTTGAGCATGACTTTGAGGTATTGAGAGTATGAAAAGAGGCATGAAGGACAGTTTAAGGCCTAGTAATGTATGAAGACTATTATGTAGAATGAAAGTGTAAGCCTAATGAGGCATGAGTTTTAGTTTCTAAGGAAATTATGCATAGGTGAGATTTTTCATATGTGTGATAGGTTATCCCAAGTGTATTCATGAAGTTTCATTTATAATTTTTAAGGTTAAGGCAAGAAAAAGTGTTTTTAGGTCTCTTGAGTGCACAAAATGAAGGGTTCTCAACCCAAGAAGGATTTCATTGTGATTATTACCTTGTTAAACATTTGCACAAGAACCTAATCGGTTCATGGTATATGGGTAAGGGTCTTATTTCAAAATTCCATGCGATTTTTTAAGGATTAAGGGTTTATGCGTTTGAACAATTGTTAAAAATGAAAATAGGTTTAAACCCTCTTAGAACCCTAATAAGGAACTGATGTTGAAGATATGATTCAAAACTACTCAAGATGGTTTGGAATAGGTAAGTTTTTGGATATTTTAGTTAATTATCCTAGGTACCTATAGGTGGTGTTGGTTAAAGAGAGTAAAGAGAAAATGTGAAGATATAATATTATTTCTAAAGAAGTTGTAGCTATAAAATGTTGTATCAAACAAAGTTTGAAAATTGATGAAGGTTAAAGATTGAGAATAATATTTGATTTCCTTGGTGTTTTATGGATAGTTTATATCCGTCAATTATGTTAAATCAATCATCCAATTTAGCTAGTCGCTAATAGGCCAAATGGTGAAAACAATTAAAAAAAACCCAAACAACACTGAGAAGATTATTAAGAATGTGTTTTCATGAAAAAGTGATGAAACCAAGTGAATGTAGATGTTTTTTTTTAACTGATATTTAATATTAATTCTTGGTGTAAATTTTTAAATTTAGGTACAATGGTAAAAATGATGAATCCAAAATGGCTTGTCTGGCTTAATGAGGTCTATGTATAGTGAAGTCATAAAATTAATCTACAAGACCAATATTTTATATTTGAACACATTATATTTATATCTTAAAATAGTATAAATAACTCATAAGATCATCTATAGTCATCAGAAGTCATTTAATATGTCTATACAGGTGTTGGAGGTCTGAGTCACCATGACTATGGTTTTAAGGTAAACTGGCAGTTTTAGGTAAGCAAGTTGCAATGATGATTTTGAGTCTCTATGCCATGAGTTGAGTTATATAATTCACATGGTGTTGTTTTTTGTAAATTTAATTTTTGATCCATTTTTTATAAGGTTTGATAGTCAATGAAAGTGGTTGAAATGTTGAAACCAAAATGGCTTGTCTAGTATTGGTTTGACTGTGTGAAGTGAGGTCAAAAGTTTGGTCTGCAAGACCAATATTTGGCATTAGACCTTATGATTTTTGTATTTTATATTTGTATATATATTGAAAATTATATTTTTAAAGTATCATTTTCATGCTAATTGTTCTTTGAGGTGTTGAATATCAAGTTGTTCATGACTAGGTTTTGGAGTGCTCTGGCAGTTCTAAGTGGGCTATTTGCAAAGAAGTTTTTGAGTCATTTTGTCATGACTTGTGAACTATAAATCACATGGTGATTTTTATAAGGTAATTTATTTTATATACATGTGATTTATTTTCATGATTATGTTACTAAATTTTTTACATGCTTAAGTATTTTTTGGCAAACTTTTTTGTAGTTCACAGGCCTAATTATGAGTAGTGCTTCAAGTGGTGGTTGGAGATAAAAGGTATCATGGACCTAATATGAGATTATTTGGGGTATATTTTAGTTTTATATTATTTTTTTATACTATTTTTAGAGTTTTAAAGTGTTCCAAGGAAGGCAAAGTGTAATGTGTCCTAAAGTAGACCTAATGGAATTAGGTCTCCATGAGACCTAAAAGTGAAATAATGTCTAATAGAGTTATGATATAAAAATATGGACACAATATTCATTTGAATCAGGTTCATGATATTTCCTAAGAATTATTCCATATCTCACATAAGAGGTTAAGAGTGAGTATCTGATTACGTGGTAAATGAATAAAGAATGGGGTGTGTGTGTGTGTGTGTGTGTGTGTGTGTGTGTGTGTGTGTGTGTGTGTGTGTGTGTGTGTGTGTGTGTGTGTGTGTGTGTGTGTGTGTGTGTGTGTGTGTGTGTGTGTGTGTGTGTGTGTAAGTGTGTTTAAGGCCTATTTGAAAAAGAAGAGAGTATACAAATGATATAGCATATTTTTGAGTAGGAGTTATTTTAGACCATAATAAGAGTGTATAGTATTTATAATTAATATATAAAATTGATTCTAAATATTAATATTAGTGTCATATGAACTAATTAGTCTTGAAGAGACCTAGTTGAGCAAAGAAGTCTAAAAGGCAGTTTGAGAGGGATATAAGAGTGAGAAAAGCTGAAGAAGGTGATCATAATTTATTTTATGATAAATGAGGTATTTTAAATTTTATCAAACGTTTTAAATGTTTTATTTAGTTTTGAGTCATCTAGGGGGTTGGTTCCTCCTTGCAAGTTGGTGTTTGCTAAAGCCTAGTTGGGTTGGTGCTTAGCTAGTTGGGGTTAGTGCTCCATGTGGAGTTGATGATTCAATAAATTGTGATATTTTGAATTATAGTATGTTATTCCATTTTTATTTATCATTTTTTTCCTTCCCTTTGAGGTTTTCCCACATATGTGATATATTATCTTGTGTAATTTTGTTTCATTTTTGTATGGTTGATTGCTTATGCATTACTTGATCTATATATTGATGTGATGGCTCATGTATGCTAAGGAGGAATTTAAATAAAAATTTCAAGACATTTATTCACCCCCTAATGATTTTTATTCACCAATATATCTTATTTCATGAAATTATGTATCTTATAACTTGGAAAATATGGCTCATGTGTTGTTATTTGACCATTTCAGATTTGTAGTATGACTACTCCTATGATGGATGTGTTTTAGCATCAATTTTCACCCTTGGAAAGGGTTATTCAATATCTATCCAATTTAGATACACTATCATAAAAATATCAAGCTATGGGTCACCTATGTTGAGGCTTAACCTTTGGAGAAGGTTGGCTTCTTCTTGATGGCTCACCTATACTAATGTTGTCATATGGAAAAGGGTTAGAAAGGGTAAAAAGGCTTTTAAGGAGGCTAAAAGGTGATGAATCAAATAAAATTTTGAAAATACTATGATATTTAACCCATAATATATCATCACAATACAATGATATCTCACACAACCTCAAAATATAGTTGATTGCATAAGTATTTCATAGACTAGGTTCAAGAAGCAATGAATGCAAATAAAGACGAGTTCTAAGAATCACTGAGAGCTTACATCAATGAAAGAAATAATACTAACACAATCCTATAGATATATTTAAAACACCCTAAAATAGGTTATAAAGGAGGATAATGGATATGGAATAATCTCCTTCATAAGTTCTTCATACACAACTCACTCAACATAGATCCAATGGAAGAGATAGGTAAATAAAGTCTTTTATTGCATCAAGAGGTAGTTCTTATAAATTATTAATATGATTTAGCTTGATCAAGATGATAATATATTTAAATATCTCAAATATTCCCCTAATACTCCCAAAAATGATCATCCTTAGAAAATGGGAAAAAATGGGTGATTTATAGAAAAAGAGAAGAGAGAAGAGGAGGAGCATGCATACAAAAATCAATCAATGAACTACTACTACTTTTTTTGAAATCTCCACCTTATTTTGATATAGTCAAGATTGATAATTCATTTATAAATTATCATTCATTTTATCCAATATCCTTTGAATCATTTCATTTATTAAGTAACACACTAGAGGACAAGAATGTGTCTAGGGCGATGAGTCATAATCTTGCTATGAAGAAAAACCCTTAAAGACACTAAAAATATATTTAAGGCCCTAATTTCAATCTCCAATCCCTAAATCCTTATCTTGTAATTTTTACACCATCTTCCACTTGACTTAATTATTAATACAAAATCTTAAATCTTTTGATTTGACATAACCATGACCATATCTGCTTTGAGTAGCTACAAGTACCTACTTGTCGAGAGCATGACTATGTAGAAGATGAGACACTTATTTATAACCATATATCTACCCCTACTTTAAAATTTGAGCATAGGCATGACTATATATTAAAAACCAATCTCATTTATTGGTTTTCATATAGCTACAATATCCACTTGGGTGTATTTACATTGCTCAAATAGCCTAGTAGCTTACCCTCAATTTCTATTAGACTCGAAAAGACCTATTTTGCCTCTATAGAGCTTTAATGGTGTCACTTGAACTTGAAATATATATTATTATTCATCCTAATATTTTATTTGAACTCATATAAAAGAGGTAAAAAAGGAGAACAATGGATATGAAATAATCTCCTTCACAAGTCCATCATGCACAACTCACTCAACATAGATCCAATGCAAGAGATAGGTAAATAAAGTCTTTTATTACATCAAGAGATAGTTCTTAAAAATTCTTAATATGATTTAGCCTTATAAAGTTTAGAGAATATATTTAAATATATAAAAGAGTCCCCTGATACTCCCAAAAATTATCATCCCTAGAAAATGGGAAAAAATGGGTGATATATAGAAAAAGATAAGAGAGAAGAGAATGAGCATGCATACAAAAATCAATCAATGAACTACTACTACCTTTTTTTAAATCTCCACCATACTTTTATCTAATCATGATTGATAATTTATTGATAAATTATCATTTATTTTCTCCAATATCCTCTAAATCATTTCATTTATTGAGAAACACACTAGAGGATAAGAATGTGTCTAGGGTGATGATGAGTCATAATCTTGCCATGAAGAAAAACCCTTAGAGACACTAAAAATATATTTAATGCCCCAAATGAAATCTCCAATCCCTAAATCCTTATCTTTTAATTTTTACACCATCTTCCACTTGACTTAATTATGAATACAAAATCTTCATATCTTTTGATCTGACATAACCATGACCATATCTGCTTTGAGCAGCTACAAGTACCTACTTGTCGAGAGCATGACTATGTAGAAGATGAGACACTTCTTTATAACCATATATCTAACCCTAATTTAAAATTTGATCATAGGTGTGACTATATATTAAAAACCAATCTCATTTATTGGTTTTCATATAGCTATAATATCCACTTGGGTGTATTTACATTACTCAAATAGCCTAATAGCTTACCCTCAATTTATATTAGACTTGAAAAGACCTATTCTACATCTATAGAGCTTTAATGGTGTCACTCAAACTTAAAATATCTATTCTTATTCATCCTAATATTGTATTTAAACTTAGATCTAATGGTGTGATATCCCTTTGAAACATTTCTCTTTGTTTGACATGAGTTGAAATCATTCTCCATTGAAGTCCCTTAGCTTTTAACTTTTGATATCGACCATTAATCTTGATCTACTTGATGAACACATGTCATTTATTTATTTGGACCCACTAACATCATTAGGTTTTTTCTCACCATTGCATCTTTGATTTGATAAAACACTAACCATTGATCTTTAATTCTCATGCACCATTGGATCTATGGTCCGATTGAATGTGTGTCATCGATCTCCCTTCTATTTGATTGAACAAGTACCATTGAATCCTTTGATTTGCTAAGACTATACCACTTGTCATTAATGAATTTAATATAAGATACTTTGAATTTTTTACTTAATACTCATCATCAATCTTGAGAACATGATTAAACATGTACCATTGGATCTTTGGTCTACCAAATTGAATGCAAACCGTTGATCTGATTTCATACGATTTAACACAAGTCATTATATCTAATAGACCCACTATCTTTGTCAGTCCAGTCATCATGCACCACTAGATATTTGAGCATAATCAAATATGCACCTATTGGATCTTTTAGAATATTTGAATTCAAATGGCTATTTATCATTTCAACTCTTTGAATCTTTAATTTTGTAATTTCAACTCTTTGAAGCTTTATATCTTGAGATATCAAGATCATCAAGATAGAAAATTTGTAGAGAATGTTAAAGGCATGAATAACTTTATGCCCATTTATTTCTTTGACATTAAGAGGCCTTCTAAGTAAACTTATAATATTCACAATAAATTTGACTTGTCCATTTCTACATGACGTCTTATGACAGTCTAGTCATTTAAAGCTTATATAAGTCATTTGATCATTCACTTAAAAAATAAATCTACTTAGATAATTTATCTAGGTAAAATATTTTTATGTGGGCCAAAATTGGCCAACATCTTTGGTGATTATTAGGGAAGCATGCTCATTACGATTAAGAACCTAGACTAGTTACCTTGTCTAATCTATTGCGTATGGAGTCATAAGTCTCTACCCTCAATTGACATGAAATGATGCAAGGTTGACCCTTTGGATAACTTTCCTCTTGAATCAATAAGTAACAACAATAAATAAGACTAACAAAGTTACCAAGGTACTTTGGAAAAAGAAACACACAAAAACAAAAGAATGTACACAAGGCACTTAAAGGAAAATAAGAAAACTATTATAATATGTACAAGGTTGTAACTTAAATCTTCTATTGGATCAAATGGAAAATATTTAGCATCACTCATCTATGGTGAACTAGGATGGAAAACACCTTGATTGTGAGATCTCATGATATGTGAGTTGAGATGCTTGATTGTTGACTCTACTGGCATGCTCTCAAGTGGATGAAATGGGATAAACATGTCTCCAATGTATACATATTGGTCCATTTAGCATCCAAATTAGGCTATAGGGGCTCTTGCAACCTTCTCATATGATGGTTCCTTTGAATTGATGCTTGGTTGATTGTCTAGGCTTAAGCCAAAAAGCTCTAAGTCATCCCAAAAGATAGATTCCTCTTGGTCATCTAGGATAATGCCAATTTAAAAACCATCCTTACTTTTCTTACTTTGAAAGGATCTATTGGTAGCTCATCAACCCATATGAGGTTCAAAATGTCATGTTCTTATGATTTTAGATCTAACTAGTCTCCTTCATTCTTGAAGACATCAATATTATCTTCAATGGAAAATTCATCTTAAGACTGGTTAAATTCTATATCATGATTTACACATTCATCTTCATGCTCTGGAAGAGGAATAGGCTAGTTTAGAACCTCTACCTAGTCCATGACATCATGGTAGAGTTTTTTCCATAATTTATCTTGATCCTCCTTTTCCTATATTTATTTATCATTATCATCCTTACCCATACCTAATGGAATCTCTTGCAATAAATCAAGATCCCCTTTTCTCTTAGTTACAAACTAAAACTCATTTCTTTAGATATGAAGGCATCAGTACTACCTTCAAGATCTAATTCATCAGTGTCAAATCCATGCCATAATAGCTAGTCCAAACTTGA
Source organism: Torreya grandis (assembly GCA_037957365.1). Classification (NCBI taxonomy): domain Eukaryota; kingdom Viridiplantae; phylum Streptophyta; class Pinopsida; order Cupressales; family Taxaceae; genus Torreya; species Torreya grandis. The sequence goes on along the minus strand of JARHVA010001463.1, from coordinate 2,137,335 downwards.
TTTCTCCTCCTTTGAATGGAGTAGGATGCATATCATCATTTCCTCATCATATAAACTTGTGTTTTCTTCTTTAGTTTCATTTATGCTTACAATTTATTCCTCTATTATTTTCAAAAAAATCTCTTAATCCATAAGAAAGATGGTAGGAGGGTGAAGAAGTTCACCTTGCTTACAGCTTAGGAGAGTATCCTTCCATCTTCTCTTTTAGGTGCTTCTTGTGGAAGGGAGGAAGAGTCTTGAAACTTCTATAGGGAAATCTCATTAAGATAAGCTAATGCCTCCTTTTCTTGAACTAGCTCTTGGACTACCTCAAATAGCACTTATCCTTTCTTCTTTGTGCCCTCCTTGATTGATTTCCATGATGGGAAAGGATAAGGCTTGACCACCTTCTATTTTTCTTGAATGGATGTGAGAAATGGTGGTTCCAAAAGAGAGGGTATGACACAGTTAGGGTGATTGGCATAGGAGAAGAGCCAAGATGGGATGGCTTTATATTCTTTAGCAAAATGGCCCTTAATGATTGGCCTGACTCTTAATAGAGATGAGAATTGACAAGGTGGGATAAGGGGATGGTTTTGACCATAAAAAAGAGTAGGAGAGGATATTTTTGGTCCATATTTGGTTGCTTCTCTATCTCAAGAACAACTAATAGTCATTTTCCCTCTTGCCTTGGTCTTGCCTAACCAAGTACTCTTCCTAAAACCTCAATTCTTTCTCTTCAACATAATCTTAGTGTTTAATATTCTCATGTTGCCTATAATACTCTTCCTCCCTATCAATCTCTCTTAATTATTTTTCAAGATCAAACCATATCTCCCTTAGGATTTTTTATGGTTAACTAGAGAGAGGAAATTTTTGAAAAGGCTAATACATTAAATATTGAGGGCTACTTAGGGGGAATCCATGAATATTGATAACTTGATATGAAGGATAAGGAATGAAATAACATGCATTTTGATCAAATGAGGGATGATACATACCAAATAATGGTGATTAGGCACCTAGGTTGCTTATACTAGCTAATGGTTGTAGTGGAGTCACCATTGGTGTTTACAAATGTGCCTTCAAAGGCTGATTGCATTGAAAGGCAACAACAAGAACCTTTCAATGAGATATAGAATGCAATAAAGTCCCACTAGGCATGCCAAAAAACATTGTAGCATCAATTTACACCCTTAGAGAGGGTTCTTCAAGATCTCTCCAATTGAGCTACCCTATGGGAACAACCCTAGGATGTGGGTCACCTATTGTGGGGATTAACTTCTAGAGAAGGTCAGATTCCTCTTTATGGATCACCCATAATAATTTTATCATAGGGAAAAGGGTTAGAAAGGGTAAAATATATTTTAAGGCGGATAAAAGGTGATGTACCAAATAAAAATGGGAAACTCCTAAAAGCTTTAACCCACACTAGATCATCACAAGCCAATGATAACTCACATAGCCTCAAAATCCAAATGATTGCAAAGTGTTCCATACACTAATTTAGGAATAAATGAATGCAAACAAATAGGAGTTCTAAGACACACTAAGAGCTTACATCAATGGTATAAAGAATACTAACCTAGACATATACATAGCTTGAAAACACCCTAAAATAGGTCAAAAAGGAGGATAATGGATATGGAAGAATCTCCTTCATAAGCCATCATGCACAACTCGCTCAACACATATCCAAAGCAAGAGATAGGTAAAGAAAGTCTTTTATTGAAGCAAGAGGTAGTTCTTACAAATTATTGAAAAGGTTTAGCCTTATCAAGATGAGTATATCTTGTAATATCTCAAAGATTCCCCTGATACTCCTAAAAATAAGAATCCTTACAAAATGGGAAAGAATGGGTGATATATATATAAAGGGAAGAGAGAAGAGGAGGAACATGCATATATAAATCAATCAATGAATTGACATTACCTTTCTTGAAATCTTCACCACATTTTGATCTAATCAGGACTGATCTTGCATTAAAAAATTAGCCTTCATTTACTTGAATAGCCTCTAAATCTTTTCATTGATTGAGAAACACACTCAAGGACAAGAATGTTTCTAGGGTGATGTGTCATAATATTGATATAAATAAAAACCCTTGAAGATCCTTGGTATGCCAAATTGAACATGAATTGTTGATCTATTTTGGTACAATTTAATGCATGTCATTAGATCCGATGGACTCACTATCTTGTCAGTCATCACACACTATTTGATATTTAATGCATGATCAAACACACACCATTATATCTTCAAGAATATTTGAATTCAAATCATTATTTACCATATCTTTAACTTGATGTCCATGCGCATGTTTCATTTTATAAGTTCAACTTTGAAGCTTTATATATTGAGATAGAAAACTCATCAAGAAAAAAAATTTGCATAAAATGTTAAAGGCATGAATAAATTCATGTCCATGCATTTATTTGAATCTAAGAGGCCTCTTAAGTGAATTTATTAAATACACAATCAATCTGACCCATCTATTTTTACTTGATGTCCTGTGACAATCTGGTCCTTCAAAGCTTGTACAAGTTATTTGATCATTCACTCAAATAATAACTTTGCTTAGCTGATTTATCCAGGTAGAAGCTTGGTATGTGGGATAAAATTATCCAACAATATATGTAGATAAGGATGAATATGGTATAATATATTAGTTGTGTGCTTTGAAATTTGGTAGTATGTTTAAGCTTGAGAGGTGATTTATTGATGTCCAAATGAATTATATTTGGCTTATATTTATACTATTTATTTTGAATTAATCCTCACAGAAGGGTTGATGAAATTCTTAGGCCAACCTATACAGATTGAAATATTTAAAATTTTTAGTGTTTATAGGGAAAGGATAATTCATTGGAGTAGAGACAATAACATTAATGTTACTATCCTATATTCAATACAAATGTCTAGGATGGAGGAAATTTGTTGAGGTCATATAACTTTCAGTGAAGGATTTATATCAGGTTTTAGAAATTCAGTGGTTACAAGTGACCTAGATAATTAGAGTAATTAAATTTAGACTAAGAAATAAGTAAATAGACCTAGTGGAGTGGTGAATGCAAGCCTTCCATTTGCAAGGAAGGTCAAATTGAAAAGTAGAAATTTTAAAAATATTTGTCAAGTGTACAAGACTAATTTAACATATAGATCCATATTTAAGCATCTAGACTTTGAATGTACTTCAAATTAATATATAATTTGTAAAAAACATGGGATATAACTCTAAAATGTTTGATTTTCTTTTTGCTCTTGTGGCATTTATACCATTAATTACTTAACCAAATCATCTCTACATGCCTCTAAAGGTGGACTTGAGATTAAATCTTCATGGCACTCAAAATTATAAATAAAATATATCTAATTTTTAATTTCCTCTTCTTCAATGATGTGCAACTCATCATGCTCATGATTTGTCTCATGTTCTTAAAATCATGATAGAAATGTATCTCTTGCATTAATTCTTTTCCTTGGGCTAAATTATCAAGCTCCTATTCATTTTCCATTTTCCATCCCCTACAAATTTTTGAAGTGGGGAAAATTATTTTTGATTGATTTGTACCACTCCATAAAAATATTTCAAATAGTGTACTCTATTTGGATCATTAAAAATTAATAAATTTATCTTATTTCAAAATTGAGATAAATAGGAAACCTTTTTTTTTTTACCATATCATCATTTGAAATAATTCAATTAGCCCTTTGTTTAGGTTGCTCAATGATCGTCTTCTTGTTTATTTCTTCTCTTTTCCACCAATAATCTATACTACCAATTTTCATGATTACCAATAAAACTTTGGGTAGTGATATCAAAGCTCAAAATCTAAAAATCATGGGTTATGTTCAATCATTTATAGAATTCAATTCAACATAGTCACTAATCTTATTTTAAAATAGGAAGATTCCATTCAAATTTTAAAAATCAAAGGCACCATTCGATCCCTAGTGAAGTCTCCAAAAACTATTGGAATATTTTTACATTTCTTTTGTTATGTTTTATTTTATGACTCACCCAATGGAAAGTGAATTTTTTTTTAAAACAAATGTATAAATCACCATGAGGATGGTGAATTTCCTCTATGTTTGAAAGGGGTAACTCCCTTCTAAGATAATGAGTTTTTTGGGGTTTTTGTGTACTTTAAACTAAAAAGCACAAAAATGAAACAAATTTTGGAAATGGTGGAATCCAAAAATGGGAGAATAATGGAAGGTGATAGAGGTAAAGTTGATAAACCGATGATGGAATGAATGTAGAGAACCATCAGAATAACTTAGAATTAAATAAAATTGATGAAATTTTTCTTCTCACACAAAAATGGAAACATGAATAATATAGGTAAAGGAAATAAATTCTTGATTGGGAGTATGAAGTCTCCTCAAAATTTGGAATGGGTACGTTTGGTTTAGTTTTTATACATGGGGTTTACAATACAAAGTCCTAAAACACTAAGAGTTACACACAACCAAGAAAATTGCAAAATTTTAATGGCTTCTCTATCTATGAATAGAAATAAATAATTAACAAAAAAATAACATCAAAACCCAAAAATCTAAAGATTAAAATGTCCAAATAATTAAAGGAAACCTAAATAAAATTAAATTTTTAACAAGTTTTATGATAATTATTTTCTTTAGGACAGGCTAAGAGTATGTTGTAAAAAGTGAAATTATTAGTTTTCCATTGTATTTGGTGAAAATGTGACATTTTTGTAGTTTGAATACATTTTAGGGAAAGGGTTTATTTATTTTCATTTAGTATTCCTCAAACTCTTTAGATTACTATAAAAAATCTATTATGTTGTGCAGGTTTGATGGCATGGATGGGAAGATCAAATAAAGGTAGGCAACATGTGTGTGATCCTTTGCATTATGTAATAATGTACATTTACTAAAATAATTCATATGTTTTCATATTTAAATATTATAATATTAAAGAATAATATTTCCATGATAGTCTCACATAGAAATGATGAAAATAATGTGACAATCATCTCCAATTATTGTAAGGACTTTTTAAGTAGCAACTTTGAAAGACAAAAAATATTTCATAGATTTCTATTTAGTAGTGAGCTATAAGAGATTCATGTATTTCTCATATGTTTCACAGTCACTTATAAATGGATCTATATATTCTTCAATTAGGGAAAAATTATTAATGAGGTTAGATGAAGATAACATTTTGTTATAACTCTAATCATAACATCATATATCACTTTCATTGTAACATTACTATTACCTTAGAAACCATATATTCCTTAAATATTATTATCTTTATACTGACCTCCATCATATCAATAAATTTCTTCCTATAATGATTTCTAAAAGCCTAGATCTAAGCCTTTGCAAAACACTTTTTTGAAAAAGCATTAAAATTTGACATGAATTATGTCAGCCAAATTTAATTTATATTGCATAAGCTCTAATGAAGATACATCAACTTTCCACTTTTTCAATTCTTAAAATTAACAATTATAATTTTGTAAAAGTTAATAAATTTAATGCAAAAAACTTATTGAAAATTTATGTGATGCATATTACATCAATAAAATCATCCCCCGAACTTTGCCAAGTTACCTAATGCTAGCAGTTGTGTTGCCTCATCATGGAAAAATTAAAGTGCATCATATAAAATTTTGCATGAGATAACAAAAAAAATTGTAGACAAAAATTCCATGGTTTTAATGTAAATCTTATTGCAAAATCATGGAAATTTACTAATGATTAACTTGAGTCTTTGTAGATAATGAAGGATTTTTTTTATTGGTTGTTTATTTACAAATTTGTTTCCTTTCTTTTATCAAGGCTTTTATCTAACTCTACATAATTAATTGGAAATTTAACCTTGAATTGGATTAAGATATCACTCTATATTGTAAAATGTCGAAATAAAGGTCGTGTTTTGAAGTCATCCACAATAAAAAATATATTTGGTATGAAATATTATTTTTTATTATTGAATGTGAAATTATTATGGTCATTGCAAGACCTTGACACCTCTCCTTTATCTTTCCATCAACATACAAAAAATGCAAGACAAATCACATGTTCAAATTAGAAATAAAAAAGAGGAAAGACAACATTACATGTCATAGTTCCCCTCCTCTAACTACTTCTCTCTTTGTTATGTACTTCTAAAATTTCCTTCATTTCATCTCTTTCTACATGGCTTCTCTTGCTCCTCTAATTTTCTATTTGATTTCACTTTGAATTTATTTCCCTAACTTTCCTTCCCATTTTACCCTACGAATATGTCCCTAGCCTTCTTGGCATCTTCATTGCACCTTTTCAATGCAATTGCCAATTATATATACATGGACCTTCTCAAATAAGTTATATGATTTTTAAGGTTTAGGATTTGCATATTCACATTTAAAACATAAAATTTCTTATTATTATGTTTTAAACATAAACCATAACATGTTCTTGTACTATCAAGCACATTTTTTTCAATGTGGACCACCTTAGATTCAGGGCATTGAACTTCTCTACATTCACTATATCCCATGATAAACTAACACTTTCTAAAAAAAAACTACCAAAAAAACAAAATTTAAATATAAGGGCATAATTAGGAGTTTCCAAGATTTTACAAAATTAGGTTTTCATCAACAACAAATTTCTCAACCCTATACACCATAGGTGAGTAAGAATCATCATTCCCATTAGGAATCTTAGCCAAAACCCTGTCAATTTTTAGGAGTATATTCTCTAAGGTATTTTCCATTTTAGAAAATTTAGTGGAAAGTTAATTTACCATTGTATTCAGGTGAACTTAGAAGTCATCTTTTTGCAATTTTAGATCACTTGAAAAAGGATATTCTTTTTGATGCCATCAAAATTATTTTCCTAAATCTTAACACTGACCACATCTCATCTATGTTCCATCATCGATTCTTTTTTATAGGTTTGGTCTCACCCAAAATGGTTTTAACAAATACTAATGAAGTAAAGGATGAGGGATTAAATAAGAACATAGCCTTCAAAAATACAAAATGAGGGTATTATGTGATAGTCATAGTGCAATTTATTTGGCCAAGAATCCAAATTGTCATAGTAGGATAAAGCATATTATAGTAAAGTATCATCTTGTCATACAGGTGATTAATGAAGGAAAAGTAACACTTGAAAAGGTTAACACAAAGGAAAATAGTGTTGATATGTTCACAAAACTAATTTTTTTATTAAATTTAAAATGGTTTTTATATTCTATTGGATTGTAAAAAAGGTGATGAGTTGGTTAGCATGATATCAGTTAAAAATTATTTTCAAGGTAGAGATTGTTAGATATGGGACAACAAAGTTAATTTTTTTATCCTTTTGTGGCTAGTTTATATCCCATTCTTGACATGGGGTATGGGGGGAAAATGCCCCCCCATCCCCCCCACATGGCCACTATGATTGAATGGGGGTCTAGGGACAAAAATTCAAGGATTCAAACCCCTATTTCTAGGAAGATAGATTCCATCAGATTCTATTTTTGTAAGGAAAGTAATATTAGCACTTTTCACTCTATTTTTAGGAGGAATCCTAACAATACTTTACCAATTAGGTATATTTATCTTTGTGGAGTTCGCATGTAATCTACATAATGAGTTCTCATAATCTATTCATTTTGGAATTAATAAAGCTTGATATCTTGCACTTTGGATGTTTCCTTAAATTAATAAGGTTTTACCATGTAAATCATGTGTTTTGTCACATGTAGGGTATTTCATATATTTAATTATCTTTATTATTGCATTATATTATTTTTTTATTATTGAAGAGTTGTGGTTTCCTAACAAGTGGAATCAAAGTGAGGTTACTATTATTTTTTAGTAATTGTGTTATAGATTTGGTGTTGTTTTTTTGTATCATTAGATGGTGAAAATTATGAATCTAAAGTTTGAGGAGGACAAGCTTAATGATAAGAACAACTTTGAGTTGTAGAAACTCAAAGCACATGATGTGTTGGTGAGATAAGGGTTGTACAAATCCATGGACATAAATGCAAAGAAACCTATGATGATGACTGATGTTGATCAAGAATAAGTGGATACAAAATCTCATAGTATAGTAAGATTGTGTTTAGTAGATGAAGTTATTTTCAACATAGCTAGAGAAAAGATTACGACATGATTATAGACCAAATTAGAAGGCCCATACATGACAAAATATGTAACAAATTATATTTAATTAAAGAGGTAATTGTATACATTGTGAATGAAATAAGGTATGAAAATTGTTGATCATTTAAATATTTTCAATACTCTATTATGTTAGTTGACTAGTATTGGTGTGAAAGTGGATGATGAAGACAATGGAGTCACCTTGTTATGTACTTTTCCATATTCTTGGGATCATATATTAACTTTGATTAGCTTAAATATTATTTATGAGATTGAATATAATTATATTATGGGACATTATTGGTTGAGGATATAAGAAGAAAGTCTAGAGACTTTTATGCCTAAAGTTATGGTTGTTAAGAGAAGACCTAGAGAAGGAGGGAAAAACTCTAGAGGAATATCTAGTTCTAAGTCAAAATCTAAGAAGAGTAAATCAAAGTGTTGGAACTATGATAAATTAGGACATCTTAAGAAGGATTATTGGATGAGGAATGAAGGTGAAAAGAAAGAAGAATCCACTAAGGGAGCAAATCAGGTAGAAACAAGTGAAGGTATGAGTGATAAAGTTTTATCTATTTATAATGTTTCCTCTTATCATCATGAATGGTTATTAGATTTAGGTTCTAAATATCACACGTGTCCATATAGGATCTGGTTTTAATGTTAACAAACTCTTGATGGAAGTTTTGTTCTTTTAGGAAATAGTCTTTCTTGTAAGACTGAAGGGATTGGTGGCATTAAGATAAAAATGTTTGATGGTATAGTAAGGACTCCAATGGAAGTAAGACATGTACCAAAACTTAAACAAAATTTTACTTCTTTGAGTGAATTAGATTTGTGTGTTTTATAAGTTCATAGGTCAAGGTGGAGGTCTTAAGGTGTCTAATGGTGCCTTAGTTGTGATGAAGTCTTTAAAATTTAGGAACCTTTACATATTGAAAATGAGTGTAGATATGAGTCAAGTAGTTATGGTATCTTAAATATAATAATATCCTTCTCATCTATGGCATCTATGTTCAATCCATATTCGAAACAAAGGGTTGAAGGTATTGAAAAACATGATTTACTTCCTAGTTTAAAATTTTTAGATTTGGATTTTTGCAAGCATTGTGTTTTTAGGAAACAAAGTAGATGAAATTTTAGTGTAAGAAGTCATGTAAGTAAAGGTATTTTTGACTATATTCATTTTGATGTCTGGGGTCCATCCCTTGTAATATCATATGGAAGATCATTGTAATTTTTTATATTTATAGATTATTACTATAGAAAATCATGGATCTACTATTTAAAAATAAAGTTTGATGTTTTCAATTTATTTAAGTAGGTTAGGGCATTGGTTGAGAAGAAAACTAGTAGGTCAATCAAATGTTCAAAAATAGATAATGGAGGTGAGTTTGCATCCTTGGAATTTTATAAATATTACAAGGAATATAAGATTGAAAGGTATAAAACCACTAGCTACACACCATAAAAAAATAGGGTTTTTGAATGCATGAATAAGACTCTTTTAGGGAAAGCAATGAGCATGCTCAGCAATGCAAATTTGGATAAATGTTTATGGGTAGAAGTAGTTTTTTACCACCTACTATCTGATAAATCATTAGCCATCAATTAAAATAGATTGTAATATTATTGAAGAGGTATGGATAGGCCATCCATGTGATTATTCAAATTTGAAATTTTGTTGTAATGCTTATGCTCTTACTAATAAGAATCAATGTTCAAAGTTAGACCCAAAATCCAATAATTACATCTTTGTTGGGTATGGTAAAGGAGATGGTGTTAATGCATATAAAGTGTGGGATACTAATACCCATAATATCATCATTAGTAGAGATTTAAAATTTGATGAATCATCTTTTCTAAAATCAGATCCAAAAATTGAATAAAAATAGGAACTAGAACATCAACATGTCAAGGTTGAAATTGAGCCATATTTAGATTCTAAAAATAAGGAAATTCAACCATTTTTTAATGGTGAAGATGTTGAATATTGTTTTAAAAATTAGGAAATACCTCAAAATGCATAATGGAGGTCAAAACATGAGGACACACCTCGAAAGTTAGTATGGAGATCTACACAGTTCAGGCATCCTCATAGTAAATACAGTCCCAATATCTAAATTGCTTTGATTTCTAATGATGGGGAACCTAGGCATTATTAGGAAGCATTATAAAATGAGGATAGTTCCAAATGGAAAAAGGAAATACATGAGGAAATGGATGCCTTGGATAAGAACAAGTCATGGGACCTATTAAAACTTCCAAAATGTGAAAAACTAATTGGCTACAAATGTGTTTACAAACGAAAGATAGGTGTTTATGACAAAGTTGAAAGGTACAAGGCTAGATTGGGGGAAAAAGGATTTTCACCAAAATAATGTAATGATTACCATGAAATATTTTCACCATTTTTTAAACTTGTTTTAATTTGAGTTATTTTAGCATTAGTGGCTTTACTTGATTTGGAGTTAGAGTAGTTACATGTTAAAATAACATTCTTGCATGGAGATTAAGAAGAGGACATGTATATAGAATAAACCTGAGGATGTTGTATAAGATATCAAAAAATGATTTGTTTTAAAGCTTAAGAAATCATTGTATGGCATAAAACAGTCACTCAAGCAATGGTATAAGAGGTTTGATTCCTTCATGGGGAGCCAAATTTTTGTTAAGAGTGAGTATGATCATTGTGTTTATTTCAATTTTTTTTAACAATGACTTATTCATTATACTAGCATTGCATGTTGATGATATACTTTTAGCAATTAAAATCATGGAATAAATCAATAGTTTATAGGCTCATCTAAATAGGACATTTGATATGAATGATATATGAGCATCAAAACAAATCTTAGGCATGGAGATACATAGAGACAAGAAAAATGGCAAACATTGGTTATCATAGCAAAGGTATTTTTAAAAGATACTAACCAGATTTAGTATGAAGTATGTGAAACCAATTAGTATCCCTTTTTCTTCTCATTTCAAGATTTCTTCAATTTTATGTCCTATTACTGATGAAGAAAATTAGTATATGTTTCATGTACCATATGCTAGTGCAATAGGAAGTTTAATGTATGTTATGGTATGTACAAGGCCAAACATTTCACATATAGTTGGATTTGTCAGTAGATATATGGAAAATATAGGTAAATAACATTGTTTAGTAATGAATTGGGTTTGCTACTTATGAGGTACAAGTGATAATTACATCACTTATAAAATATATGGTGATTATTTATGGATATGTTGATTCTGATTTTACAATAGATATGGACAAAATAAGATCAACATTTGGTTACATTTTTAAATTTATAGGTGGACCTATTAGTTAGATGTCAAAGCTTCAAAATATTAATACTGCGTTAACTACTAAGGTAGAATACATGGCTGCCTATCATGCTTATCAGGAGGCAATTTGGCTAAAGGGCTTATTGGGTGAGTTTGGAAGTGAATAATATAAAATGAAGGTATTTTGTGATATTCAAAGTGCAATTTATTTGGCTAAGAATATATCTTATCAAAGTATGCAAATCATATTATGAAAAAGTACCATATTTTTAGAAAGGTGATTGATGAAGGAAAAGTAGCACTTGAAAAGGTTCACATAGAGGAAAATAGTGTTGATATGTTCACAAAACTAGTTTTTTTAGAGAAGCTAAAATGGTGTTTGGATTCTCTTAGCTTGCATAAAAGGTGATGAGTTGTTTATCAAGATATCAAGTAGAAATTGTTGTCAAGGTGGATATTGCTAGATATATGTCACTAAAGTCAAATTTTAGATCATTTTGTAGTGTAGTTTATAGCCCATCCTTAACAAGGGGTGTGGGAAGGCAATGTCCACCCAACTATTATCACAAGGGGGTCTAGGGGGAAAAAATCAAGGATTCAAACCCTTATTTATAGGAATAAAAATTCCATCAGATCATATTTTGAGAAGGAAAGTTTTACTAGAAATTTTCCACTCAATTTTTAGGAGGAATTCTAATGGTACTTTTCCAATTAGACATTATATATATTTGGAGTTTACATGTAATATACATAACAAGTTCGCATGTAATTTATTCATCTTAAAATTAATAAATCTTGATATCTTGCATCATGGATGTTTCCTTAGCTTGCTATGGTCTTACCATGTAAATATTGTGTTTTGTATCATGCATGTAGGGTATTTTATATGTTTAATTATCTATGTTATTGCATTTTGTTATTTTTCTATTATTTTAGAGTATGTG
>JARHVA010001463.1:2112500-2120000 GCA_037957365.1 Torreya grandis | reverse complement strand
GTTTAAATCTTATGCAATTTGAGGTCATTTTACATAGGATTTCCATGGATCCGATTGGTGGTGTTATTTGTGGAAGTTTTCATGCTTTCCTATTGGTTTGACCCTACATGATTAGATTTATGCATTTTTGTTGATGATGCTTATAGCAGGTTTCACTATACACATTTCCTTATTTTCCATCATGTGACTTTGTTGTCCAATCCATTGAAATCAATATCTAAAACAATAAATATGATTGTTTTATTGTGAAGATGAATTTTGCTCAGTTGGTTATCTTTTGTAGATGTTAGTGATTGGTTATCTATGAATAAAAGTTGTATAAAGAAAAATAAATGATAGGGTATGATGTGAGTGTTGTTTAAAAATATTTTCATTAATTTTTATTCATACACCTTAATTGTTGAAAAAGAGAAAAAAGATTGATTTTGTTACATTGGGAACTTGAAATGTGAGGTGTTAGCATGAGATGATCAATCTTTATATGATTTGAAATTCATTCTCTATAATAAGTACTCAGCTACCATACATAGGTATCCACATTTATTTTTGTTGTAAATCATGGAATTCAAACTGCTTAATCTCCCTCAAGATTGGTGACCTTCGAAATCCTCCTCATACCTTCAAAACATGTATAAATGAAGATGTAACCCGAAATGGAAATTAAACATCTCTTCTTAGAGATATGCATATGTTTGGGTCTGCAAATTTGATTAATAAAACATCTCTTCTCAGAGATAACATTATATGAATTGTGTTGTTCTTATTTCTTGAGATATCTTTCAACCAAAGCTTTTGAGTTTTGGATCAGTGGTATCATATTAGTTTGTCTTTAGAGTGTATGATCCTGAGGATGAGTTCAGATTACAAGAAGCTTGGGTAGAAAATAGAACCAACAGACTATCTAACTATTCACTCCAAATGACTTCAAATGGTAGACAACACTGAGACATCTAATCCTTTCAAGGAAATGGTGAAAGAAGCCCTCCAACAGTAGCAAGCATAGATTCTACAAAAATTCACTCAAATTCTCTAACAAATCTTGATGGGAAATTTTGGCTCCTCATCTGCAACCCCAACACCCTTCAAGGTTTAGGTGAATTTTTATATCCCTACATTTGAAGGCAAAATAAATGCTAATGTAGTAGAAAATTGGTTGGATCAATTGTCATCTTATTTTTTTATAAATAAATTCACCGATAAAGAGAAGATCATCTTTTCTCTTTTGAAAGCATCATTGCCTATCAAAAATTGGTGGGAAGTGTACAAAAAGAGATTCAGTGCAGATGATATTGGCCTTGAGGTGGAACCTAATTGGGATGATTTCATAGAAGCTATAAGGAAGAATACTACCCCATTGGAGCATATGACGATCTTTATATAGAGTGGTAGCAACTTCACCAAGGTAAGGAATAATTTGTTCAAGATTACACTAACATTTTTCATTCTCTATCTACAAGATTGGGCATCCAAGAAATTGAGAAGCACAAGGTTCTCAAATATCATGCCAGAATACAATGGTACATATGGGGAGAAATAAAACTCTTCAATTTGGAAACCCTCAGTGAGGCATACAAGTTCATAGTGAAGATTGAGTAGAAGCATGGAAGAATGAATATGGAGAGTCAGCCTTCAAAATGGAAAAGTGACAAAGAAGGTCGAACATGAAGCCAAAATTGGAATAAAAAGGAAGGAAAGAATGAGAAGTGGTGTGATTATCACAAATCTAGAACTCACTCCAAAAAAGAATGTTGAGCCATCAAGTCCCTAATTTTTGAGTCACAATCCTCAACATCTACTACTGTACCTCATACAAACCCTATCGTTGAAGAGGTTGAAGAAGAGATTATAGATGCTGAGCCTAAAGCCATTGTTGCTTCATCACAGGCCCATGAGGATAGGCTAGAAAATAAGGAAAGGTTATTTCACTCTAAGTTATGGCTGAAAGGTAAGCCTTTGCATTTCAATCTTGATAGTGGAAGTCAAAAGAATTTAATCTCTACTAATGTTTTGAAAAACCTAAATCTATCCATAAAGCCTCACCCAAACCATACAGTATTGGATGGTTGATTCCAGAGAGAAACCTCCATGTCACCCACTAATGTCTTCTCTCATATGCAATAAAACCTTTCCAAGATGAGGTGTTATGTGATGTGGTCAATCTAGATGTTTGTGATGTAATCTTTGGTCAGCCATTCATGTATGATCAACATGTAATCTATGAATCAAAAACTCAAATGATCATTATCACTCTTGGAACACAGTACTATAGGGTACCAGAGGTACCACCTTTTACATATGTCTCTTTGATTAGTGCCAAGAAATTTGTTATCATGGTGGTCAAGCCACAAGAATCCAAAAGGGCTGATGTTGTAGCCATGACTATACAAACATCACAATAAAAAAAGTAAATAGATACCAAGCTAAATAAGTTCATGGCCTTCCATCCATAGACTGATGGTCAGATAGAAATGGTGAATGATCAAGCTCTGCATAGTTCCATAAATCACAGTCCATTCCAAGTATGCATTAGGAATAAAATTGAAGTATAATTGCCACACTTGATGACAAATCTTGATGCAATGGGGACCATTGCTTCTCAAGGAGGGAGGAATGATTCAAGCAACAATTCAAGTGACAGGTCCACCCCAATTGATGGTAGAACTTTTGGGAGCCATAACTTTTACACCGTAGCTCCAACTAACTCATCATTTGAAACATTGGAAAGTTAATAATGAGGAGAATTTGGTGAGATGGAATGGAGATCCACTAGATTAATTTTTACCCTAAAAAACCCAATGGAAGTGCCCTAAATTTTAATTTTAGTAGTGCAGTCTAAAAATAGTAAGTTTCAAAAATAGTAATTCCTCGAATTTTGTATTGTTGTAAATCATGTAAGTTGAACCACTTAATCTCCCTCAAAATTGGTGACCTTCCACATCCTCTTCATACCTTCAAAACATGTATAAATGAAGATGTAACCTTAAATATAAATCAAACATCTCTTCTCAGAGATAGGCATATGTTTGGGTCTACAAATTTTATTAATAAAACATCTCTTCTCAGAGATAGCATTATTTGAATTGTGTTGTTCTTGTTTCTTGAGTTATCTTTCAACCAAACCTTTTGAGTTTTGGATCACTCAACCAAGAACTTTACCACCCTAAAATGTTTCATGGGTTAATAATGGTGAATACAACACTTAAGCAAGGAATGAAGATAAATAGGAAATCAAACTTCCCAAAGGAAAAGATAACTTGCATAACAATTCCTGCACTAAAAGGGTGGAAATAATGTATTAGTTTACAATTGGCAATATGATTTTTCCTCCCAAGAAAACATTATAAAATTTAAATTCTATTTTAATAAGTCAAGTTCAACACAAGTAAAGAAATTAGATGAACTTCATTCCACATGAAATAATTTAGGCAACCATAATACTTACTGCTACAACTATCTTTTTACAAAAGATAAAATTAGCAATGAGATATCATGTAAAACCTCAAGGTAAAATGGATAATATTCATATGCCAAATAATTTCTATAATTCAAGACTAGCAATTACACATAATAATCACATGATAAGCTGCAATAGTCAAGCATACTCCAACTCTTGTATAATCATGACTATTCTATTAGTTTTAATCCATTCATTTTCCTATAAATGAGTACAACCATCCAATATAGAATTTAAGGAATTAATATTTTTAGAAACTTACTATTTTTAGACTGCACTACTAAAATTAAAATTTAGGGCACTTCCATTGGGTTTTTAGGGGCCAAACTTCATTGAGAAAATCTCCAAGCCATCTCACCATGTTCTCCTCATTCTTAGCTTTCCAACTGTTCAAACGGTGAGTCAATTGGAAGTATGGTGCAAAAGTTATGGCTCCCATAAATTCTACCATCAATTGGGGTGGACCCATCACCTAAATTGTCACCCAGATCATTGAGTTTATTTTAATGTTGAATTATTACATTTGGCATATATTATAATGAATATTGGATTCAAACATTTGTACTTTTTGGATAGAGCAATGGTTTTTTGGGTTTATGCCTTTGGGTTTGTATTTATATTCATATGTTAAAACTACCAACATATGAGGGTTGTTTGAGTTATTGTATTAACCCTATTCATGTAATATTGGACTTGGTGATGTGGTTTATTGGTTAAAATACATGTTTTATTTTTTAGTATTAATTTTTTAATTATAATCAATATCTTTATATTAAGGATTATCATGTAACATTACAGTGGTACATTTGAGTATTTCAACTTTGAACATGGTTAAATTCAAGTGGTTGGAATTCCCTTGTTTTGGGAAGAGTTGCCCACGTGGGGTGGTAATTAAGGCTACATTAGACATGGCTGGAATAATTACACATTTGTGTCAATGTTATCCAACTTTCCTTAGCTATTTAATTATGTATTGGAGAATATTATGTTTTTCATTTTCTTGTTGGTTAGTTGTAGGGTGCTTGAAGCATTCCTATTATATAAACATATAATTTGTTATCTTTAATATTATGAACACTTATTTCTTAAGCATTTAAATGTATAAATCCATTTCATTTATGTATGCATACATGTGGTTAATATGGCCACATCATGCTAATAAGTGCTGGAAATTATATTGTAAATGCACCATGTTATGGCCTTGTGGAACTTGTGTTATGATGTTATTTTCAGTGGTTTATACTTCCACATTAGCCAGTGAATCCAACTTAATGGATGTCCTTCTATCATGATTCTACCTTTAATAATATTGAATGATACAAATGTATTCCATTGTGGGAGTGTAAGCATGAAGCCATAGTTAACTAGCAAGTTAATAAATGGGTTATTCTTAACTTGGGATTAAATGAAATCAACCATAATAAATTATTGTTAACTAGAATTGTGGATTGATGATCCAATGCTCAACATGTTTTTATTTTGGTACTTTACTCCTTGGAATTTATGGTTAGCCATGTGTAAGCATTGCATTATGTGATAACTAGTTATTCATTACTATAACCCATAGTTGGCTTAATCCATGATAATGTAATTATCCTAATTACTGAATTGTCACTCAAATAAGTCATTACTCTTTTGGATAAATCATTCATTATTCTTAAATTAAGGAGTTGGAATGAACTATTAGTGTGAGAACACTATGGTTAGGAAATTTTTTAACATAAATCTGACTGGGTAACATTATTGATGTTGATCCATCATAATAACTAGTGACTATCTCAAATCAGGTAATACTCTTGTATGGATGAGTCCTTTTTGTATAATGAGATTATTACGGGAGCTATGACCTTTTTATGTATATGCACCATGGCTTGGTGGATGTCAAATGTTCATGTTGGAAGTTAGGATTATGGATGTATGATGCCATGATAATTTTTTTCCTCTTGTTGGGTCACCTTGGCAATAGATTGAGGTTAGCTATTGGTTGCTCTTAAAATGTTGTAAGGTTGGCATAATCCAAAACTTGGCTTGATGGTACCTTGATCATCCCTTTATGACCTATTGTACCTATCATGATACCTTCCCTTATTAGAATGATATAATTAATGATAGCCAGTATGATTACTCATTATCATGATAAATATTACCCTGGGTCAATAACCTAGTTAAGGATATCCAAGGATTTGAATGAATATTCTTACCTCATGAGTTAACAATTCATAACCTTATAGGGTTATCAAATGCTTGTATTAGGATGAGGATCCCTAGGTGTTTTGATGGGGAAACTAAGTGCCTTCTAAGGTTTGAAGGTTATTAGTGTGGGTCCACAAACTAATAACCCTCATTGCATGGTACCTTTTTAACTACATCATGCATGGTAAGTTTGTGTAGTTTATTCTACACGTGGTTCTATTGTGTACTTTGTTAGCAATTCCCAAAAAAATTTGGGGGGTCATTTCATCAAGTATCATAGCTTGTACTTTGAGTATTTTGGAGGATAATATTTATTTATTTTCACTTATTGGAAGCCTAAATTATGTTAATTCATTTTACAACTGAATTAAGTTGTACTTATTGAGTTATTACCCTCAAATGAGGTTTAGAATGACAATATGCCTAAATTGATGACACAATGATTTAAAAATAAAGGATAAGGTCAAATTAGATGGTGCTCATGTTGAGAAAATATGAGGATTAAATGAATTGAAAGGTAGGAAGAAGTCCTCATTAGAGTTATAATAACTTGAGAATCCATTCATGGCATGGTTGGAAATGGGAACGTATGTTGGGTACTTTCAAGAATGTTTCTTAAAGTTTTACTCTAATATGAGATGGTTTTTGTAATGGAAATAGGCTACAAGTAATATCATTGATTGTGGTTGACCAACTAGTAAGGAACTCAAGAGGTTTACACCACCTACTTAAATGAGTATAAAATATGATAATGCAGCTAATACATAATGTGTGTATGCATGAGTTTATCAACCTACCAGATGTGATAGATAATATGAGTGAGTTGGTATTGTTATATGACACTGGGATGATCGAAGTCTAATTTTTATATGATGACCATTACTCTCTACCTTTTCCTTGGTTGGGTTGACCCTTCCTGATTTTGGTTATGTTTGGGCAAGCCTTACTTGTCAACCATTGACTTGTATGAGGGGGTCAATGGGAGATAAGTGGTAAAGGATTCACTCTTAGAATAAAGGGAAATAGTGCCTGATATATTTTTATGGGTTGTATGGGAAACCCATCACTATATTATTGGAACATTATGACCCTGGGAGGACTAAGGGTTTAGCTCTAACCTAGAAGGCTAGATTGGTACGGGGAGCTAGTCTTCTTGGGTAAATCAATCAAGCTTGCATTTTCCTCTTGCTAGGGGAATGTCTTGAGCCTTGAGGAGATGCAAAGCATGAATGGTGGTGATAAACATTGTTATCTCTATATGTAAGACTATTTTAAGATATTTCTATCTAAACAAATATCCAGTTTAGTTTGTTTTAAAAGAGTTCAATGCTTAATTAAGGAACTAGAATGCCTCTTGTAAGTTACATGGTTGTAACTGAAGTAATAATGTCTCCATGGGTTTGAGTTGATACTGCTTGAGCAATGTTGTTATAAACAATTTGCCTTTTGGAAAGTGATGATTGTAAACCTTGGCAAAGGTATGTTGAACTGTTATGTGTATGCAACTATTTTAATAGTAGTGTGTTTATATCAGTTCAATTGATTGATTTGTGCCATGCTAGAGATATAAAATATAAATATCCCTTGAAAGGCCTAGTTAGATCCTTTATGGTTTGGTGTAAATAACAAAGATTTTATTCTTACTTCTTTTGTTCATTTTATTACCACTTATTATGGATAAACTATGATATGTCTAGTTGTAACTATTGACAACTGAGGCAAGTAATTGTAAGTTTTTATTTGGCATGTGTGTTACTACACCTAACTAGTTGTAGTAAGCTAATAAATTTTTAAGAATTGTGTTTAATGATTGAGAACATTATATGTTCCAAGTAATGGACCTATAAATTCTT